>OX101788.1:47086164-47148664 GCA_944452715.1 Ophion slaviceki | reverse complement strand
AAATTTTCGAAAGTGAATGATCACAAAATATCTAAATAAAAAAAAAACACCCGGAAAAAATTAGGCTGCAGAGTAATTTCCGGTCTTTGGACGAAAAAGTGTAATTTGCAGCTGTTCGCATTCTTTGATACGGTCGCCCAATGTGACCGGAATATTCAGCCGAGTGATTGTAGAGCGAGCGCGCAATATGGCTTGAGTAGCTATTAACTCTTTCAATACGACGAAAAAAATCAGTTTTGTGCGCCTCATTACCGGGAACAGTTATTTCTCCTCCAAGTGATTATTACGATGAAATAACTTTTCTGTCTGAAACTTGCTCAATAAGGGTGCGAATTCCACACCACTGAAATGCGCCTGTTTTTCAGTAACTGGGACATGTGCTGTCCCAGGGGTAATTTCAAAAAATTTTCAGACTGGGACAGCATATGTCCCGTCAAGTGTTAAAGGGTTAAGAGATCATCACAGTGTAACGGGTCGAAAAATAGCGGTTTTTCGCGACTTTTTTTTCGATGTTTAAAATACGCTAATCAGTCTGATTTTTATATGTCAAATCGAAGCACTCATGAAGAACAGAAAAATAATTTTTCAGCGTTTTTTTTTTACGTTTTTTTAACGGTTGAAAATGTCTTCGAAAAAAAGACCTCACGGTGTACACGGTTGAGGTCGTAAATATTAGTTGAAACAAATTTGAAAAAAGATTATTGATCAGCATGAAAGCTGCCACCTTGCTATGGAGGTTTTTAAAAATCAAAATTGACATTATGGCGGTAGTTTGAAAAATAGTATCGAATTTAGCCTATTATCTCGACAGTTTTTCGTTAAAAAGAATATGAAGTTTTCAAAAAAAGCTTTCCTAGCAAGATAAAGAATGACGTGAAGAAAGTTGTGTCAAAAGTTGAGACGGATAGCTTGAAAACTCTTTCATTGAGAGTGAACACCGTTTTGAAAAACGACATTTCGAGAAAAACGCGTTCGAAGTTTCGAGTGCGAAATTTCCATATAAATCGTCTACTTGCGATAAATCGGCGATGCCAGGTGCATACAATATCTCTTCCGCTTTCTCAAATTGCCGTTATCAGCAGAAATTTCATTTCGACGAGCTGTCCTGGCTTTTTCAAAGTCAAGAGAGCTTCGGCGTTTAGCAGTTGCGATGCTCTCTCCCTTGTATTTTGCAGTGAACTCCGCGGCTGCCGGCCAAATAGTTACCCCCATTGTTTCCATCATTTTTAACATTACATCGTACCCCTCATTAAATGTACAAGCTGCACAATAAGTTGCGATTTCTACAGTTTGGTTTCCACAGAAGATATGCTTGAGAGTGAGTTGCCACGCGCTATATTTAAAACATTCATTGTTATTCTGCGTGTTTGCGCCCGTACATCTCTGTAGCAAAACGTCTGTGGTGAAATCTTCATAAATTGGCTACAAAACCTCCTGGACATCTTCATCGAGAGCTGGCGAAACAGGACAAAAGGAATAACGGTTGAACGAGGAGCGGGAGCCGGGGTCCCTGGCACGCCGTCCGTGCCAGGTCTTACGCCGTTGCTTGAATCACTTTCTATAAGAAAGGCTGTAGCGACCGAAATTATTCGAATTTCGTCCCGAAAGTTGAACAGCATGATTATAACCGTCTATATATCGGATAATGCAAAAAATCATTGTTTCGAAAACTTACACTGCAATGACCCCTTTATCTATTGAACTTGTTCGAGTAACAGATGCAAACATGTTGATTGCATGATTTTCCTAATTGCATAATTCGTTTATTTCATCGAACGCGAAAAACGGACCAAGGAACGTCATTCTTTATTATCCTCGTTTAAGGGAGATTATACCAGTTGGTTGGAGTGAGAGAAAACATTATGCAAGCTGGCTGTCAAATGCTGTCCACTGATCTGCAGAGGAGCGAAATGATCCGCGTTCCGCTCATCATATGGCGCGCCAAGAGACACGAGAACAGGTGGTCAGACAGGTCCGAGGGTACGTAGCTGTCGTTGGCATAAATAAAATTTGATCCTGCAGCGTAGCGCGTGCTGCCGAAAGGTGCCTCATTGAGCATTCGTAAAACATGCTGCTGCCGCGGGAAACGTCTGAAGGCACCCAGGCTAGAAGCCGAAACTTGCACTCGTGCCTCGCTGGAGAGCCGCAGGTAATGAATACTTTGATCGAGGGTAGCCTACTTTTGATGTCGAGCTACATTTCTGGGCCGAGCAAGATGGGGAGGATCGGGTCGGTGGTGGGTATAGGATGCGGTATCTTATTTTTTAACTTAGGACTGGCGGATCCTAGTCATTCATCAAATGCTACCATCCAGGTTGACGGATCGATGACTTGTTCGCGTCATTGATCGTCAGAATCAACTGAGTGAAGATTGGTAGACCGCTTCCAATCTTGATTTAGTTGGACAGTGCGATACCACCAACAATCCTGAATCATAATTGGTGGAGGTATCGAAGGATCTGCATTAGTAAAGCACCACTAATGTTGATTCAAGATTCGTGGTGGTCCACTAATCCTTATAAAGTTGGATAGTGCGAAAATCCAGCCGAAAGTATTAGCATCTCAATCAGCTAGCCCCTGGTAGGTCCGATAAGCCTTGCCTTGGTCGGTTACTGTGGAAGTCCAGGTAAAGGCATTCAGATCGCAATCATTCAAAATCTTCCACAGTGGATTATCCTAAAATTTATTGGCAGGTCGCAAAAGTTGAGTTTCTCCGGGCCGAAGCCAACGAAACCTGCCGGTAGATCAATTGACAAATGACTGATACTTGTCGATGTGTCCGATCCGACTCATTGAACGCCAAAAACAGATTTGATGCTTGTTTGATTAGGCATCATTGGTACTCACTGCCGTATAATGATCAGGCGTCCAATGGAGTCAGTTGTCATTTGTGACAAAACGTGGCTGGAGTTAAAAAGCCCCAGACAACACAAAAAACGTTCCAAGTATTTGCCACCTGATATTAGGACAAAACTCCAAAGTTAGGGGTTAAATCCCTGACTGGGCAACATTGGTCTTGACGTTACTATGATCAGTGGTGAGTGCATCAACCCTGCCACTGTTATTGGGCAATGTATCGCACACGTTGATTCGAGGATTCGTTGGCACATGGTTGCTGCATCCGAATCCACAATGATTATAGCAGAACGAAATGATGGAGGGAGGGTGGAAGGACGGGTAGCAAATCATACCGTGCCGAACCTCGTGTCTTCCCACCTGAACGGAAGTGAATGAAGACGTCTTTGTTCCGGAAGCGTCATTCGCACCGGTGCCAGTCCATACAAATTACACACGCGGGTAAAGGGAGGAGAGGTGATTAACTTCCCATATTTCAAGAAGCGCGTGTAAACCGTATGTATAACTGCATCAAACCACGAAATGGAGTCCCGACGCTGCACAGCTCCCGCTCCGTCCGTCACGAGAAAATTTGAATATGCACCGGCGGAACGGAGAGCACGAGGATCAGTAGCAGTGATATCGATTTCCATGCGAAGAGAATGTGGCACGCGATATCGAACATCAGGAGAACACCACCTGCTGTCAAACAGTCCTTCTCCTTGCCACCTTGTATTCGTGCCGCGGCTGATTCCCAACATAACTAGGCTGGTAGGAGTGCAACATTATGAATTCAACACCCCCAGAATTGTATTGTTGTTGTCTGTATTTCCACTTAGATGGCACCTAGGATCTGAGGTGTTTGGCTGCAGTTTTTCTGTTGCACTGAAAATGGAAAATGTCCAGTTCCAGAATCTGTGGTATCCTGCCACTGGGGAGTATCAAGGTGCAAGATCTAGGTATCCTGCAGGTGGAAAGGATGGTACAGATCATGATGGGTAATTGTCATTTAGCAAGCGTCGAATGATATCCGGCTTGCCTGCGTTTGCTTGGATCTGGTTGGCATCCAAAAGGAATTTAGGTGCCGAATTCAGGTATCCTGTATCCAGAAAAAATCGAGGTACAAGATATGTGGTATCCTTTACGTCGGAAAGTTGTTCCACTATGGTTCACTTTAAGTAACCGACCGGAAAACGACAGCCAACTTGCCGATGATGTACGCCTTTCCACCAGCCCTATTCGTAGCATCTTATAGCAATTATCATGCGAATGAAGGCTGGCATTCCCCACGAGCCTTATCCAAGGACTGATAAGGAACATCACTTTGGTGTCCACCTCCGATTTTGTTGAAACTCATGTTTGTGGTAAAGCATCAAAGACTATTAGATACTTATATTTTTTATCGGCGGAAAAATAGTTTCAAGGGGTGTGGCAGATATGAAAATGACAAATACTTATTCGTTGCTTGAGACAACTCAAATTGAAGAGGACGGTCCAACATACGGTGCCGGAATCGCAGATTGAAGGTGAACAATTGAATAAAGGTGACTACATCAATAGAACGGCTAGTAAAACTTTAAACGCGTTTTTCTCGAAACGATGTTTTTCCAAACGGTGTACACGATTTCCCGACATATGATGAACGGATGGACTTGAAATTTGGAACACTCAATCCGTGTGATAGTAGTTTAGTGTTAACTAACGATTTTCTTCTTAACATTTATCTTGAATTAGTTATCAACAATAATATAATTTTTTCGTAAAATGGAAACAAAATTCAAAGTTTTTTCTGATGATTAAAACACGATAATAAAAAAGCTCGGTCAAGTCTTATGTTAGTTAATATTATCTATGTCAAGATTTTTTTTTGATCAACCGGGTGGCCACAATGAGGTAGGCTACCGCTGGGCCCCTCACGTTTAAAGGTCCTTCACGAGATTTTTTATAACTTCTCCATTTATCAATATTTTTTAAATGAAATTTGGTACATAACTTGGTAAATGTCCAAACGATTTTTCAATCATCTTAGTTTTTCCTTCAATTTTTTTTTCAATAACCCCGATTTTCGATTGGTCACAGTAGTCTAACCCCTCAATGAGTAAACCCACCGCTTAGAGTAAGGCATGTCAAGGGCTGATTTTGCAGTTCCACCCGCTTGCAGTCCACCAATGTCAGTGAAACAGAAACGAAAATTCTTCTAATGCAAAACGATCGGATATCCACTATGAGTACATTTTAAAACAGCCTCAATTAGGGGTTTAATCATTCCTTATTTAATTTTCTCACGGGTAACACGTCGACGGGAGGATAAACTTAAAGTTTACGTATTATTGCCGGATAGTAAGCTACCAGAGTAAACCACATTCCATACATTTTCCACGATGTGAGGGTTTTTGGGGGCAATGAATGCTGAATTCGTGTTTAGGCGGCAAAAGTACATCGATATGAACTTGTATCAAAAGGATTTGAAAGCCACATTTTTTTTCATATTGACCAAAAATAAGTGGCTTCACTGAATCGTCGATCATTTATTTTCTGTCGGAATTTAGAGCTGCGCTTTGTGCACATTTTCTCCGGAATCTTTTTCTCTTGAAAATGCCGTTCTGTTCACGGAGTTCCGATGGTCTATCGATTTTCGGCAGAATTTGAAAGACGGACCATTGATTTTCGGGATTTTTTCGTACTCTAAACATCAATTCGGAGTTTGTAGGAATATTCTGAATCATCGTATACATTTTAAATACAGAAAAAAATAACTGCGATAAGGAAGTGAAAATGCCAAAAATTTAATGCACCCCTTTTAAATGTGGGATGAGAGAAAGCAAAATAAAGTAGTATTTTTTGTTTCTTTCAATGCACTCATAGTGGATATCTGATCGTTTCTGTTTCACTGAAATCGATAGACTGGTCGCGAGTGACACTGCAAAATCAATCAAGACTTGACATGCTTCACTCTACGGGGTGGTTTTGCCTCTTAAAACGATTTTTCACCGATAAAAAAATACGTATGTAATAGTTTCGAATACTCTTGCAGGCTACTTTGATTCCTCATTAGGGGATGTTAGTAGTCACTGTTGCCAGTTGATCTATGGATTTCCTGGCACCTGGCACCCCCGATCATTTTTTTACCTACTAGTCTCCTGACACGAAGAAAAAAACCCCCAAATTTAGGTGGAAAAGCCACGATCCTTTTGCTGGACCTCGCAACACATGCCCGGTTGCGCATCACAAATACCCGCCACGGTGAATTCGAATCGTTCCAACTTACGATCGTTCTCGCTCGTGCCTTCCACAAGTAATCGTCCTATTGGGAATTTCCACTTGGCTTCGAAACTTTGCTACTAACGCGTAGAATTTTGCCCTGTGCGCGTACTCCACAGACGCGGTCGAGGGGAGGAAAAAAGTATCGGAGCCGTGCAAATCGCTTGTGTGATGCAACCTTTCCCCAATGCTGCATCCTTGGATCGCGGACTGGAAAACCGCAGGGAAACGAGTACCCCGGGCGAATAGAAAATATCCGAGATTGAAACGGATAACGAGAGTGGGGCACTGTTCAATGACATCGCTTCCCATCGGATAAGCTCTCCGAAGAATATCTTTTGTTTTGTGCGATCGCAATCTCGAGTTCTTTTCCCGCGGCGTCGATGTGCCATCGTCATTTTTCAAGGCCAATCAAGGACTTTTCAAAGTCGTTGCAGATGGTTTCAAGCTCATTGCGCATTTTTTTACGACCATTGTGTATCTCTGACTCTGAGGTCGTTGCAGGTTTTTAACGACTCTGAGGTCGTTGCGATTTTTAAAGGTCATTGCGAATGTTCCAGTCATCATCGGTTATTTAAAGGCCATGGCTGATTTTTTCAAGGGCATAGTGGACTCTACACCATTATAGGTTTATTGGCTTCCATGGTTACTAGGCTTTGTTTCAAGTTCATCAGGGACTTTTTACGGTCATCGCGGATTGTTTCAAGCTCGTTGCAGATTTTCCAAGCTGATTGCAGATATGTTCAACCTTATTGTGGACCATACCACGAGCATAGTGGGTCTATCAAGGTCATTGCCAGTTGATTTGAGGGCATCACTGATTTTTCAGGATCATTGAGGGTTTGACGGGCAGAAAACACAAAAACCGCTTTTTTCGTACACGCCGAGACAAGCACCCAGGCAGAACGATGAATGGACGTAGGCCCTAATTGAAGAACAAGCAAGTTCAACCAAGTTTGACGATCTAGGGTATTCGATCGCTTTGCTGTCGACATTTCGATCGTACCCTCTTTTCACCTCGCTAGACTTAATCCTCCTCGTTGAATGGGAACTGTAGCTGAGCTATCTGAGAATTTGATCAATCCCATGGGTATCACTTGCAGGAGCGAATCATATCCATGCATCGCTCCGTTATACATACGTCCCAAATTTAATGCGTTCGTATCGGCTCGCCCTTGATTAATCTAGCTTCCGTTTCAACGAAGTTTCAGGAGATACGAACAAATATATCGGATAATGTTACGGCTGATCTTCCTTAATAATGGCAAAAAGCTTGTAGCAAAATGTCGAAAAAACAATCGCTCGTCGAATAATCGGAGACTCTTCCTTTGGTACGAAATAAATTCTCCAATCTTCGCGTACTCGCTGGATCATATTGAAATAATATTGTTTCCAAAAATGTTGGGTGTAAAAAGCCAGGTTTTTCCAAGTGCTCATTGAACGACTCGGAAAAATTGTATAGGAAAACTTTTTAACCGATCGTAGCTGTATTATCCGCAAAAATTAACGATCTATTTGCATTTTCAAAAATCACGAAAAGAAGAGATTTATAAAAGAATGTTCATGAAAAAATGGACATGTATTTGGAAAAAAACGATAAATTTATGTCACATGACGAAAAATAAGTTATTAGAATTAAATGTAGAATTTCGTTTAACTAATGAAATAAAAAAAAAACGGAGTAAAACCAATCTAAATGTAATTAGAATTTAAATTCCAATTAAATGATTAGAATTAGATTGTATGATGAAAAACAAATAGTTGCAAATAAACGAATGAAAATAAATACATTATGTTTAAATGAATAAGACTGAAGGTATTCGTGTTTTTTTTCTTCGTTTTTTCCTCCTGAGACCGAAAATAATTATTTTTCATCATTTTCATACGTCGGATTTATTTTCACAAAGTTATCCCCCCCCCCCTCTCTGTCTTGGGGGTGTTAGGCAAAATAGGTAAGCGAACTTACCGAGACATTAACTTTTTTCCTGCTTAAGATTTATCGGGACGTGAAGCTCCGTGAAACGAGGTGCGCCCCGTACACTTAGTCTCCTCACGGGCTTATTGATCAATGAATTTTATAAATAAAGTCTCAATTCCTTCGCAATTACGCGAATAGAAGCGCTTAAGCCCGGATAATTAAAAGTTTTACTCGTGTTTCAATTTGCTGTTTAACAGGCAGGAATCTATGCTGGGCAAAATATTTTTTTTACGTCCTCAGATTTTTTTTTGTTATTCGAAGTAGCGAAAGTCGATCGGAATACAGAAAAAAAATTAATAAAATAAGAATAAATAATTATTAGACGGTCCGTTATTATGGATGATGATTAATAACAATTAGATGATTGATTTATCAATGCTTAATAACAATTGATCTAATATATTATTAATTATTAATAGGAATTGAATTAATATATCATTTTATGAGTTAAATAAAAATGGATACGACACTGTTTGTTGCTTTCTCGATTGATACAATCTCAAAGACGGTGTACAAAATCACAACTATAAGGCTCGCACAGCCTAAAAAAATGTTAAGCGATTCACAAGCTGCTTGGATCAATTTTCAATCGAATTTGTATACAAAAAACGTTATAGCGTGGACTTCCTATAATTGGATAGAAAACCCGTTGAAAAATTGATTGATGCTCTTTGCCTCATGGCTTATTGGATTATGGTCTTCGCCTGATGAAGTCTCGTAATTTTCAAATCCATTCCCACTCTTTTTCGGAATAAATCGAATTTGCAACGATTTGTGAGAATCGTTGGAGGAAACGTCGGAATTTGTAGAAATTCGGAAGCATTTTGATACGTGGATGGAGATTGAAATCAATTCGAGTATCCTGCAGTCTTACACTCACGTGATTGAGGGTACATTCCCTGCTGAATGATGATCGAAATTAAAGTCCGCGTTTCCGCAATAGTTCTCTCGCTGGACGGAGCCCGAGATATACTCGGAGATTACCCAATGAATTTTCCATCATTCAATTCACTCTAAATTCATATACATACACATATATATATATGTTGAAGGTCGTGTATAATGGTTTGGAATGAAGTTCGGGGAACATTGTGAAAAAACCGAGTGCTAAAGCCGAGAGAAAACTAATTTCAAACCGTATTTTATCTCGAGTACGACCGCAACTTCCGAAATGAATCAGGTGGCAATGAAAGATATATTTTCCTCGGTTCGAGCGTGCTGAAAACTCAAACTGTTATTTTATATTTTTTTGCAAAAATCTTTGGAAAAAATGCGGATTTAAAATGGAAGACGAAGAAAAATTTGCCTTCAAAATTTTCAATTATTTTTTCACTTTCTTGTCACTGGTCACAAAAAAAAAACAATTGTTATTTTTACAGTTATTTGTCTCCAACTTTTTCTCTGCTTTCCATTATTTTTTTCACTATTGTTTATCATTGTACGAACGAATCGTGATTCGAGGCAACTAAAAGATTGCCGAGTGCCGCCCCTCATTTTCATAGTCAAGAGCACGTGGTGCGAAAAATTCATCGTCGAACGAATGGAGCGACATGATAAAAAAAATCTGTCGTCCGAGTTTCACTCACCAACGATCTGTGGGCGAACACCGATGAGGAGGGTAGTCACGACAAAAAACGGCACAAGTTGTTGGCGAGTGCTGACAACGCGAGAGCTTGATAAGATGGAACGAGGCATTTTGTTTTTTTTTTTACAGCAAACAACCCAAACAATTATTATTGTATACGATAATTATTCGTTTTTATTATTATATAGTAATATCATATTACATTGTATACATTTATATATATATATACACACATATATATATATATATAATACTATAATATTTTACTATTATCATCGGAGAAACATTTTTTTTCTTCCGTTTTTGTTGTCGCAATCAACCCGTGATCAATTATTGTTAGTATTATTGTTACGATTATTATTTCACTTTCACGTTTCGAACCAAAATCACAATTAAACGCAAGGAAGAAAAAAAAATTATCGACTGCGCGAGCTACGGTTTTTACGGATAAAAAATGGAAAAAAATCGTGGCCGTTACCACTGGGCCAGTAGCACAGCCGGTCTTGCGAGGTTTGCGCGTGTCGCGTCACGACTGAAGTTTCGACTTGGCGGGTGCCGGCGTATATTCTCTCTCGGGTGGCCACGACGAGCAGCGCAAAGCAAACTATCCTCTCTCTCTCCTCTCTCGTGCGCTCGTTGACTCTTCGTTTCCCCATCGGGCAACCCTTCCCCCCTCCCCGACAGTCGCGAGTAAACCGCCCCCACCCTTTGTCGCCCCCCACTGCGCCTCTCAACCCTCCCGGCCTGTACGGTAAAGCGGAAAGCAAGGATTTCTGCGGCTGCCCCGCTAGCCTGTGTGCCGGTGTACACGACGACGTAGGCGCCCAAGGGGAACGTGGGTAACAGTGGTCACTGGATGAACCCGGTAGATTTCTTAGTCCGCCGTCGGCATGGTGATCTATTCGAAAGTCGCACAGCCTCGAGAGCTCATTACCCGTTTGAGTCAAACGATGCCTGATCGAAAGAGAAATATACTTTTAGCCGCAGGTACGTCCGATAAAAAATAAATTCGTATATTTTTATTATTATTAGGACGTTGAACAAGTTCTCGCTGTTTTCCAACGGATGGTGTTACCAGAACTGCGTGCGTGTAGTTTAAGATGGCAACGCCTCTATAAAGAAGCTTGAAATTCAGAGTATGTTATTTTGCCGAAGTGTAAACAACTTTTTTTCATAGTGCTAACCTTGTCAAATTTCCTGCCGAATGAGAGTATTTGCGGGGAATTTTACGGCACTACTTTATTTTTTTTAAACTGCTGCTGAAGCACATAGAATTCTTGTTGAGACTTACGGCGACCATGCTCTGGCGGAAACAACATGAAGATTTGGTTTAGACTGGTTTAGTTGGTTTGGTCGCTCAAAAATAATGATTTTCATGCGTTGAGTTGGAGGCGTTACTTCGTGAAGACTCATGTCAGACGCTAGTTGAACTTGCAGAATCATCAGGAGTTGATCATACAGTTTCTAAACGATTTTATTTTAAAACAAAGCATTAGTTTTGACGAAAAAACAGCGATAACTTATTCAACATCCCAATAAATAGTGATAATATGTTCTAGTATTGGAGAGAGGTCTCAATTAGTTCCTGAGTTCCAACGTTTACCCTTGCGAGTTTTTACGTATGTAACCCTTCCCAATTGAACCCTTTCCTATCACTTCCTACCCGCACTTCGCTAATCTAACCTAACTTCCGTTGCGTCCACGGCCGTCTTAAGGGGTTACCCCCACTTGCGATTTTGAAAAAATCGATTTTTTTTATTGCATTTTTTTGAAGTATATGTATAAGAAAATATTTTTTTTTTGTAAACTTACATAGAGTCAATTCATCTATTCCGGGCCCATACAGAAGTATGGGCCCGGAATAGATAAACTGACTCTATGTAAGTTTACAAAAAAAAAATATTTTCTTCGTGTAAACTGAAATTGAAACTTTAAACGCGTTTTTCTCAAAATGGCATTTCTGAAGTCGGTGACCAAGATTTCTCGAACACTAATGAACCGATCTTCTTGAAATTTTGCAGGCTTATTTAATACATAAAAATGTAGTCTTTAATCGTTCGATTTTTTTTTTCGAAAAAAATGGCCGTTTTATAGCCAAAAAACGGCCGTTTTTTCCGTTAAAATCGAACCATTAACTTTGACTGTCCGCCATTTTGTGAAAAATGAATATTTTTTAAAATCCTTCGATTAAAGACTAGTTTATACTTATATTTGACTAAATCCATCCGCATTTTTTTTCAGATGATCCACTTCGCCGCAATATTGGTCAACGCAAACCGTGTATATAAAAACATTATTTCATTGACGGCCATTTGCCACTAAACAATGTAATATTTTTCAATAAAAAAATTACTGAAAGTTCTTCAAGATGTGTTCTTTAAGATGGTATATTGATCGATTGAAAAAGTTTTGTAGTTTTCTTTAAAAAAATCATGAAAAAGGCCTTTTTTGCGCTACAAGTGGGGGTAACGCCTTAAGCTACACTACACCGGATTTGCGGAGGGTACGGGGAAGATGTGGAAAACCCGTACCGGTATAGGGGGCCCCATATTCTTCTGATTCTCGGGTGCACAGACTTTAACTCAAGTTTCTACACCAATGTATCAGAAGTATTGACCTCCCGCTCGCTGGTTGATGCGCCAGCCGTTGCACGGCCAAGCGGGCACCGCTCCGAGCATTGGCCGCTCACAATGCTGCTCAACTCGAAGCCAAATCCGAACCCCGACCACCCATCCACCAGTGTCGGTAAATAGTGATAATAATAAAATATTGGAAATATCAAAATTAATTTTTTATCGGACGTACCTGCATCTAAAAGTTTTTTTTCTTCAATCAGGCGTCGTTTAATTCGAATGGGTGGTGGTCTCTCGAATTTAATAGCTCAAATTTGATGGAGTAATATAAGTATGTCATTATATACAATATAGAGAAGAGTAATAGCTTAGAAGCAAAAAATAGCATATGCTTATTATATATATTTACTTTTTGATTCACTCTTCTATTTTTATAATAAATAAATCATATATTTCCCCCTTCAATTTAGGAAACTTGGTACAGGATCTCGCGTAAAAGGTATGTAAAAATAAATAAAGAGTTGTGTATTTAATATAAATATAATTCATTTGTTTCATCCATACATACATACATATATATATATATATATATATATATATATATATATAATGAAAATTAACGCATTGCAGTACTCAAAGAATACCAAAAGACACGAACCTCCGTAAGAGAGTGAAAACAATGTTTCATCTCATTTTTCCTTGAAATTTATGCTTCCACTTGACGAAGCAAAAGCGAATAAATAATAAATATTGGAGAAATAAGAGGACAACAACCTGGAGCAAGCACTCGAGATTCTTGGAGGGCTTTGATAGGCCGCAGAAGCAACAAGGTCTGCTTGCCTCTGCTTTATTTTTTTAAAGTAAAGCTTGGTATTAATGAGAAAAATATACGTATTGTGAATCGAGTGACCTCAATTGGATGTTCTCATTGCGCGGAGAGTTGGCGAAGATCGGCATGCATCCCCCCCCCTCTCTCTCTCTCTCTTTCTCTATCTATTTGAATCACCCCCTGTGTCGACATTCCCAACCCCCCTCTTAACCTCACCAATACACTTGTATACTTTATTGACGAATGCAATTCCAAGAGAGGGAGAGAGAGAGAGAGAGAGAGAGAGAGAGAGAGAGAGAGAGAGAGAATGAGAGAGAGAGACTTGCAAAGTGCAATAAAGCCAACAAGATTCAATAAAAGATAACAGAAAAATAATATGTGAAATAAGATTCACAGGGATAGAATATTCACAAAATAAGGAGAGAGAGAGAGAAAAAGAAAAATAAGAAAAGAGGGAAAGGAAAAAATTATGGAGGGCTTGAGCAATTTAGAAATGAAACAGAGGGGTAGAATCGCGCCCTCAGCCTCCATCTGTGTTCTCTTGTCTTTTATCCCTCCAGTTGGCCGCCTTCGTATTTGCCAATAATAATACACAAAGATACGCCCAAGCCCGTTTGTCATAGGGAGACGATCATGAGGACAGGCTCGTCCTAAGCATCTTGTCTCTCGTCAATCGTTCTTCGAACAAATAACAAGAACGAAAAAAAAACGTCGACGCGCCCCTGCGATGGGTGACTTTCAGCGGTGCTGACGCCTCGGCAACGACAAAAATCGACCTCGTTTCGTGCCCGACACTTTTCCCCTTGAAACTCGGGAGATTAAATTTTTTTTATTCTTTTTTTATCGAAAGACAACGTGGCCAATTTAAATAACGTGGCGGTGAATGGGGATTCAAGAGGGGCAAAATAGGGGAATTATTGGAAAGTCGCATCATCTTCGCGACTCTCTCTCTTTCTCTCGCTCTCTCCCTCTCTCTGTAGCGTTTAATTTTAATTTTTTATAATTTATTCAAGGTATTTATTATTTTATTGAGTTATTATGAATTCTTTTTTATCGCGCGACGCCTGTTTATCAAGGGTTTATTTCTCAATCTCTTCCTTGTGTATTTAGTATTATTTATTTGATATTATTTATTATTATTCATGATCATTTATTATAATTTCGTTGTTATGTGTAACTAACTCATTCCCATGTAGAGGTTGCCATGAGTTGCCCAATGTTACGATCAGGCCAATATTGGGACCATCATATTAGCCAACAAAAGAGAAATAATATTGGCCCATTACTGTTCCGCTCTAAACTGAAAACTGGCACAATGTCGGCCTATTACTAAAGATTATCCTGGCCCATCTTTAAAAACTAATAAACAGCCATGATAGTTAAACTAAATTTGCCAATCCTAAAGCTGGCAATCCTAAAATACTGGCTATTACATTGGCTCATTATTGTCGCGTTCTAAATTGAAAACCGACACAATATCGGCCCATAGTTAAAACCTATCATCGCCCATCTTTTAAATTCATTAAACAGTAATGATACATAAACAATATTTGCCAATGTTTAAACTGGTGATGCGGAAATACTGCCAATTACATTGGCCCATTATTGTTCCGTTATAAATTGAGAACTGGCACAATATCAGCCCATTATTAAAACCTATCCGGGCCCATCTGTTAAAACCAATAAACAGCCGTAAAAGTTCATCGAAATTTGCCAATTTTAAAACTGGCAATGCTAAAATACTGGAAATTACGTTTAATTAATCTAAGCCCTTTATTGGCTAAGTAGGTCAGACCATACTTGCTTTTATTTTATTTAAGCCTTGGGTTGTTCATTATCTGTATATTGTGCCAGAATAAGCAAATAACTGGCACGTCATATATTGATCGTCTATATTTTGTAGTTCAGTTTTTGTAATCAAGTCTTGGCCTATTATTGGCATTTGTAAATAACCAACATAAGTAAGTAAAATATGCCAATTTTGAACCTGTCATATACGCAAATCACTATTCATTTCAAGGTTATTCCATGAAATATGTATCCACAAGGACCAATCTCGGGCCAATCTTGGCCCGATATAGGTTGAATATTTATCACGCACCCAAACGAACCCACGCCCAATATTCTAGATAGACTAACTTCTAGATAAACCAACTGTGAAGGCCCATCATAGAGCCAGTGGTCAATTTCTACATAGGCCCTTTAAGAGGGTCCACATAGGGCCAAGTGCAATCACCAACATTGGCGCTACAATGAATTAAATCATTGGCCCAATAATTGTTGGCTCTGTTGGCCCATATCGGGCCGTTCTTATCATTTCTACAAAGGCACCTCATTGGTAAATACGTACGGCCCAATATTCTAGAAAGGCTAACTGTGAAGGCCCGTCCCAGGCCCAACGGTCAATCTCTACATGGGTTTCCGTGTGCATAGAATGTTTCGCGAAGATCGATCTGCCGACTTTGAAAGTCACCAAAATTGGAAAACCCATCGTAGCCGGCTCAGGCGCCATTTTGAAGCCCGATCGATTTCGAACAAAATAATCTCAAGCAAAAACTCGTAGGGTCCGTATCCCCTTGTCCATTGGTCACCGTTAGTCCCCGGGTCACCTTCTCCTTCCTCCACGGTTTAACGCTACCTCAAGGTGGATTACCATCGAGGTTGCAAGGAAACGTGCACGTTGATCATTCGCGCGTTGTCGAGCAACCGCTTACGCTCGCAAAATCTTCCGAATGATTTGGTTAAACGAGGATTCAGTGCATGAGGTCGCGATGTGATGAGACGCTCGGAATATCTGCATCGATTACGTTCTCGTGAGAAGCGGAAGTGCAAGGGCATAGGGGGGGGGGGGTGGGAGGGAAGTAGTAGGGCGAGTAGGAGAATGAAGTAAAATCTGTTAGTCCTCGGATATTGTCCCATCGACAATCCTGATCCTCTTGGAGTCGCTTACGTCCAACGAGTTCAACTCAATGCAAACAGAGTATCGCGACCGGGGTGCAAGGGCGCAAAATGAGAAACAGTCGAAAGACGTACCCAGCGTACACGTACGTGGGACGAGATTGAACTTCACTGAGAGACGCAAACTGTCGTCGAGGGGGGGGGGGGGGGGGGGATTATGATTAGTCGAAGTATACATGTTGAGGAAGTTTCCCCGAAGTTTCCAGGCGCTCCTTCGTATACACGCGAATCCCAATCCTCGCTGACGATTTCATCAGCCCTTTGATTCGGGTGTACGGACTAATTATGCAAATGTAACTTAACAAAGTTGTTCGTTTTTTTCGCCCCCTTTCTTTTTCTTTACGGTGTACACTCGACGTTTTTCACGCGAAACTTTTTCGAAGCATCAGCTGCTTTATTTACTTTATCCGAATTGATGTTTATCAATGAACCTTAAGCATTATTGTTTTAATTTTTATTATTATTGAAAAACATGCCCATTTGTGAGGGTGCGTTTCACTCCTTAAAACAGTTTTCCGCTGATAAAAAAATACGTGTCTCTTAGTTTTTGATACTCTTCAATATGAAAAAAGTTTGAACAAAATCGGAGGAGGACACCAACGTGATCTTCCTTGTCAGATATTTCAAGTAAGTAATGGCATCTCTGAACCCAATGATCCCATGTGAATTCCAACGGAAAGTATACGATGTTGATGACATATCTCGATGTACGGCTACGCAGTACAGATTTTTCTAGTTATATTGCGGTCCAGTAATTTTGCATCACGTACTGCCGAAGGCCTACTATCAACATTTTTTACTATTAGCCATGTCATTCCACATTCTATGTAGCAAACAACTCGCTGCGGCTTGTACCGATTACGCTAATAATTTGTTGAGAAAATTCGTTTCTCTTATACCGTCTCTGTATGGTCACGATTCGCAAGTTTTAAATGTTCATAATATAATACATTTATCCGATGACGTAAGGCATTTCCAATTTCCGTCAACCGAAATTTCACCTTTTTGGGCCAAAAGTTACCTTGGTAAATAAAAATAACTCGTTCGAACCCCAAAAAACCCATTTATTCACGCGGTCATTCGATTAAGAGAACTAGATGGTTTTCCAAATATCGTAATACAACAAAAAAAATTATTGATGTAATTCTTAGTGCTGAAAGGGTGAAAAGATTGTATGTTCATGGGAAGATAATTGAAATAACACATCCAAATAATGTAGTACAAATAAAAGGTGGGGAAATAGTTTTTGTTGATAAAATTTCAGAAAGTAAAGAACACCTAAAGAATACTGGCCAACCTATTTACGTGATACAAGCACGTCCAGTGACTGAAACAAAAGGTATTTTCTCACAGCTGGATTTCTCTAAGAAGTTTGGTTTAGTCCGAATCGTAAAGGTTTCCGAAACATTGGTTACGATATCCGCAGAAGAAATAATACACAAGTGTGTCAGCTTGGACGTGGAAACTGTTCTATATGCGATAACGTTGCTTCACGTTTAACTCGTATGTACGAATATTCAAAAAAATGTAAATATTGTGAAGTATGGAAAAATGTGTTATATCAGAAAAAATGTGAATATTGTAAAGTATGGAAAAAGTATTAAATTTAAAAGAAATTAAAAATCGTAAGGCATGGCAAAATGTGTGCACGAGAAAAGAAGATCGGTAGCTGATGATATGCCACAATACACAACGCTTGTGTGATGTCCGGTCATGAGGCAAAGCATCGGGCCTCGATAGTTTACCAACATGTGCCCGACGTTGTTGCTCTGACGTGTATTCGCGATGGTGGAGGGGGTCATAGAGAAAAGCGAGAGCTGCGTGGGCCAGTACACTATCCAGTCTGTGCCTATCGTGAACCTGGAAGGATACAATTCGAGCGACTTTTTTTCACCGTTATAAAAGTGTTGTGTGCTACTATTTCAAGTTTACGAATTACCTTCAAGTAAGAACATAAATGCATATGAAATAATACATTTTGAATAGAGTACGAAGTCAGTTTTTGAATTGTTTTTAGGATGGATAATGATATTATAGCGGGAATAACTTTCGCCATTGTAGAATTCGCCGAAGAAAACCTCCAGAATTTACCCGTAATTGACATTGTTCCAAAATCATGGATATTCTCACGTAACGGACGACATCACTGTCGCTATCCAGAGAATGTATCGACGATGAAAGTGAACAAGTGGGTGAAGACCGAAAAAAAACCTCTTGAGGACTGGAAAGAATATCCCGTCGTCAGAATTATTAGTGTAACCAGTAAGTATTGAAATATTTATATCGGAGAGTATAATGTAATGTAAGATACCTTACATAATTCGTATTAATATTTTATTACAACCGATTTGTTATAATTGGCAGAGAATTACGAACAACGCATGCGTCGATTGAAACGTGCGTTGACAAATATAGAACCCGCACTGAGCACAAATGTTGAAGAGAGCATGGTCAATAATAACGATGTCGATACTGTTGAAGAATTGGTGATAAGATCGCTTAAGGTAGTACCTCCACAGAAGAGTTGAATTAAGAAATGGTTGAAATTTGACATATATGTTATTCAATACATTATCCAAACATCTGTGCAATTTGAATAAGTTTGACCACCCCAAACCTGAGATATTTACACTTAAAGTTGGCTTAGTTTACACGCAACAAATGCGTTATGATTGGCAAACAGAGCATCATTAATTTTACCGTCAAAACTAAAATTAAGAAATTGATAAAAAAAACGAGGATAAGCTAGAGTAAGATATCACGAATAATGTGAAAAAAAAAATGAGAATGATTCACCATCTAGTTTCCAAGATATAACAATGAAAAGCCCTCACAATTTTGGTGCAAAGCCTGGCAAAGCCTGGAAAAAAAACAATTGGGGCAAAGCCTGGACAGTCCCGGCGAAAAGTTTACTGGCAATGGTAGATCAAAAACACAATATAAAATATATTTTACTGCAATAAATGATATCCATCGTATTATCTACTAGTACCGAGTCAATGTTGCGTAGTTTTTAATTTTATTTATTACTATTTAAACCAATTATTAATCTTTTAAACATGAACATGGCATGTAAACTTTTGGTTGAGATTTTGCATCTTTGCAGAGGAACTACCTTAATGATCAGGTCCCGCTTCCAATTTTGGAGAACAAGTTGAATTTCACGGATACTTTCAGTAGGTGAAATTTCTTTCGCCTCTAAATCAAATAATTTCTTATTCATCCATGGCGTTGTTTCCCTAAATATATCAAACCATCAGGAACACGCTGGATATAGATCGAAATGAAAAGGATCATGATGAATACGAACTGAAGCAAAGGGACACGATCATAATCGGTAGGAGAAAAAATGATTAAATAATTAAAATTGAATGAGCATATCTAGTAGGGCATAACGCATGCACGCTCTCGAAACAAAATAACGGAAAATACCGATTACAAAACTACAACAACAAAAAATTAGTTTCTATAAAACTATCGAATTCTTCGTATCATATTTAGACTGTGATGATGATAATTTTATATATTCATAATTCCGAAGAAATACTGAAGCTACACATCGACGAAAAATTGAAAGAAGTCCACTAGAAGATCGAGGGTGTTAAGCGCAGTATTCTCTATGACTTGACCCAAAAGATGGGCAAATTGAAAAGTACATTCGTTTTGTCCCCAGCCACGGCGGCTTATAAAGAATCGACAGCCCAAAAAAAAATTGGTCACGGCGTTGCCTATACAAAATTTGGAGGATTTCTTGTTATTTGACAGCGAGATCAATAATAATGAGGATGAGAAAGATACGTTCATGAGTTTGACTGATATATACATTTTATTGTTCGCCGTAAAGTGTACAAATATGCAGAAATATAATTAATCATTTTTTTAGAGAGTATTATGCCGTGCCATAGTGAAAGGATCAAAATCTCCAAAGGAAAATAATTAATACAGTCATGGGCAAGACCGTACAATTAAAATATAGCGGATGCGGACGGATAACAAAATCTCTGGATAACGGATAACAAAATCACTGGACCGCTAAAAGTTTCATCGACAATTAGTCGGTGGTTGGTAGGAGCAGGTGATCGCGAAGGAGGTCGACGCGACCGAGTAAATAATAATACTAATAGCGGATAATTCTGTAATTATATAAGACATGTTCTTTGGATCTCTGTGACCGGATAATATGAATAACAACAATAACGATTACGGATAATTCTGATATTATTTAATACATATTCTTTGGCTTTCTATTAATTATATCTTCTTATTTTTTTGTCATGTAACAGTAATTCTCTAAGTTATAGACGCTTTATTTAATTATCATTTTCATTGTTTTCATTATATAATAAGTGACCTTTATTATTACTTAATGCTCGTAATACTGGAATACTTAATAATTGTCAAAACTGATGTTTACCAATGTTTTCAAAATTTCCATGTTTAACTTATGTGAATGGAAAAAAAATAAAAACATAAGTATAGTACTCAAGTATGGTACTTGGGAACCTACGTTGGTCCAGCATCGGCACCGACACTGGGCTAATGATGGTCCAACGTTAGCACCATCGCTAGGCTGACGCTGTTTGCCAACTGTAGGACCCATGTAATATTTCGGATTTTCTCCAACCGTCGCCCAGTACTGCTAATGATCGTTGGCCAGTCGTCGAGTATAATTGGCACTGTACTGGCCGAGTGCTGGGCCTTTTGTGAATTTTTGCATAGGTTTTGATACTTTACACGCAACATTTTTCACCGTTTATGGAAAGATTATTTTTCCCAATTACTTATCTATTATTATCGATCAATTTGTCATTATTATCATCATTGTCATAATTAATGCTGTTATGTTAACCGATCGTCTGATTTGGATGCGGTTTTCACTAGTGTATAGTGTATTTTTCGGTGTAGGTTCTGAGCTACGTATCACCACGATATATTATTTGGGGGCTAAGCAGTGACCAAAGATGTGGAACTCGCTAAAAGAAAATTAGCAGCGTAAACATGCGCCAGCAATCCCGCGCCATCATACGTTCCACTCGAACCGCCGCGCGTGATTTTTCTGTTTTCGTGTCTAGCCAAGTAGAGGTGAGGTAGGCACTGACTTAATAAGGCTGATTTTGATCAACTGACGTTACTCACGTACTTAAATATTATAGATATCAATTCAATATTTTCACAATGCCCAGAAGCTTCTGGCTCAAGAACTGCGAACATCCTATACAAGGTGGCTCTTGGATGAGTTGGCAAAAAACGAAGTTGCACCCGAGCGAAGCCGGGTGCAACAACTAGTAATTATATTTATATTTTTTAAAATCGATAGTAGATTTTATTGCGTTGGGCAACGCACTTCCTCAGCTTGCACTGGGAAACAGTTATCTATCCCCAGGGGTTAGGGTTGATCTTTATCTAGACCTTATGTAGACTTTATCTAGGCTCCGACACCACCTCGGGTGTCACCCAGTCGAAAAATGCTCTACGGAAATGTTAAAAACCGCTTTGCGATAGCCGTTTCCGCAATCCAGAGGGTGAGCGGCTGCCGCAATCCACAATCATGTTGCCCGAGTAAACGGAGGGATCCAAGTATGAGCGCCTTGTGTATCCGACTTGCTAGTACCCGGACACTGGGTTTGCAAACCGCTATGCCGGCGATGCCTGATAAAAAAGACTCTTCCATATCACCAAGCCATCCTTCAAGCATTGATTCTCTTCCTTTCGTGACATGTTCACTTCAGCCGGGGCAGAGAACTCAATGACGAATATCGTCTTGTAGTCGAAATCGAAGGGGTCGGATGGTCGCGAACGAGAAGTTCCAAAGTAGTGTATTGGGTCTGATTCTAACCGATAATTCCTACTACCAATATTGACCGACCAATTGACCAAGACTCCAACGAGAAAAAGGTTCATCTCCGAGCTAAGTCATCGAAAGGTCGAGTAGGGTTTTGGTCAAAATCGGCCCCATGATCGACCGTCGATGTCTCTACTTATCGACCGATGGTAGGGCTGTTTACCGACCGATGGTGGCCCCATCTCCGCCCTCTCCAAATGGCGGAACGGGGGGAGGGGGCATCATAAGCGTTGCTGGTGATAAACTATAGAGTCGATCTCGAGTAGGCGTTTACAAGTCGGATAAAGACGAGCTCGATTGTCAATTTCGAGCACAAAGATATGCAAAGTTTCCTCGAAGATGCGATGCGCGTGGTGGTATCAAAACTGAACAACATCGTGCGGGAGGAGGGGAACCTGAAGGTGATTGTGACCTTAGCGTGCAATTTTCGACTCATGAGGGCGAATGAAATCATCGAGGAAGAAAATACGTTCCAAACGATAAACGCGATCATCTTACCATTGAGCGACATTGGCGAGTGGTTCATTGAGTACGTCCAAGCAAAACTCTCAACTAAAATCGAGGACTTTCAGGAAAAAGAGTCCGGCTGGACGTTACACGAAATCTAACATCTACTTGTGAACATTAGGAAGTACGAACCACTACAATTCAAACTGGCCGTCCGCAATATTCAAAACAATGACCCCTATTGTTTTCTCTGGTCCGTCACAGCAGCTCTCTCCCCAGGATGCATTCCGAACGTACGAGTTCTGATCCTCATTACAGCGAAGTGCTCAACTACAAAGGTCTGGATTTTCCCATGAGACTATCGATGATTAACCCCTTTGTTGGCATTGACGCAATATTGCGTCAACCTTTATTTACCTATTTAACTTGCTCTGATTTGAAATCGGAGCCTCACTCGGGTTTTTGTGAGCTTGCTGAATCCGAATTTGAAGTCCAAATTTGGAAATTCAAAATGGCGGCACCAAAATGGTGGACGAGAATCAAAAACTTTACTCGATTTAGATGAAAATTAGTACTCCGGGATTTTTGCGGTCGCTTATTACGAATCTGAACTTTAAATTTGAAAATTCGAAATGGCGGCTCTAGAACGGCGGACCGTGTCATGTCTTGAGGGGACGTAGGCATATACATATTTGCGTTTCCCTTTTTGTAGCATACGCTTAGCGCAATAGCTCGGGATGAGGGTAAAAAGGGGTAGCGCTTGGATAAAAATGGGATGACGCGATAATCCGATTAAGGAATAATTGGACTGACTCAAATTCTGTCGACTCGGGGTTCATTGGTATTAACCAATTTGGTTATGTCGATTAAATTAATAATACAGAAAATATACATGAAATATTTCGCCTACATTTGTCGATGCACCGTGGGTTCAATGGTTGGAGATACAGAGGGTCGAATTGGGCCTTCGTAGGTAGGCCGGACCACTCGGATGTGTACGCTTCGTTTCAGGATTGACGGAGCTGGTATTCTTCGCGTTGATACAATTTTTATTACACGAGTATTTATCGCGAGCCGAATTTGAACTAATAGATTATTTACGCAATACGATGTCAGTGAAACGCTCGATGTAGACACTTGGTAAAAGTTTTATAAGCCGCGCTTTCACACAGTATACACAAAAGATTTGTAACAATATTACTGGAGATTTTTAATGTTTAAAGTTCGAAATCGTGGTTTGCTGTCAGGAGACAGTTTTCTTACTTGTTTTGATGAAAGTTGTTGGGAGACTACTTTAACGAGTGGTGATGGAATACTGACTTACTGTAGGATAATTCTTCGCCAAGTGCAAAATAGGAGAGATTTCGTTAATAGGCGAAGGAGTGCATTTCCATGATGCGTTTTTCTGAGGGATTGGTGGAAAAGGCATCAAATATAGGTATCTTCGGATGATTGGTCGAAAATAGAGAGTGGGAGCAGGACGTAGTCTGCAAGTCATATTCGTCGCCCTATTTCCAGGAATTGGAGATGCGTTTCCTTCATCTGGAGCGCGGAAAAATACCGATGGGAAAAAGGGCCTTGTCGGCAGCGAGAACGCACCGCTCGAGATAGGGCTTGTTGACCAAGGCCCCCGAGTGCACGTGGTGTTTTATGACAGGGTATTTTCCTAGATTCGCGGATTTTATTCTGGCGAGTGTGTTTTTGTTCTTCATATGGTTAAGACTGCGGTTCTCTCGTATGGGAAAGTACGTGAGACGCTTACTCATTATCAATAGCCTACATTTCAGCCGTGGTAGGTCTAAGCTTAAAGAAAAATATAAATATCCGTCGAAATATGAGAATGCCGCTATCGCGCGTATGTGGTCGTTCACGATTTCCGTGGGAAATCGCGTCGGCCCTGCATGTTCGCCGGGTCTCAAGAAGATAAGAGAAAGCGAGAAAAATAAATACATTGTTCGCATTTGGCCGCGACGTCACAACCGAAATTGAAATTTTTACTCGAATCAATCTGTATTATTTGTATTTTCATTTGCCATATTTGTTCGTCATTGTGAATTCCTGAATTTTGAGTTCAGATTCGTAATCAGCACCCTCAAAAACCGGAGAGTACAAGTTTTCAGGCTAAAAAAATGTTCCTACCATTTCGGGCACTTTTTGTCGAATTCTCTCTGCCAACGAAGGGGTTAAGAAATTTTAGGAATTGAATGGTTTGACGATCTATGTGTATGGGACCGATGGCACTACGAAAGACGGTATTAGTAAAAATTTACCAATATATCTGAGTAAACACGTCGAATAAACCAACCATTCACCTACTGATGATCAACGCCGAAACCGGTGAGAAGGAGGAGGATGCTGCCATTCCTAAGGTGTGTCATCATTTCGCGTGGATTAAAAACATCTAGCGACTCTTGAGTGTGCAGGTATCGAAGGGTAAACGTTGCAGGTGGATTTGCGCCCGATGCTTGTGTCTCTTAACCACGGAAGAAATATTGCAAAGGCACAAAGAGGACTGCGCTAATAATTGTCGAGTTATGTTTCCCGAAGGTACGGCAACAATATTGAAATAAAGAAATTACAAGCACAGGGTAGTTCCATTCGTAATCTATACAGATTTGGAATGTTTGCTCGAATCGATTGCTGCAACATCGCACACTAAACTGTCAATTATCAAAAGCATACACGTCAAAGTATTGCTTGCTCTAAGCATTGTAGTTTTAATGGCGCGCTTTCGGAGTACAGAGTGAATCATGGAAAATACTGTATTGAATGGTTCACGCGCGAATTAGAAGAACTGGCCCGCTCAATGAATGTAATATTTCAGACACTCGTACCAATCAAACACTTGACCTCGAAGGAAAATCAAAGCTTCAAGTTAGATGAAAATGTCACGTTTGTGAAAAATCGTTTGCCCCCAATCAAGTGAGGATCCGGGATCATTGTCACTTTACGGGGAAATTTCGTGGTGCTGCTTATCAAGGATGCAATTCGAATTTGGAAAATAGCCACGTGGTTACCATAATTTTGCGCAATTTGTCGGGATACAGGGCACACTTTTAATAGTAGCATTGGCTCGTCCCTTGAAGGGATCCGTCAGCCTTCTCCCCATCAACAAAGAGAATTATATTTCTTTTTTAAAGTGCGTCAAAAGCATCCGCGTGCGGTACCGATTCATCGACTCTATGAGATTCATGGTGGATATCATTGAACAATTAGCATCTTATCTGAAAGTCAAACCAAAAATAGTGACACGCAATCATTGCGCAAACCCAAGGGAATGTGAATTATTTACGCGGAAAGGTGTGTTTTCCTATGAAAACTTGGACTCTTGGCTTCGACTCGATGAAACGGAATTGCCCGCGGAAGATACATTTTTCTCTCGACTCAATAATGAGGATATCTCGGCAGACGATTACGCACACGCTTGCAAATGTGTGATAGCTTTTGACATTAAAACGTTGGGGGATCATTCCGACTTATATTTGAAAACCGATGTACTCCTACTGACGGGCATATTTGAAATTTTTTGCCGAAATTGCATCAGCACATATGGTCTCGACCCATTGCATTGTACCGCACCCGGCCTATCCTTTTATGCGATGTTAAAATGTACCAACGTAGAACTTGAACTCTTGCTCGACGTTAACATGTTAATGTTCATCGAGAAAGGTATTCGCGGTGGTCTAGCGCAGTGCTGCAATAGGTACGCGAATGCGAATAATCACTACATGCGAGGTGACTTCAATCCAAACGAGCCCTAATCATACTTCATGTATTACGATGTCAACATGGTGGTGCAATCTGGATGGTGCAGTTATGTGTGTCATTCCCATACGGCTCGTTTGCTTGGGTAGAACATTTCGAGCAATGTATCGAGGATATTCCAGATGACGCTGAAACGCGATACATCTTGGAAGTCGATTTGGAGTATTGTCGAGAGTTGCACGACACACTCAAAAATCTGCCCTTGTGCCCACAACACTACGTCTCTCCTGGGAGCACTCGAAGGGAATTAACGACCACGCTGCTGCGAAAACAAAAATACGTAATATTCTATAGAAATTCGAAACACGGCATGAAATTGGGATTGCGTGTCATGAAAATTCACAGAGTCCTCAAATTCAACCTGTGCGCTTGGTTTAAAAAATGCATCGATGTAAATACGGAATTGATGAAGCGATCTGACAATGACTTCGAGAAAAATGTGTACAAACTCATGAACAATGCGGACTTTGGTAAAACGATGGAAAATATGAGGAAACATCGGGAAGGGCGACTCGTAACAAAGTGAAAGGGGCGGTGGGGAGCGGTAGCGCAGATTGCCAAGCCAACGTTCCATAGCTGCACCATATTTGACAAAGACATAGGTATAATCGACCCCAACCAAGCGTGCATTCTATTCAATAAGCCCATATGCACAGGATTTTCCATTCTCAATATCTCCACGCTTTGGGTCTATGATTTGCACTACAATAATATACTCGAAAGATTTAACAATCGAACGAAATGGTTGTGTACAGACACTGATCGTCTCATTTATCACATCAGCGGACCCGACATTTACGAAACGATTAAGTTTGACATTGGTAAATTCGATACGTCTGATTATGCGAAAAACAATCCGTACAATATGTCCTTGCGCAATAAGAAAGTATTAGGCCTGATGAAAAATGAGTTTATTGGTCGTATTACGACGGCATTTGTGGACTTGAGAGCGAAATTGTACTCATTTAAAATCCTCGACTGTGACGATGTAAAAAGCGGGCTAAGGATCATTTTTTCAAAATAACAAATTCGTTTTGAAAAATCTTATTTTTTTTTATAAGAATCATTCTGTCGATTCTGATTAATTGCACCAACGTTTGTGGGTTCCAACGAAGCCCAACCACCGGCTTAATGAATAAATAATTTAAAAACGAGTTTCTCAAAGATCAACGTCAGTCATGATTTGATATTGTCATCGACTTGATCACGCTAAAACATATTCGTTATGACTGTGCCCACGTATGTGGATCTACAACGATTTATTGTTGGAGAGAACTTTGTCGTGAAGGAAGTAGCTGAGAGCGGGATGCATATTCTCCCATTTCACTTTCGCGAGTCCCATACCATGGAGACTTCTCACAAAATTTGAGAGATACGAAGCATCATCGTTGATTCGGAATCATCATGGTCTAAAGTGGGCCTGTGTAAACATTCCATATAGCATGGCTCAAGGTTTAATAACAGCTGGAGTTGAGAGTTCAACGGAAGACGACATGTGCCCTATCGTATATGTTAAGGGCCATGGAAAATGAGAATGGCTAGCTGATAAACTAAATATGAAAAATGAACTAGTTATTGAGTCGTTGAATCTAGACTTTGAATATATGGATGCCTTAAGTAAATTAGATGGAAGCTCTACTCTACGTTGTGAAAAGCATGAAAACAATTGTGCCTTACAAAATGTATTTAGAATCTTTAATGAGTGGTTGAATCATAAATATTCGTGCAAATAAAGGAAATGTAACAATGTACTTTTTTATTCCCCTTACCCCGTACTTCGTTATATCAGCATCATGTGTTATCGGGTCATGCAACTGAATAAAATATTTTTTTCGAATGTGAAACTCGATTTCTTTTGTACGGAACTGGATTGTAAATGCATTAATGTAATCGCCTGTAATGGTCGAAGACATTGATCAGTATACATTCGATAAATGTTCGAGAGCCGTTTGTTGGACTCATCCCACTCTCAGAATTGCTACTGCCTTCACGATAAAGTTTCTTCCAACAATTTAATCCTTGTAGATCCAGAAACGTGGGCACAGTCCTAACGAATATGTTTCAGCATAATCAAGTCGATGGCAAGGTCAAATCATGATTGACGTTGATCTTTAAGGAACTCGTTTGAAATGATTTATTTATTTAGCCGGTGGTTGGGCTTCGATGGTACCTACAGCAATTGGATCGACAAATCAGAATCGACAAATTGATTCTCGCCGAAAAAACAAGATTTTATAAAAACGAATCTATTATTATGAAAAATTATCGTAAAAAATGTTTTATTTAAACAATAATCATTAACAAATGTGTAAAGCGCCGAAAATATTTTTTTTCCGACTAATCAGAATCGACAAAATGATTCTCATCGAAAAATTAAATTTTTTAAAAACGAATTTATAGTTTTTTTAAATAAATAAAAAATAACAATTCAAAAATTCGTAACGTTACCAACGAGAAAAGAACACACACGATTCATAAGTTTTTCCCATCTACCACCAGGATATAAAATCATGGAGGTTCGAATGTTTCTTGCTCAACATCCTTCTTGGATGATGTTGAAAATACTTGATGATAATCATCGTCATCATCACCACACGCAGTATTGAAAGTATCATCAACATCGGAGTCCTTCTCCTTCTCGTTCAAAGCCAATTTCTGTTGCTCATTCTATAGTATTCGTGATTTGTTTACATTATTAGTGTGGTGGAGTCAACTTGGCTCGAATATCGATCGCATGGTTTTTTTCTTCGATAGTTGCGATCAGGAGCGGAGGGAGGGGGGAATACATTTTTGGAAATGTTAAGGTTTAACCGTAAATGTGTTTTACCATTTCTCACTTTTCACACAATTGTTTTTTAACACTTCATTTTAACATTCTATATCGTCAGAAGCATAACCCCATCGAAAAGTGTTCGTCGAATTTAGGATTAGCACACTTTTGTCATCTCTCCAGCTGAGAACAACTTGATTTTGCATCGCCATATGAATAATGTGTTTTTTAGTCATGATCAATTGTTGCACCTTGATGAGGTTCCGCCTAATACCCTCAGCTCGCTTCGTCACATAGTCGCAGTCGAGGATTTTAAACAAGTACAATTTTGCTCTCAAGCCCCCAATTCCGTCATATTACGACCATTATTCTCATCTTTCTTTACGCCTAATACTTTCTTATTGCGCAAGGGCAAATTGTACGGATTATTTTCCACATGAGCAGACGTATCGAATTTTCCAATGTCAAGCTTCATCGTTCCATAAATGTCGGGTCCGCTGATGTGATAAATGAGACAATCTTTGTTTGAATACAAAAATTTCGCTCGCTTGTTTAATCTTTCGAGTATGTAATTGCCGTGAAAATCATAAAACCAGAGTTTGGAGATATCGAGAATGGAAAATCCTGTTCGTATGGGCTTATTTAATAGAACGCACGCTTGGTTGAGTTCGATTATAACTGTCTTTGTCAAATATGGTGCAGCTATGGAACATTGGCTTGGCATTCTGCACTTCCGCTCCCCACCACCCCTTTTACTTTGTTACGAGGCACACTTCCCGATGTTTCCTCACATTTTCCATTATTCTGCCAAAAACCGCATTGTTCATGAGTTTGTAAAACATTATCTCAAAATCATTGTTAGATCGCTTCCTCAATTGCGTATTTACATCGATGTATTTTTTTAGCCAAGCGCGCTGTTTGAATTTGAGGACTCTGTGAATTTTTATGACGCACAATCCCAATTTTACGCATTGTTTCAAATTTCTATAGTGAATTATGCATTTGTCTTCTCGCAGCAGCGTGGTCGTTAATTTTCTTTGAGTGCTCCCAGGAGGGACGTAGTGTTGTAGGCGGAGTTGCGAAATTTGTTACGAAAAAGTAATGCATTATTCATTACTTTTTTAATGAGTAATGCAAAAATATTTCATTACATTACATATATTTCAATACCCATTACATTACATTCAGTCATGGAAAAAAAATCACATTTTGTAATGTAAAACATTTTCATTACCCATTACATCGTAATGTGCAATGACAAAAAAATTCATTACACATTGCATTGTCATGGTTAATGGAATTTTTTTTCATTACAAAGTGTAATGTAACGACTAATGGAAATTTTTACATCACAAAATTTAACGTTATGAGTATTGGCATTTTTTTCGGATCGAACTAACCCGATGGTAGTAACCGCGCGTTTGAAAAATTCCATTACTCATAACATCACATTTTGTAATGTAAAAATTCCATTACCCATTACATTACAATTTGTAATGTAAGAAATGTCCATTATTCATTACATTGAACTTTGTAATATAAAAAATGTCCATTACCCATTACATTGTTATGGTTAATGAAAATGTCTCACATTACAAAATTTAACGTAATGTGGATTGGACATTTTTATATTACACAATTTAATTCAATGGGTAATGAAAATCTTTTACATAACAAAATGTAATGTAATGAGTAATGGAAATTTGTTGCATTACTGAACGTAATGTAGTGGGTGATGACATTTTTTTTCATAACAAAATGTCAAGCTATGAGTAAGAAAAACGCTAATGCATTACAAAAAGTAATGCATTATTTGCAACTCTGGTTGTGAGAACATGAACAGATCTTTGTGCGTGTCGTGTAACCTTTCGAGGATACCCCAAATCGACTTCGAAGATGTATCCCGTTTCAGCGTCATCTGGAATATCCTCGATACATTCCTCAAAATGTTCTACCCAAGCGAACGAGCCGTATGGGAATGACTCACACATAGCTGCACCATACAGATTATTAACATCGTAATACATCAAGTCGGGCTCGTTCGGATTGAATTCATTTCGCATGTAGCGATTATTCGCTTTCGCGTACCTATTGCAGCACTGCGCTCCACCACCGCGAATACCTTTCTCGATGAACATTAACATGTCAACGACGAGCAAGAGGTCGAGTTCTACGTTGGTACATTTGAACATCGCATCAAAGGATAGGCCGGGTGCGGTTAAATAATGCAATGGACAGTCCTCTTTGTGCCTTTGCAATATTTCTTCCGTGGTAAAATGACACAAGCATCGGTCGCAAATCCACGTGTGACGTTTACCCTTCGATATCTACGCACTCAAGAGTCGCTACATGTTTTTAATTCATGCGAAATGATGATGCACCTCAGGAATGGCAGTATCCTCCTCCTCAGCCTCCTCCTCGTCCTCCTCCTCCTCTTCATCGATTTTGGCTTTGATCATGATTAGGTGAATGGTTGATTTATCTGATGTTTGTTCACTCAGATATATTGGTACAATATTACTAATACTCTCATGGTACCATCGATCCCATACACATAGATCGTCAAACCATTAAATTCCTCAAATTTTTTATCATCCATAGTTGCATCGGAAAATCCAGACCTTCGTAGTTGAGCACCTCGCTATAATGAGGATAAGAATTCGTACGTTCGGGATGCATCCTCGGCGGTGGGGAGAGGGCTGCTGTGGCGGACCAGAGAAAACAATAGGGGTAATTGTTTTGAATATTGACGACGGCCAGTTTCATCTGTATATCCCTCGGGAGACGCGTATATGTGGATAAACTTCCGCGCAGTGGTTTGAACTTGTTAATGTTCAGGAGTAGATGTGATATTTCGTGTAACGTCCAACCGGACTCTTTTTCCTGGAAGTCCTCGATTTTGGTTGAAAATTTTACTTGGACGTAGGGGGGAGTCCGGTAATGCCGGACGGCACCTAGTGTCGGACACTCGTGCTATTACGACAATGTCACAGCGCGTTTGCGTAAAAAACCCATGAAAGGGATGCGGGGGAGTTTAGTGATACACAATCGCGGGACGCGATTTGCCACTGACGCGCGAGGCCAAAGTGGAAGCGATTAATTGCTGCGTTTGGCGGGAATACACTGTGTCGGGTAAGATCGAGGTGAGTGTTACTGCTAAGTTTCTGTGTTTAAGTGTTCATGTCAATGGTTATTATACGTCGTGTTCCATAAATATTTAAAGTTTGTTAAAGTTTTTCTTTGATTCCAAAGGGGTTTTGGTATAAAACGCGTAATTTCGGGGATTCTCTGTCTCCTGGCACCGGACACAAAATGGTCCCCTAACGCCGGACAGTAAACATGCTGTTTTTTTTTCGTAGGCATTTATACTTTTGATTATATCTTTTGTACGTTGTTTTACAGGATAGAAGAACGCAGCGAAATCAAAATGGAAGAGAAGAAAAAGGAAGGAAAATGGACCAAAAAAATTGCTAAATGAGTTTGCGAGAAGCTTCGTTGCGCTACGACGTTCCGAAAAGCACTCTACATGACAAAACATCGTTATTAAACCGTGGACTAGCTTTGCTCCAGGTGTTGTGCAGATTCTCCATAATTTGTCGGCATTGCCAGATGCTGAAAAATAACGATCAGTTGCTAGGAAGACAAAAACCGAAAGAAGTGAAATTCTGACGTCATCCCCGTGCAAAATTGTTGTCGAAAAAAAGAGAATAAAAAGAACGTTAAGGACAAACAGAAAGGAATTGGAAAGAAGTTTAAAACAGTGATAGAAGAAAATGGAAAAAAAACCAAAGACGTAAACGCCAAAGGAAAAGCTGGTGGTCATTAACACGTCAAGTGATGACGTGTTAATAATCCCGCTCTATATATGTAAACATTTTAATATCTTCATGACTGCACTAACAAGATTTGATCTGTCTCAACAGGGTAAGATTTGCTCTGATATAGTCGGAGTCATACCTGGTCTGATAGTTCAGATAAACTATGAATCTATGATATGGCCAGGTCTATTGTTCATAGATGTCCCGGTCTACTGAGATCCACGGTATTTTATTCTTATACCGACAGACAGATCTGGTCCAATAAGATTAGATCTGGTCCAACAAAATCAGATCTTGCCTGGGGATTGGATCTGGTCAGACCTGCTGCGATATGGACGGGTCTGCTCTCAAAATTATCAAAATGGCTCTGATATGATCATACATGCTCAGATATAAGCATACATGATCTGTAATGACACTACATGAACAGATATGGCAATTTTTCTTGTCTGATTATATCTGATTCTACAGATATGATTCAGATATATTTAAATATGAACTTTTTTCCCGAGTTTGCACATCTTTGTGCTCGAAATTGACAATCGAGCTCGTCTTTATGCGACTTTTAAACGCCGACTCAAGATCGACCATTTAGTTTATGTCCAGCATCGCTTACGCTAGCACTGCTTGTACCTACTCCACGGGTGATTTTTTCTCTCAACGACAACAATTTCGCTATTGTTAATTGATTTTTCGATTTTCGACCGATGTTGAGCCCTGACTTTTTCAATGTTTTCTCCAAAAGTTTGATGTGCACATCACAGAACTTTTGTTACTTTTCCACTTGACAGAAGTTGTTCCTACCGATGAAGGACGGCTCACGAATATATTTAAGGGGTTCCGTGGGTTTCGAAGCCAAAAAAAGCATATTTTCTCTATTTAACAAAAATATGATGTACACATTTTTTTATTTAAAATGTTAAACACATAAAAAAGCAACATTTCAACTATATTTAAAAAAAATTTTATCCGAAAATTAGGGAAATTCAGCCTGTGGGACCTGGTTTCCGGAGACCCCTCAAAAAAGTGTCCTCGTGGTGACCAGGATAACTCATGATAGCTTTATCTGAAATTGAAAAACCAATTTTCTTCTGTTAGTAGATAAGTATAGCTCGCGATTGACCAAAGGATTTTTTTTAATTGAAATTTGAATTTTTGGCAGAGTTGTATGCAAAATAGTCCAATTTTTGGTACAATTTACACCACGTATAGCCTTGTAAAATTAATTGTAATTGAGAAAAACCTTCGTTCAATTACTAGTCAATGCTATTTTGAAGTGTGCAAATATTAATAAGATCGGTGCATTAGTTTTTGAGAAATCGTGTCCACCGACTTCAAAAATAGTGTTTTGAGAAAAATGTGATTAAAGTTTTAAGTATAAATAAAACGAACAATTTTGTTCAACTTACATACAATCGTTGATTCTAGCTCCATAAAGCCAAGATCTTGCTGCAGCTGCGATGTCCAGGGCATCCTTTTGTTCCTTCCTGAGACGAATTTTGCCTCTCGAGTCCCAGTCTCAGCTTTTTTCTCAGCTATGAGTATGCGATATTCATCCTCTTCGCGCGTACTCGTGGCTATTTCGGCTGAGTTTTATGTCCATCCCGTGCAAAAAAAAGTAACAGCTGACATCCCATCGTTGCAAGTGCAAGCGGCAACTGATGCAGCAATTTCAACTATTTTGGAACCAGCAGGAAGGATTTTTGGAGTGACTTTCCAAATTAACGGGTTCAGACTCTCATTATTATTTTGCGTAGAGCCACCAGCACACCGCTCTAAAAGCACATCGTTGCTGAGCTCTTCATAAATAAGCTTGATAGCTGACAAAACATTACTTGGCAATGGAGCATAATCGTGTTGGGATGATGATAAGACATTCATAGCTGAAGCACGCTGCCAAACGCACCACAAGTCACGGCCGCTTGGACATTTTTCGTGCTGTGGGTTTTGGTCCGTAGAGCTATAGTGGGAGTACGTTGCCCATATAGCGTCCTTCATGTTTTGAACTGAATCACAATTTTTTCTTATAGCCAGTCAGTAATGAACCGTCAATTTATCCCGTTTGTAATTTAATTAATTTACCCGTAAGCTTGCCTTTGCCAGATAGAGTTTTTTTTCTAACCGTTTGACCTTTCATTTTTTTTCATCTACAGTTTTTTTTCTCACTAAATTGGAATTAAGAGTCTAGGATTGGAATTAAGAAGTCTGGAATATGGTTTTGAGTCTCCAACGTAATTGACGTATCTCAGGCCGTATTTTTCAAATGAACGGTGAAACATTGCAACGATTTATGAAACTTCCATATTACCAGCTCGTCCTTGGTGATTGGCATTGTATTAGTTTTTTTCTAAATGATCCTCTTGCCACTTTCCAAACTCTGCCGAATCTAGTTGTTTTTTCCAAGTCTCGCATAATTTATTAGGACTTGGAATTAATTCGTAGCGTCTTTTTAATGAAAAAAAATACTTATTTTAATTGAAGATAAAAAAATACTTTAATAAAAGTATTGCCCCTCGCTTTCTACTACTTTTGACCATCTTTCGGGCAGGGTATGAATACGGTGTCGGAAGAACGCCTCGTCTTTAGATGCAATCCATGAATTGACCCATTTTTGACAATCTTCGTAAGAAGTGAATTGCTGCTCAGACATGCTATGAGCCATCGAACGAAACAAATGGTAAGGGATCGTCCATTAAACACGTGAGGGTTTTTTTCCACTTTTTGAGCCCCCCCCCCTCGCCCATGGTGATGTGGTGAGGTTTCTGTTATCCAAATCCTCCCCCCCCCCCCTATTTGAGCCTCACGTGATTAATGGACGACCCCACATCAGCATGGGGGGGGGCTCACAAAGTGGCCAAAAAACCTCATGTGATTAATGGACGATCCCTAATCAGAAGGAGCGATATCTGGAGAATACGGCGGATGGGGTAGGACTTCCCATTTAAGTGTTTCCAGATATGTTTGTACCAGTTTTGCGACGTGCAGACGAGCATTGTCGTGCAGCAAAACAACTTTGTCGTGTCTTTCGGAGTATTTCGGCCGTTTTTCTTTCAATGCACGGCTCAAGCGCATCAATTGCAGTCGGTAGCGATTCCCAGTTATGGTTTCATTCAGTTTCAGCAGTTCATAACAAATCACACCCCCCTGATCCTTCAAAATACAAAGCAGGAGCTTAGATCCATGGATATTTGGCTTTGCCACTGATGGTGATGGCTGGCCGGGCTTATCCACTTTCTGCGCTTCGGATTGTCGTAATGGATTCATTTTTCATCACCAGTGACAATTCGATGTAATAACCGGGAAGTAAAACTCCCCGCAAAAACACTTTATTCGGCACAAATGTCAACATATGCAATAAATTATATAGTGTTGTTATGTACGATTCAAAAAGAGGTTATGTACAGCAAATGACATTCAATGATAGCTGTTTCCCGATGAATGAATTATTGTCGGTAACAACGAAATACTGTACTACCTACGCCATCTCCTGTAAAACGCTACGAATGAATTCCAACAGATAATACAATATTCGCCCTTTCACAATTACATCCAAAACTTTTCCAGAATAATAGCCAATCAATGTGGCCACGTCGTATAATGATGAATAACCGTGCTTTTTCCCAGTGCCATCTTCTGATACAGTAACATCTGTCGTATATTGAACACGGTTTTCATCGCACTTTAGGTTTTTTTCTTCTTTTGCAGCTGAGGAAAAAAGTTTCTCGGCAACCTTCTTGATGCATTCAAGTATTTTACTGATATAAAAATGGTACGTTGAATGATTCAAGAAAGAACTACTTATATCCATTAGGCCACAACATTTTTGACATCCGGCAAGACCTAAGCCTAATATTCGCATAACAAAAATGAATCTGCGATCTATTTCATACGCATCACCTATTTTTTGATACGATGAAATATATCTAGGATGACACTTTTCACACTCCACCATAATTTAAGAAACCAAGACCTAATTTTGCACATTGTTTAAATTCAACTTTACCGTCACATACCTTTTCCTCTCCATTTTCATTTATTGTGTTAGAGCACTTCACAAAACTGGAAAGTGTTGAAAACACTAGAAAAAAGTCTATAATTGCATATTGAAAGGTAGCGTCCTTTGGCACGTGTTTCTCTTCTTAAATTAAATGATTAAATTAAATGATTAAATGATTGTTTCCTTTTTCTTGGTCTATCTTTTCTTCTTCCTCTTCATCAACACTACTAACTTTATGCGGCTCCATTTTGCAAAAAGATGAGTGAACATCTCGGTAAAAATTCACAACGCACACATATAACCTTAAAGAAACCTCGTGGCTCAACAAGCAGTATGAAACTAAAATATAATACGTGACCCTCAACAAGTGAGAGAAACGAGCGAGAGAGAGAGAGTCAGACATACAATAGCTAAGCAGCTGCCTCGATATGCTTGCGTCGCTCCCGGCCGGTCTTTCTCAACGGGGAGAATTCCCAAAGGCTCTCTCTCTCTCTCTCTCCTAGACTTTTACTCCGATCGACTTAAAACTTTGAGAGAATATTCTAGACATATTGTACGATTAGATAATAAAATTTGAAAAAATGGATTTTTTGAAATTTTCTAATCCACGTAACCCCTTAAGAAGAAAATCTGTATACAACCTCGCGCGCGTATGTGTATGTGCTCGAACGTTGGGTTTGTTTACACAAGATTGGGTTCTAAACAGCGAGATATTGCTCTTTGTCATGCTTTTCAATCTATCTTGAAGTGAAATTGTTTTTTTTTATCGAAACACCGGCTGATAGTACTCTGCCTTACCGACGAGGTCACTCAGGTTTAAAAACATTAGCCGCTCATAAGAAAAATTCTCAGAAAAATCCATAAATCAATTCATTTGGTATTCGCCGAACCCGTCAATGTGTAAACACAAACCTGCCGTCTCGCAGGGCGGGGGGAGGGGGGTCTTTGCTTTGTCAGGCCACAGCAAGCGCGCGATGACTCACCACCCACAAATGGTTAAATAATTTTTCTGAGAAATCAGGCCCTCCACTCTTCTTTCCGAAGGGGCGGGGGGAACTCCCTTTTACTATAAAGCACTTCGACTCACTGTCAGGCCTTGCGCGTCTTTGCTAGGAGTCGGTCGTGGGTCGGCGTGGTTACCCCACCCCCCGTTCCGCCAATTTGCGAGGGCGGAGAAGGGGGCACCATTGGTCGGTAAGAAACATCGACTCAGCTCAGAAATGAACCTTTTTTTGTTCGTGTCTTCGCCAATCGGTCGGTAAATATCGGTAGTAGGAATTTTCGGTTAGAATCGGCCCCATTACACTGCTTTCCAATAAATCTTGCATCTCGCGCCCACGACAAGCGACTCCATATCTCCTGGTAAATAAGGTAGCCATATCTCCCGGTCAATCCCATAAGAGTGCCGCATATGGCAACACCCTTAACGCCGCGTTATGGCGATGGAAATAGTCGGAAACTGCATACACCGGACAGGCCGGTAGTAGATGCATTAGTGTATCCGGCGATTGTTTGCATGTACGACACAAAATGGTCGGCAGAGGCTGAGCTATAACGCGACTGCGATAGACCATGGTGGTGATAACTCCGTCCTGGTAGGCGCAGATAAACCCTACGGTCTCAGGCATCAGTCGAGCTGACCGCAAGAAGGAAAAGGTCAGCTGGGCGGACAGCCCTCGCTCCTCCATGCGTTGGAAAAACACACCGTGTATAGGCCTGCCCAGGTGCTTCCGAGTCAGGACAGTCTGCTCGGCACCCCTGATTACCCGCCGACGTCGGAACTTGGGCAACCGATCGTCGGAGTCTGTTGGCAAGGCGTCGCGCCGTGCGCCGGAGGAACTCCAAGCCGAGGGTCTGTGCCGCACGATCTGCCGCCTTATAAAAAATTCTCCTACCCCATGAAGCTTATGCTGGTGCACGATTTCCAGGAGCGGGTTCGAGCTCGTCATTACATCGCTTGTGACTTCGAGGACAATGCGGTCATGAAAACATTCCAGTCCTAAGAGCCCGCGCCCGCCGCTCTGACGTAGCATATAAAGGCGCGAGGTGGAAGATCGGGGGTGCAGACTCCGGTGGATGTTCATTATCCTGCGTGTGCCGATGTCCAGCTGTTTAAGCTCGCCTCTACACCATTTGACGACGCCAAATGAGTAGAGCAGGACCGGGACAGCGAGCACAATGGTGGCAGTGATCTTGTTTTTCCGAGACAGATCTGATTTCAAGATTCGTCTGAGACGTCGCTTATACTCACTGCAGAGAGCCTTTTTGGCAACCTCAGCATCTCCCATAGAGCGCTGATCGACGCCAAGATATTAGGAAGACCCTACGACATCCAGGTGTTTAAAGGCGCTGCCGTCCACCAGCCGAACATCAGCCGCGACACCCTCTGCTCTTCCTTTCCTGAGATGAAGAACATCGTACTTGTCCAACCCGACGTCCATACCAGCCGCCCGCGTGTACGTCGCTACGATGTTCAAGCCCCCCCTCCCCTTCCACGGAAGCGTATTGCTTGATGCCAAACACATAAAATACATGGGTGACCCCTCGCCCACCCCCCCTGGGGGGCCCTGCTTTGTAGCCGCGTGCAGCTCGCAAGGCGATTGATAGGTTAATAGTGAGACGCAAAACAGGAAGGGGCTGAGAAAATCTCCCTGGATAATCCCTCTCCTATACCCCACCACTCCAGTCGATACATTGGCTTCACTAGTATTAACTATGAAGCGTTCCTTCCAGAGCGGCATAAGCTACTTAATACATCCCACCATGTAAGGACTCACCAAAAGGCGTTCGACTATGCGGATGATCAGTTTGTGACTGACAGTGTCAAACGCCTTACGGTAGTCTAACCAAGCGACTGAGAATTTACGGTTGCGCTGAACTGCGTCTTGCGTGGTGCAGCGGTCCCCCAGCAGGTTCTCCTTACAAACTCCCAGCCCCCTGTTGGATCCCCTTTGTTCATGTATCTCCCGCCATGCACGCCCGATCTCGCGCAGAACACGCTCATAAAGTATCTTCGTGAAGATCTTGCAGAGCGCATTCAGACACGTTATTGGGCGGTGGTTCTCCGGACGAGACCGATCCCCTCATTCGGGGGGTAAAATTATTTTTTTTATAATAATAGATTTTACTGCTCCGGGCAATGCACTGCCTCAGTTTACACTAGAAAACATTCACCAACCCCCGAGGGTTAGGCTCGATTTTAATCTATACCTTAACAGTAATGCTGGGCGACACTCGAGGGCCCCTGTACCACTTCGGCTCCCGCCCAGTCAAAAAGACGCGAGAAAAATGCAATATCGCTCTGCGATAGCCGCGCCCTTAAGCCAGAGGGTGAGCGGTTACCGCAATCCACAATCATTTTGCCTGGGAAAACGGAGGGATCCAAGTATAACCGCCTTCTGCATCCGGCTTGCCAGCAACCGATTTGCAAACCTAGTTTCCGGTTGCCAGCCTGACCCAAAAGACTCCTCCATCCCCCTAAGCGCGCCCATGATAAGGACATTATTATTGCTATTATTATTATCTCTATATATGCGATGCAAACAACAAAATACGGAATGAAAAATAAACGTACAATAAATTTGATTATGATTATTACATTGAGATACCAACACGAGGAACAACTTGGAAAAATTAATCAACGCGGTCACTCACTTTCGGTCGTTTCGAGGTTTTCATTTCCAGGCCGTAGGAATGCGTTGCGTTGTTCACGAAGTTTTTGAAAAATTTGAAAGACGGCCGTGCTCGACGATGGGGGGCTTCCGAAACAATTTCCTCGTCTTAGCGTTCGAAGCGTACATGAGACTTAAGTATACACGAGGCATTGGTGCAGGTCATATTCTTACCCAGGCAAGCCAGACAAATGGCACCTTTGTGCCAGCAGCGGGGAATGGGGAGAGGAAGAGAGAGAGAGAAAGAGAGCAGAGGCGACGACCAAGGAAATACGACACATGAGTCGTGTAAGTAAGAATAAGTGAAGCCAGTCAAGTCGAGTACCGGCCGCATTCGTACAGATCTTCGCGAACAATGTGCATGCATGCGCAAGGGGTGGAATATATACAAAAGGATGGCGAAAAAGAACGAGAGGGAGAGATGGAGAGAGAGAGAGAGAGAGAGAGAGAGAGAGAGAGAGAGAGAGAGAGAATACAGAGAGAGAATACAGAGAGACTGACAAAGATGGAGAAATTGCAGACCTAGAGAAAAAAGCTATATAAAAATGAGTAAGAAAGAGAGAGAGGGAAAAACGGAGGGAGAAAAATAGAGATGGAGGAAGATTGTGCGTAGAATAAAGAGGGATGAAGTAGAGAACAAGGGAAGGAGAGTGTGAAAGAGAAATATGACGAGAACGAAAACGCTTGTCTCGTTCTTATTTCCTCAATAGTTATATTCGAAGCAAAGTAGGTTGATAAGGCGCTCAGACAAATCCGTGTGAGCTACTCTCATCCCTCATCCCTCCCTCTCGAACAGCCCTTATGCACGCTACGCACAAACGCTTGACAAGTACATCTTTGTGACATGCAAAATGAAAATGTAGCGGGGCGAAACTTTTCCGCTTCGTCATCTTTGCGCAACACTTTTACTCACAAAGGTACGGGTGGGCGGGGTAGGGGGCTCGAGATTCCATCGTTCAATCGCTGACGGATGCATTCCCCGGATGGAAGACGTTCTATTAGGATTTCGAGTTCCTTCTATTGATAGGCGATTCTATTCTTCCGGCACGGTGAAATAAATTGTGGTTCGATTAATCGTTGACATGCGTGGGGGTGAGAGAGAGAGATTTCAAAGCTTTATTCGCTTCGTTTTAATATACGTTTTTAATATTTGAATATGGTTTGGTTGAAAAGGAAGTTATTGGTGAATTAATTATCGAAGAATTTATTTGAGGAAAGACATGGTCGGAAAGCCGAATATGAGCCCGTTATTTTTACTGGATATGGAGATTTAAGTGTTATAGATTTTTATTTTTGTCGGGTAATGAGCGGTTGAAAACAATGGGAATTCCGTTTTTAATGTAGGGAAAACCGGGGCTGCACATGTCCCTTAAGGGAGAACTTGAATATAACCTTTGTAGAAACAGCTAATAAAATCAATCAACAACCATTTATTAGTCTCATTAATAAGCTTTAACCCTCCTTGGCCACCGCGGGTAAATTTTACCGAGACTTTACTTTGGGTCTAAATACCTATGGGTCCTAGTTTCTAGTAAAGGTCGGCCCTCTAGGAGGCGAGGGTTTTACCAGGCGAGGTTTTACCCTTAGCAACTCCATATAACATTCGGTATTGAAAGTACTGTAGTAAAAGCAACATCGTGCGCCGCAATGGATAAATTTCACCCAAGTGTTAGCAGAACGAGAATTTTAGTGAACAAAAAAGTATTTTTTTTTCTCTCTAAATCTCGATCAAATTCCCGAGGATTATCGCCCAGCCTTTCTCCCAAAACCGGCTCGATGCAAATTGTGCCGCTCGAACGACGACCGTAAAACAAAGCGGCAGTGCAATAGCTGCCTCCGGCCGATTTGTAATGTACATCGCGCAAATGTATGCACAGACTGTGTGCAAATAGAGTAGACCTCGATAAGTCGCCATAATATAACTTATGAAGACTACATTTTACTAATAAACGCCATATCTTTCATAAATCCGCATTTACTTCTACTCCAAAATCGATCCTCTTTACATGTGAAAATAAATACTTTCTTTCGAACGCGCACTATGCTACTATTTCTTCCCTAGAAGTACCACGTCTGACGAGTGTCCTGTTCCAATTTAACTTGCACATATAGAAAACTCAGAAAGTTGTGATTTTTTTAGTGAAAAGGTGTATTTTCTGACAATTTGATGTATTCACGATTTTTTTAAAATGTCATTTGGATTTTTACACATGTTCCAGAATGTTCAAAGCATTTTCTACAATTTTTTCAATTCCCTTCGGATTGGTAGTTTTCAGACAGCAACCATTTGGAACTTGGCCGGGTGAATTTTACCCAGGGTGACCACTATGTGATTGTACCAAAGTGTGACCACGGAGGGTTAAACTTATTGTTAGCTCAAAACAAAACCCTAAGTTTACCAGTCTTTGGTACAAAACAAACTTTAAAAAACTAAGAAAATGCTCGTTATGCGCCGGGTGTGGGACATAATGGTAATATGTGGGGTATAATAGGCATAGTATAGATGTAAATCTAAAATCTGGCACAAAATGAGCAAATATGAAGGGGCTCGTCATCATTGTCTTCTTCGTCGGCGCAGGAACAGTGAGCCCATCTGTGACAAGCATTGCAAGTTACCCAACCTTCTTTAGACTCAGTGTACCATTCTCAACAATATACTTAAGCATTCTGCGTCCTGTTCCTCTGATCCATTTTCTTTATTCTTTATTCTTTTCACTTTCTTTGTTCTTCTCATCTTCTTTTATTTTTTCACCAATCACCGCCTTCTGTGTTTTGTTTTCTTCTAAATCTCTGTTATATGGTGAACTGGTGATTATTGCTGTTTTGCCACGTTTTCTAGTGACTCGTTTTTGGACTCGTGCTTTAGGTTTAGACATAATATCTGCTGGTGACATGACATGAAAAGATGTTCCTGATGGTGGAGTCGTACATGCCTCTGGCATTGTTGATGGACTTGGAGAGAGCGTTGCAGAAGGCTGTATGATACTCCACAGAGGCTCGTTTACAGCTTAGTATTCCGCTTGTTACATCTCTCACAGCTGCTATGATCTTCTCCATATCCCATTTGCCACGATCTGTCGTTCGTTTGTAGTGCAGAATCATAATTGTACCTGCAGAAAAAAGAACAAATTACTACAAACCTGAGGCGAGACGGGCACCCTGCTCATTTTACCCCGCCCATAATGCCCCGGAGGTCGCAAAAAAGAAAACATAAACCAAATCGAAAGAATATTTGGTAATGAATTAATTTTTATTGTTAGTCATTTGGTTAGATAATTGATCGTAGTAACCAGTTAAATAATTCAGCATTTAACACAAGCACGAATTAAAGAGAACGAGAACTAAACATTTGACAAGTTACATCAAATGCAATAACTTAAGTATTTTTTGTCTGTCGGCGAGCAACGCGGAGCCACGTCACAATCAACCACTGTCTGGCTCGCGTGGGGCCGACTGACATATGATTCAACTAGTGCCGAACGTGTCGGACATGATTCGGCAGCGGCGAGGGGATACCCCTTTTGCTTCGGGAGCCCGTAATGCCCCGGTTTTCCCTATTTTATCATTATTTAAAAATATTTACTTGTATTTATAGAATTATTTACATAAATTCCTTTTTGTATAAATTGTATAAAAATATCGATTTCAAGGATATAAAAATTAAAAATATTTTAACAATTAAAAGAGATCGATATCAATAATATTGTAAAGCCATCCATTAATTGGTTGAAAAAATATATATTCCCTTTTTATACGTCTGTATTTTCTGCATTTCTTGACAATTACATTTGAACTCGCATAATTATAGGCTCTTAAAAAATTATAAGTGGGAAGATACTTTTCGACCGTATCTTTTTACATCTTTGTTAACATAAAAAAAACGATTCCATAAATAATTATGTATTTCTGAATGTTAAGAAAAAAGACTATTTCTCTACTTGTAAGGCCTCTACTCTATCGGTGGCCGTCCGATCGAGTTGCCCGGTGCTTCGCTCCCTCCACACTGAGCCCAACGAAACTAAGCGCGACTCTTTCTCCCCTTATCGATTGAAATTTATTGGATGGGAGTGCGAGGAGTCCCCGGAAACGTCCATAACATCTCGTGCCTTGTTCTCCGAGGCGCTGCGCCCTTGCGGGCGCAGGAGAGGGCAGTGGGCTACGGCACACATTAGACACTCTGACTTGCTAAACGGGTTAATTTGAATGTTTAAATTCCGCGGGCGTACAACTCAATTTGCGAAGAAGCGAGCGGTGACTGAGCCGCATTGTGGCTAATTCCTTTGCCTCGTTTCAACCCGAGCCAGAACGAGATCGCCGAAGGGCGCAAGAGGCAGACGGCGAGGGAGGAAACGAGGGGGGGGGTGGTAGGAAGAGAGAGAGCGAGAAAAGAAAGAGAAAAATAGAGAGGCGTATGGAGAAATAAGGGAGAAGAAGGATAGTGTAAGGTGGCCGGAAGTAACTCTTGACACGCGGATGTAATTGGCAGTTAATTCCATAATTTTCGCATAATTTATCTGCTAAAAAATCACAGGACCATTTATATTAATGACCCTGGCGTTTGGTACTCAGGAACAGCTTCGATCCAGTGTTGCCAAATCAGGCATCGTCCCCCTAATTTGTTTCTCCGAATTAATTACGTCGGTGACATAATTCGTTCGGCACTGTTTCCGGTTTTTTAAAAAGAGGGAAACCTTGCGTCTCAAAGCCAAACAAACCCAAACAAATGGAGCCATTCCAAGGACCACCTGGCAACGCTGGCTTCGATCCCGTTGCGTTCACCGGAAGTGTAAATGAGAATTCTTCTGATTAGAATGATCGTCTTTCTCGAGACCGAAGACTACCTCCTATCACGCCACGAGATTGGATACTCTTGGAAGGAGACGTGATTTGAAAAATAATTATGCGTGATGCCGGAGGGTCGTGGTTCCGGACTCCCGTGAATGCCCTTTGCCTTCAGGAGGCCACGGGACGAGGTCCGTGCTGACCTCCCACGAAAAAGTCGTTTTCCACGATCACTCAGCCCAATTTTGGCTTTACGGCAATGGACGTGACATTTTTGTCATCGGCGGAAAATGCCACACCGCATACGCGCCAAGCATACAAGAATATCGGAGAATTAGATGTTTTCGATTTTCTTTTAGTGGTTTCCGATTGTCAGAAGTATCCCAAATAGGGTTTTACAATCGGCACAGTAATGGCCCACGACTGGTTGCCAGAGAAAAAACGATGCCGCGGCAATGGCTATGTAAACGGGCCAGATCCGCACCCTGCATGGTTGTTAATGGTAAACCATGAATGGCTGCCAAGACTTGGCCAAATATCATACGCCCACATTGGCCCAGCAACGGCTACCGGATCTTCTGCCGGAAATGAAAAACAAAAAAATTACAAATTATGAGTATGAAAATTCTAGTAGTATCTTTTTTGTTTTCTTATGCTTTACATAGTGTACATAGAATAATTGCATTAAAAACGCTTTCTGCATTGTTCGAGTTTTTACCTATCATCGGGATCGAACCTACGTCTTTCGTTGTAGTGTCGAGCGCCCTAACCACTTAGCCATCTTGACACTTACAGAATCCATCGTTTGTTCGTTCCTTACTTTTATGCCGATGATTTTATTCATGACATTAAAGTTTACCGACAATTTTTATGGTCCAGTTAGGCTGTGAAAATAACTCGCTCGTTTTGGGTGAAGTTCCGAAAAGCATACTCCTGTGATCGAGCTGAAATTTTGCACGCAACTTCCTCTTATTATCCTAAGAGAAACCCTTAACGGATTTTTGACGACTAGCAATAGTTTTCGATATATCGCATTGTAAAGTTTATTATTTCACGCCATACGAGTATATCTATATATCCGATAGATACCCCCCACTCCTCCGGCCGCGCTGCTTCCTGGCAAACAGTGCTCGCCCGTATGTGCATATCACTTGCCATGTGGAATGGGTTTGTTCGGGTTTATTTAATATAGTAGAAGCGCAGTACAATAAATAACTTTCAATATACAATATATCGACAACTATTGCCAGTCGCCAATATCCTTTTAAAGGTTCTCTCAAACAATTGAAAAGAAGGTCTGTACAAAATTTCAGCTTCATCAATGGGATATGCTTTTCGAAACCTTATCCCTTGTTTTTACGTGTTACAGTTTAACGACCTGCATTTGCAAAACGCCCTAAAACAAACCATCAATGGCTGGAATAGATCTGGCAAGCCGTTCATCCACCTACGATTCCCCAATGGTGATCGCCATATTATCGGTGCGATGGTATTGGCCCACCAATGGCTGGCATAGATCTGGCAAGCCGTTCATCCGCTTACAGTACCCCAATGCTGGTCGATGAATTATTGGCCGATTATCAGCAAACCGTTTAATGGCTGAATGCTGGCATTTTTGTTACGACAGGCGACTCTATATATACTGATTTCTCGAGCGGTCGTAGTAACGCTTCAAGGGCTTACGTGGATTTGAAAAGTTCAAAAATCCATTTTTTTAAATTTTATTATCTAATAGTACAATATGTCTAGAATATTCTCCCAAAGTTTTAAGTCAGTCGGAGTGAAATTCTAGGAGAGAGAGCCTTTGGGAATTCTTCCCGTTGGGAAAGATCGACCGGGAGCGAGCAGGTATATCGCATTTTTCTCAAAACATTATTTTTGAAATCGGTGGACACGATTTCTAAAAAACTAATGCCGATCTTATTAAAATTGTGCACACTTAATTGTGCACTAAAATAGCATTGACCCGTGATTGAACGAAGGTTTTTTTCGGTTACAACTAATTTTACAAGGTTATACGTAGTGTAAATTGTACCAAAAATTGAACGATTTTGCAAACAACTCTGCCAAAAATTCAAATTGCAATTTAAAAAAAAATCCTTTCGATCACGAGCTATACCTATCTACTAACAGAAAACATTTGGCTTCTTTAATTTCAGATAAAGCTATCATGAGTTATCCTGACCACCAAGAGGACAGTGTTTTTTGAGGGGTCTCGGGAAAACCGGTCCCACCGGCTGTATTTCCCAATTTTTAAAAAATATTGTTGAAACGTTGCTCTTTTATGTGTTCAACATTTTGAATGAAATCATTTATATATAATTTTTTTAATAGAGAAAATATGCTTTTTTGGCTTCGAAACCCCTTAAAGTATTCCTTCCAAGCACCCAAATATTTCATAGTTGACTGATTTTCCTCTGTAATCAAGTAAAAATACATCCCTGGTGAATTTAAGTCAATCGGAGTAAAATTCTAGGAGAGAGAGCCTTTCACATACATACTGGTGAAATTTCAAGCCAAGTTCCGAACTTTTAACAAAAAATTACAACTCTAAAAATCGTCTGATTTATACAGCGCTCTATGGAGATGACACGCTGGCCACATTTCTATCTGATAATTTATACACTGAATAACTCTGGATGCTCGATATAAACTGCTCACGCGTGTAAAAAATCTAAAGATTCCCTAACAACAATAAAACAGGTCACCGAATCTTTAAACAAAATATTAATGATAAAACTAATTTTCGTAGCCGCAACTTTTCAGAAAAAATGTAAAAATGGCTAAATCTACTAAATTTGTCGCGAATTTTTTATTGCAGTTCATCGTTGGATATGCTAATTACTTGTGACTTATTTATATTAAATGCCACTGTAATTTAACCAATGATTTATAAGGGCCCTCCTCATGTCCACTAAATACGGGCCTCCGCGAAAGGAGTAGCTTAAGGAGGCTCCGTCACAAACGCCCGACCTCCAAATATTATTTTCAAGTATATCGTAGAGAAAGCACCCATATTTACCTATGCAAAATTCCAGATAAGAACTTGGAATTTTCAAACACAGGGCATGTGGAAAATTCACCCTCAAAAGACTCGTATCGTGTGATATATTTGCACTCACGCAGCAAATATTGACAAAAAACTACAGTAACGTTTCTTAGGTCATGAGGAGTGCAAATACAATAAAAAAAGGGTTGGATTAACGAATTATGGAAAAAGATAATTAGTGTCAAAATGTCGAAACATTTGAAGTTCCAAGACGTTTCGGGCCCGCGTGACGATTTGGAAGCGTCGCAGAAGGCAGGTGTTCTGTATAACGTAAGAGCGCATGCGCGAGAATTAAATCTTCAGATACCTAACCTCAAATTTGTTTGTGACTGACGTATAGGTAGAACAATTGGATTCATCGTAATAGAATAACAAATTTAATCGATAATTGAAGCCAGTCATTTATTTTACAGGAATAATAGAAAAATAAATTTGTATTGCTCAGTAAACAGACATCTTTGAAAACTCATATCGCATAACGTTCATTAAAAATTGTTAAAATCTCAAAAAAAGATCAGAGCAAAACAAATGTCTGAAATGAAGTCTCCCTAAGCTGCTGAACTTTTGTATTAATAATCTTTTTTACTCTTGGTTACTTTTGATCTACCTTCAATATTTCCTGCTAATAAAATACGTGCGCCTTCGTCGCAATCAGCTGCAAAACCTCTCTTTAGAAATACTTCATCAATGCCAGCCTCACAAGGGAGGCTGTCGATTGTCGAATTCAAATTCGATTCATACTTTGTGTAATAAAAGCTCATGGCCAAAAGTGTTATGTGCCAAAACAGTAAGATGTGCTTTTTCGCCGTTGTCGAGAAAATCGGCATTGAAATGTTCCGTTGCATTCAAATACTTATTACGTAAAGAAAATTTCAAGGAGCGCGTGGCGCAGCAAGCCAGCTCTCTGCTTCATAAGCCCGTCGTCCCCGGTTCAAGTCTCGCTGCTGGCAACTTTTTTATTATTATTATTTTTTATTCAAATGTGTATACAGATAATTGCCGGCAATCAGTTTCAACAATTATGCATATAATAAGTTTTGTTTTGGAAAAACCGACACTTTCGAACTTCATTATGTTGTTCGCAAACAAAGGTATATTTCAAAAATAGAAATACTTGCTGCGGCACGTATGAAATACAAATATCGTTACTCGACTGCTACAGTTGAAGGACAAATATTCCTTCCCGCACAAGGGGAACGGGAGGGTCGAAAAGAGACGCCGTATACCAGCGTAGTAGCCTGCTGAGTTCGGAAGAAGGTAGAAGCGATCCCTAACACAACTTGTAACAGCGTCGAAAATCGGTGTGTACGTGAGAGTTTTGTTTTACCCGGAAAAAATGGAGGCTGGAAAATCCGAGAGTGATCCGGGCCCTTCGCATGAAAGTGATGTGATCGAAGAAGATTCGATACACAGTGAAGGGTCGACACAAGAATTGAAAGATGCGTTGATGTATTTTGAAAGCCTCCTCTGTAATAATAATCGCATCGCAGTATAACCGTCTTCATCAATCAACAAAAAAGCCATGGTAATAGGGGAAGAGATGTTCCAGACTACGTTGCAAATGCTCGCCGAAAAAACCCTTGTTCTTGATGAGGAACTGATCTCCATTAATGAAATCGACGACAGTGGTGCCTACGAAGAAGTTGAAACGAGTCTCATCGCCAACACATCATCAGACGAATACGGACCGGACGAGAAGAAAGGCAAAAGAGTATGATTACATTCCTCTGAATTACACAAATACAGCTGTCACTCTGGCCAAAGAACATCCAGGCTGGAGTCTCAAAAATCTACAAAAAAGGGGGGCTCTCGTTTAAAAAATAAGCGCTATTTATCTTGGTGGGGAGAGGAAATTAAAAGTGGTGGTTGAAAATTTGATAAATACTGCACCGTCGATTCATGGACACCAGATCGCTTCGTAGAAGCTCAACAAAACTTCCAGCATATTACGACCAGAAACTTGCAGCAAAGGTCTTTGGGCGCTGCACGTCAGTTTCCAGATTTCGAATTTAAAGCTTCTAAATCATGGGTCACCGAATTTAAAAAGAAGCACCGGATTCGGTAACGGAAAATCACAAAATTTGTTTCCCGGAAAGAGACGGCTACCCTACAAGAAACTTTGGTTGCAGCGGACACATTTCGGATCCAGACGCGAACGTTGATACCCAGCTTCGACAAAGATTTCATAATTAATACAGATCAAACAGGTACGTGGAGAGCTGTTCACAAATTTCATATGACATGATACAATATGATAATATGATATATGATAGATAACACAGATTTCTTTCCGAAAATACTGCCTTAGTCGTGACGGTATTTCGTTTGTCAGGGTGTCAGCACCAGTCCACGTTTAACAGGACTCTCGCCGAAAAAGGGTCAAAGCCCGGCATAGTAAAGCGACAGGACATGGATAAGGTGACACATTCGTATACGGCGCAATATTCTCTCATCATGTCTGGACGAGTCTTGCCTCTTGTTTTCGTGTGCCTCCAAAAGTCTACAGGTACGTGTAGACGCAGAATACAGAAGACGGTCAACGAGTACACCACGAAGTATACCAACGTTGTATACATCCTCCGAATCTGGTAAACTCACAACCGGTTTGTACAAGGACTTGTTGCGTGATGCGTTGAAACCATATGTACAAAACCAAACATTTCTCCTTCTAATCGACTCTTGGGGTGGGCAAACGAACCCGGAGTTGTATGATGAGATGTTCAAGGACGATAAAAAGTTACCAACGGGCACTATGACGGTCGTTCCTCCAAAGTGCACTCTTCTCCTCCAACCGTGTGACGTGTACTTTCACCGGCAGGTAAAAAATCTGATCAAGCGCCTTCAAAGTTGTGCTTATTTAATCGAGCAAGAGTGTAAGATCCATTCCAGAGAAGATTGTATAAAATCCAATCGATCGTCCACCACCAGTTGTCTTTTCCGATTTCTTCCGATATGACATGATACGCGTGGTTTGTGTCACGCCTGACGGACGATAGAACGATTTTTTGAATGGAAATCAGGGGTGTTTCCCAACAGATAATTGAACAAACAATTGTTCTTGTAAAAACGCATCGTTTATCAGATGTGCTAGATGTCGTGCTGTTTTTTGCTTTTCATGTTTTTATGATAACTATCACTCTGGTTCGTGCAATACTTCGGCTACTGCATTTCACTGATTGTAAATTATCTGCGAGTATATACGGAACTTTTCAATAAATTGTACCCACTTGAATGTTATTTGTGTTTTATTTCTAGTATTATTTGCATGAAACAACTATAAAATATAACTTTGTTTACGAACAACATAATGAAGTTCGAAAGCGTCGGGTGATCCACAACAAACGGCATTTCAAAAACTTATTATATGCATAATTGTTGAAACTGATTGCCGGGAAGTATCTATATATAAAAAATAAAAATAAAAAATTTGCGTGCAGAGAGATTCGAACCGGGGACGACGGGCTTATGAAGCAGAGCTTCCTCGTTGCGCCAAGCTCTTTGAAATTTTCTTTACGTAGAAAGTATTTGAACGCAACAGAATATTTCAACGCCGTTTGTCTCGACAACGGCGAAGAAGCGCATCTTACTCTTCTTTGCCACATAACACCTCGGGCCATGAGCTTTTATTACACGCAGTATCAATCGAATCTAAATTTGACAATTGACAGTCTCCCTTTGTTAGATATTTTAGTTTTCATGTGGTCTGAGATTTCAGTAACCTCATCTGAAGAAGCTCTATTGTATACAATTTTTCTAGCAGTTTCATCTAATGTTAATATATATAGAACGCTTCGCGTGTGTTTGGTAATTAGCGATCTATCAACATTGACTTTGTGTATTAATTTTTACAATATTTACACATCGTTAATTTCATTGGGTGCCTCTTGTATATCACCGGGGTGAATGAAATCTGTAACACGTGGTTCCTGAAATAACTTTTGCTTGCTGACTTTTGGATACGGAAGTTTTTTTTAAATACTTGTGATGTGTCAGCGAATCTTCTTACACCTGACAAAAATTCGTTCATGAAACTTAAATCGGCTGCCAACATTAATTTTTTAACGGTTTACAAATAATATTGAAACAATAATCACCTAAACGCATTGGGTGCTACAAGAGCAAGCGATCGGCCATGGCGTTTCCAAGAAGTATAAAAAATCTGTAAAGGCAGTTCTCGCTGGCACGGTATCCAATCCCACATTTCTCGGATACATTTACCCATTTAAACTCGCAACCCAGTGACTTTAACTGCTCCAGGTGTCATTCCTTTTGACGGTATAATATATGAATCGAATAAACCCTGCTCGGTACATGCGGCAATCTATAAGTAATTATGCAATCAATAGTTTCGTAAATATCGTTACGAACTAGATTATTCTATTGTAATTCAATTTTTACCTGGCATATTTCGGATGTTTTGTGCAGCCCAGTAGTTTCCGAATCGAATGTAATGGTTGAGCAATTTTCGAAATCCACGTTTTCTGGATACATTATAAATAGTTATTACAATTCGGGGGATATTGTTATTAATGATTGTAGAAATCTTACGAGACTTAAAAGTTGCTCACTGATAGCAGATAAATTTTATGGCAAGTTCGAAAGATTGCTGAATCCACTTTCCGTTTGATATGTAATCTCTTCTCTTTTTTGTGTCACCGCAGGTTTCGCATATCTTTCTTTTTTTTTTGCAAAAAGTCTTTTCGTCTCGTATTCAATTAATCTTCTACAATTTGTCCGAGTCTTCCTTTTCTTGTCTATCGATTCTTGATATCGTTACGTTTCTTTGCCAGGCAAAAGACTTGTTAACTTATTGATCTTAAGAATATATTATTGGTTTGTTTCAGCCGTACAGGGTCTTCCCCTTTTAACGAGCCCCAACCCGCCTCAACTTCGTTCTACCCCCCCATTCCACCCCCCCCCCCCGCCAACTTGCGGCCGTAGCCGACTTCCCCCTCTGTATCGCATCCACCGGGACATATCTGCCATGGGCATACGGAAACTGCGGAAAACCAATACAGACGTTCTTAGGTTCGCTTCCCGATTTCGGAGCTCGACGCGTTTCATCGAAAAAAAAATCACGGTCTACAGGCATACACACGACACATATACGTACCTGTCCGTGTGACTGACATGCGTGTACAACTGGAGCTCGTATTCATTTTTCTCGATGACAACGAGATGGGTTCATTTTATGGCTCAAGACCGGTTCATTTTATGGTTATCATTATCAGTAATAGTAATTATTATGGATCGAAAATTATAAAATTAAATTATAATAATTATTATACGTAACTTAATTATTATAAGTTATCGATAATGGTCATTATTGTAAATCGTTAATGAAAATATCGAAAAAAAACCCGTAAATAAAATAAAAAGTTGCAAATAAAAGTATCCCCGCGGAAAACTAGGCTAAAACCGTGATGACCCAACTTTAAAAATCGGCGAAAAATCAGAAAATAATCATGGACGGCCAAACGAAGCGTTATTTCGAAGTCTGATCAATGAGAAAAAAAATGAGCGCACGCTGGAGGTCTTAGGTCGAACGAAAAACAGGGTAAAGCCGAATGAGCGCAGGGATCGACCTTCCTATCCTTCCTATCCCGCCAATTCTGTCCGAGCCAATGGGATATATATACAAATGTATTTAAATATTCATTACACACACGCATATATATATATATATATATATATATACACGTGTGTGTGTACGTATGTATAGAAAAAACAGATACACAAAATGTCATTGATGGGTTTGTGTCGACTAATCTGATTTTTTAATTCAATCTTGTCGATCACGCGACGCAGCTTGCAAAATAAAGTCTCCAATATTTGAGAACCATTTGTAAATTCATTTATATTGCACCGTGGCCGGAAATCTTGTAGCCACAAACCGAATCCACACGCCTTCGATTCTGCCTAGCAAGGTCCGTCCCGCAATTTGTAGAAATCTGCAAGAGAGCGAACGGAAAAAGATTTTTTCTAATAGTTGCAATAATTTATTAACTGTTATAACTAATCATTATTATTCTCGTTCGTTATTATTATTACTATTTAGGTTCGTTCAGTTATTATCATTGATAATAATTATTATAAACCGTCAAGAACAAAAGTTATGAATAAAAATATTTTTGACACTGGCAAGCTGAAAGCGTCGAAAAGATTTATAATTTTTTTCGATTGAAAAAATGGAATCTTCATGATTAATTTCAAGGCAAAATTGGTTCTCTTTCGAACGTTCGATTTGTTTTTCTTACCTGTCCGGAAGGCCGAAGCGACGTATTTCTTCTCCCTCTTAACTTTGTAGATCCATATTCGATAGCGCGTGCAATTGTTGTGACAGTTCATGTGACAAATGCTGGGAAAGGATCGATCCTCGAAGTCACGATCGCGAGCGCAAATCGTACGATTGCCATCCCCGTCGAAATCCTCCGTGGCCATATCCCTCTCGAGAGTCGTCGCATCGTCGATCTCCGAATCGTTCTCCCCGATCCCGACCACTTCGTTGCCCTCGCAATAATCACAATTGCACGAAAGATCGTTGCTCGAGGGCGTCTCGTGTATGATCGAAAAATCGCCCAACGCGATGAGCAGGAGAAAAGCTTAAGCAAAGAGTGCGTTTTGAAATTCTTATTTAGATAACTTCGTGAATATTTCCGTTATCTCGATAGTTATGGCTAATTTGTGTATCGCGTCATGTGATCATCTAGATTTTTATTTAGATATGTGCTAGACGATTTCCATAATCTAGTGCAAACCCTAATAATGAACAAGAATAAATTTACGAGACTTCCAAGCATTGGGTAATTACTTATTCTTAGACAATTTGATTGGGAAAACATCTTGTTTAGAGAATTAAAGACATATCTGAACTACATATTATTGAGATAATTATTCTCAGATATTATGACGATTATAATTAGACATTAGATATTATTCAGAAAAGCAATACTCAATATTATTTAGATAATTAATTATCTGGTCTCTTTCTCTATCTAGTGCCTTTCAAAATATTCATACAAATCATATCGAGTTTATTTCCTCAATGTAGATATTATTGAGATAGTTTTTTTATTGAATAATGGCATAAATGTTTATGTAGACAATTTTAAGACAATCTAGATATTCTTTCGATTATGTTTCTTTCCTCTTATCTTTGCGAAGGGAAGAAAAAAAGGCAAAAAAATAGCAACTCCGAAGAAACCAAACAATTAAAAACGAAATAACCTACAGTCCTCGCGCGCAAGCAGAAAAATGCGAAATTCCGCCAATAAGAAAATTGACACTTTGACAATGCCGCAAAGAATGTATCACCCAAAAACGTTCACATTTTTTGTCCCTCTACTTCCCAGCATTCTTCCTTTCGCCTAAATTTACATTTTTTCCAATCGCAACGAAAGCTCACTCAAAAAAAAAACTAAACAAAAGGTACAACAGCATCCGACGAAAAAAATTGCTCTCGTCACGCACAATAAAGCTGCACAAAAGATGCGGTTGTTTCGTTTTCGCGATGAGCCACCTGAACAAACCCAAACAAAACAAAACGTTGTTCGCAACAACGTCAAAGCTCGAGTGATTCGATAATTAATGTACGTGTACTCACAAAATAATAACGGAACGTTGCGTGATGTGGACATTGCTTGTTTAGTTGTGCAGTTGCTTCGCTCGCAACGAAAATCCCGATGATAATTATACTGATGAACTTTGGGCGCTGATTGCCTGTTGATCCAACAGACACACTTTCAAATACACATACATGGACACACACACACAGTCACACACACACACACACACACACACACACACACACACACACACACACACACACACACACACACACACACACACACACACACACACACACACACACACACACACACACACACACACACACACACACACACACACACACACACACACACACACACACACACACACACACACACACACACACACACACACACACACACACACACACACACACACACACACACACACACACACACACACACACACACACACACACACACACACACACACACAAACGGGCGCGCGCGCGCGTGTGTGTGTATGTGTGTGTGCGCGTGTGTGTTAATGTATATATAGTTGTATGTATATGTTTCAGTAAACTACTGGAGGCCGCTTGATTTCAAACAAACTATTCGGTCCTCATCAGCTCTTCCCCCAAAAGTTTCGTGGCTTACGAGACGAGTTACAGACGAGAGAGTGTGCGATGAAACGCAACCGGTACAAAGAAGAGATAGGACGCTGCGCGAGGCAGCAGCGTACGAAAGTTCGATAACGAAAGAGCCTTCAGAGGGCGTGTGAAACAAGAGAGAGAGAGAGGGGGTGGAGTAAGATAATTTAGGCATTTTCTTTTCAAATTGTGATGGAAATTGTGTTGAAGCAGATCTGCCAATCACAACAGGCTGGGATGATTTTTTTAATCGTGGGTGAAACTGATCGTTGCGAAAGAATATTAGACGATTGTTAGGAAAATCGCGGTAAATAAATAAAATTACACGTATCTACATATTTTTTTACGATGTAAATTTTTTATCGCCTAAGTATTAGAAATCTTGTAATCATTGAAATTTTCATGAAAAGAGAAGATCGATATGCGTGAATAAATAGGAGAAATCCACCGTGACCAAATTCCCCGTTGCCCGGTATCGTATTTACATATACATGTGTACATAAAAGTGTGCATGTGGGCGTGTCCCATGAGAGGTTTCCAGCATCCCGACCTATGATCTCCTCGCGAGAAACGTATTATTGGAGCTACGAAATTAGCGTGACTGATATAGTGACCCCAATTCGTAAAACTCAATATCGTGTACTCGTAGAGACGACTCCAGTATCCGCATACTGAGCTCTGTACGCCCGAACAATGATTCAATCAATTATTATATTTGCTAATCGTTGCAGGTGACGATATTGTAATTATGAATATTCATTAAGAATAAATAGCTGGCAGTTATTTCGATGGATGAATATTTAATTAAAATGTCTGCATTTGTGGACATGTGTATGCATGTGGGTGCGTGCGTGCGTGCATTTGTGTGTGTGTGTGCGCGCGTGTGTGTATGTGCAGACAAAGATTTAGTAATATTTTCTTCCAAGATGTATTTATTATTTATGCAAATACATAAATGTACAAAAAATGTGATGTTTTCTGCTGATATACTTATGATTCATACGAATATATTTTTATTACACAAATATGAATATAAGAATAAATATAAAAAAATTAATATTTAATATTAATTAAGTAATTAAAATTGATTAATTTTTTTTTAAATAACAAATAGGGCCTGAATATGAATTAAAAAAATGTATTCATATGAATTATAAATATATTTTAAGAAAATATGTAAATTCTCTTTTTTTAAATATTAATATTAATTATATTTTTCTAACATTTTTGTATACGAGGTATTCCACGTGAATCCGGTGGACTTTTTCCCTGACCCCCGCCAATTCGATTTTTTTTATCTGATTCCATTGACTCAGTAGACACCCTGAATTTTTTTACATTTTTCGAAACAACCCTTAGTGAAAAAAAAAAATCCGCAAAAAACGCCCCGATTTAAAAATCTGAAAAAAAAAATCTCAAAAATGGGTGATTATATCTACACATTTTCAAGCTATCACCTGCAGTCGCAGTATGATTTTTTCTGTACTTTCTTAGCGATTAACGTTAAAAAAAATCCGAAAAAATTCAAGAACCGCTTACTTCGGGCGGATACTTAAATATTTTGATACCCACAATGAATTTTTGGACTATTTTTGAATAACCAAATCACAATCATGGACCTTGAACAGTTGCAGTCAATTTTTCGGATTTTTTTTGGTAACAGAAAGATTTGCCTAAAAAATCGTCAGATAATTGTTAATAACAAATAAACTATGCAATATAAAGAAAAATCCTACGTACTTCCATAGACAATGTAGTTTTTAAGATATATTCAACATTTCAAGTGAATTGGTTGAAAATTGTCTGCACTTTGTTTCCAGCCAACTTTAAAAATGCAGTTTTGAGATAAACGCTGCACAGCCGCCATTTTGAACTTAATCGCTTTACAAAAATGATTGTATACAGTCTCTGATATGTATAATAAACACCCTTTTTTGTAATCTCGATTTTTTTGTAGTTTTTCTGAAGAAAAAAATCCCCAAAAAGCCTATTTTTCGGCCTCTAGAGTGGCCTAAGGCCTTAAAGTACTCCCAACAGCCCTGAAATTTTCAAATTGATCCATCGAACCGTTTTCCGGACCGATAGGTCAAAGTTTTACAAAACAATTAAAAGAACAAGTGTATTGCTCTTAAACATCGCGTGATCATCATCGAAATGGAAAGACCATTTTTTCGACTTTTTTACAATTATTTGAGGGAAAAAAATCAAAAGTTTCGAAAACATAATAAAATGATTTTTTTTTTTGCAATTTTGCCAAACATTTCACGAAACAATACTGACTCGTATTAGTCACGACTCGGCCTTTGCGTATGCGCCAAAAGTGGCACGAAATAATAAACGGTAAAAAAGATGGAGTTGTAGAAAGGTTTTTTTAATAAGGATGGATAAAATGGTAAAAAATATAAATGTACAAGATAAGAAGTAAATGTGAGAAAAGAAATTATTATCTAAATGGAGAATGGAGAGAAGGATTTTTTTCATTGTGGTAAGGAGAGGAAGGAAAAAAGCTTTAATTTTTACGGTCTGTACAAATTATTTGCACAGCACCATGCGGCGTGTTTTTGTAAAAGATGAGTAGGAGTCACGAACTGTGAACTCGTACGTGGATACGAGTTCACAGCTGTTGACGGTCTGTGAACAGCGATATCGGATTTTTTATTTGTGACTCGAGGCCGGAGTTTTATTCCCGTATTACGATCAGTCGCCAGCACTTACGGGAAAGGATTTCGCCAGACGCCTACCATCGGCCAGCGCACGAACTAGTGTGAGGCAGGCTTGGGCTGGGTCGATTAGGAAGGGAGGTATTCTCATAGGGTAATACAAATTTTAGTTCAGACATTAGGGACGCCATTTTTCGGCGCGGCTATGACACTTTGGCCAAGCCCCCTGACACTGGTAGATAAATGCTGTTCGCAAAATGTCCTTGCCGCATTGTGGCGCTAGTAGTCGTGTGCAGCCCCCTGACACTGGCCTACTATTCCTATACGATAAACGAAAACGCATTTTGTCCCGGCTTTTTAGTTCTTGAAATCGCCACTGCCTAGCGTTGGCTGTTGTGTGACAGTCTTCGGCTCCAAATACTCCGATCAGCTGAACGATTCGATTCTTTCGTGGCTTTCGCCTGTTATCGTTATGGCGACTTTATTTATTGTGTTCAAATGAAAAATCATTAGAACGGAAAATCATTCCAAATATATCAATAGATTTTTATTCATGTAAGATATTCGAAACGCCGGCGCAACGTACATATATATGCATGCCTGTCACACGACTACTAGCGCCACAGTGCGGCAAGGACATTTGTGAACAGCATTTATCTACCAGTGTCAGGGGGCTGGTCGTGTGACAGGCATGCATATATATGTACGTTGCGCCGGTGTTTCGAATATCTTACATGAATAAAAATCTATTAATATATTTGGAATGATTTTCCGTTCTAATGATTTTTAATTTGAACACAATAAATAAAGTCGCCATAACGACAACAGGCGAAAACCACGAAAGAATCGAATCGTTCAGCTGATCGGAGTATTTAGAGCCGAAGGCTGTCACACAACAGCCAACGCTAGGCAGTGGCGATTTCAAGAACTAAAAAGCCGGGACAAAACGCGTTTTCGTTTATCGTATAGGAATAGTAGGCCAGTGTCAGGGCGCTGCTTCGGCCTAACCCCGGAGTGTCACAGCGCGAGCTGTACAAATTCTTCTTAAAAGAATTAACGAGTTTCGCGAGTGCGGGGGAGTGTAGTGCGTTTTTGCAGATGCGTGACAGGTGAATGACGAACAGAGCACGATTAATTTACTTTGGCGGACGCGGGGGCCACGAGGATAAAGGTAAGTACGAACATAATAATAAATTAACCTAAAAACACACATAGAAACAGAACATTTTAATTAAATAAAACAGAAAATATAGTCAAGAAAAAAGGACCGGTACTAAGCGTACAGGGAGGGAGGAGTTGGGTGACTGAGGAGTTGGACCCGTGCACTAATCAGTGCCGCCGGTTTGATTCTCTTCTCCGGCTCGACTTGTGCGCTTAACCATTTGGATGTTAATTTCTCCCTTGAGTGCGGGAGGTTCACTGGAGACTCACCGGAGAGATTGCCGGAGACTCGTTGCTGGAACGATGGCCCAGAAGACCAATGACAAGGATGCTGCAATGGCTAAGCAAAGGAGGGCCTCGGTGTGGCCTCGGCGATGGTGGGAAGGCCTGGTGGACCATTGTCGAGAGACATCAATGGTAAGGTGCCCTGTGGTATCACCGACAGAGGTACAGTGGTGGAACGGTACCCAGAGGGCACTCGACAGGGGCAGCGGCCGAGTGATTATTTTGCCAGTGGGATCATTAATGCCTACTACCGTAATAACCCTTTTTATTATGATTGCAGGTGGGGGAGCAGAACTGAGGAAAATTTGGGGAAAAAATTGACTGCGCCGAAAGGCGCGGACAACAATTACACAATGTTTAGGAAAAAAACATTTATTCCTTTAACTGTTTTGTAAAATTTTGATCAATCGGTCCGGAAAAACGGTTCGGTGGATCAATTAAAATATGTACAGGGCTATTGGGGGTACATTGGGCTGAGAAAAAAACCTGGCAATATTAGTCTTTCCATTAATATGTGTGAAGTAGTAGTAGATTTACTGAAAAACCAAAAAAAGTCATTTTTTTGTACTTTTTTCAAATTAATGTTAAGGGTAAAGATTCTTTTTCTCAATCATCAAGGAGAAAGGGTCTTGTAGGAAATGTATTCAAGTTTTCAAAGTTGCCCTTTAATTCCCTGTGTGATCGTTGGTTGCTGAGATGTCGATGATCAAAGACAAAAGGATCCTTTTTCATCCAAAGTCGGATATCTCAGTAAAACATTGACGTAAAGAGACAAAAATAACAAATTGAAGATGAATAAACAAGCTAACTGACCTATGGATTGATTTAACTGAAAAAATATCCTGAACCCGTGAATCCTAGAAAAAAAATGAAAAAGATTGTATAAATTTTGTCTCGCGCTATTTCTTATGATTGCGCAATAACCGTAGATCAAATTTTTTTTTGCTAAAGGATCTCAAAACTAGAAACTTCAAGTTGCAACATTTATTTGTTCATCTCGATACGACCATTTTTCACACAGAGACAGCGCTTCAAAAAACACTACAAAAATGTACGAAATGGTCTGTTTCTTTAAACTTTTGGAGTAGTGTGTATGTATGTATGTATGTGTGTATATATATATATATATATATATATACACACACACGATGATGTATAACCAACATAAATTTGTAAGGCTCCAAATCAGCGAAATACTCAACAATGAGTACGTGTGTCTCGTCCCAGCGAACGTTACTCTCCTGACTTATGAACTGATCTGCATTTTAATTTAGGCAATCTATTGTTTGCGATGTTATTGTTGGTCCCGCAACTCCTCACGGACCGAGAGCTCGAAACTCCACGATTCGGATAACTTCGATAAGCCGGAAACATGGAGAGATACATCGCATCAAATATACCACGATTATAAGCGATTTCACGGTGAATGGACCTCTCGCCCCGAGACTTGCTGCATTTCTAGTTTTTATTTCCTTTATCGTAGTGAGGACGAGTATTTAGTATTTATTTTTTCGAACATCATCCTTGCTTATTTTGGTTTTAGAAAAACGAAAAAAATGGTATCCTCATTTTAAAAATAATTGTTTGTTTTTTTTTCGAAAAGTTGAAAAAATATTGATTTTAATGTAAGGCAAATAAATTGCTGATTATATTTATTAAAAATGTAAAAACATGAATTTTTATCGTTACGAAATCGTTTAATTCTTAATGTTATTTTCGGGAAGTGCAGAATATGTCACTTTATTTTCCAAATATACAACATTTCTGATTTTAAAAAATAAATAACATCCCAACCGAAAAAGAATTCACCCTAGCCTACCCCACTGCGTGAACTTCGTGGACAAAGGATAGGTTCTCGAAATGGCACAGGGAGAAGATTAAATGTTTTTTTTTCTTCCACGTCATTATAACGAGATTGTATAGCTAACGCGCTCATTGTCGACAGAAGAGAGAAAAAAGCTGTCTTAGCAAGCGAAACTTTTCCATTTGACCTTTTCCTTGCTGGCCCCTCACAGGCGATATTCTCTCGACGCTATT
>OX101788.1:46656164-47081164 GCA_944452715.1 Ophion slaviceki | reverse complement strand
GGTCAGGCGGTGGTCGAGCAACCGGACTTACGGCTTACTTCAATTCGCCTGACCCGGCTAGCTTCAGGCGATGTCAAGCAACTGGACTTACGGCTTACTTCAATTCGCCTGATCCGGCTAACTTCAAGCAATCATCATGTAACTGGACTTCTACAGTTTGGCGCTAAAAACGTGCCTAACCTCATCTTGTCAAATGATACACAGACACGAGAGAAGCACGAGACATATTATTAATGACTTTATACATTTTTACATATAACGTGTACGTTGTGAATAAGATGGACAAACACAATCGGAAGAAGATTGCGCAACGACTGTGTCTGCGTGAATAGCGGGCTCTAAATAAGGGAAAAAACGAAGAAATAATACAGCAGCAGGTTAGTATAACAATTAATTTTTTTCAAAGACTTACAATTCTTAAATCTATAAATATAAATTGGATTAAATCTGACTGTAAATTAACCATACGCCAAATTATATATGCATTGGTTGAAATATTTATTATGATACATTTGACAGATCCGGAACAGATCCTCTCAGCGAGGAACAACTCGAAATTCCTGAGGATTGGCATGTGTTGGCGCTACCACTGTGTAAGTAGATTTATATTTGTTTTGTGTATGGCTTTTATTTTTCTTTACTTGGTCCGTCTCCTTTGTCAGAGGAGAAAAAGAGACAGCGTAGGCCAACCAAATAATGGTAAGCTGACAGCGTAGTTCAATCTGGTAAATGTTTTGCCATCGGTGCTGATTAGCCCGGACAGCATAGGCTAATCGAATAATGATAAGTTAACTGCGCAGTTCAGTTAAGTGAAAGTAATTCCATCGGTGCAAGTTAGCCCATAAGAAATGCACTTCGGATGGACATTACATTCACTGAACTGACTACGCTGTCAACTTACCATTATTTGGTTGGCCTTCGCTGTACGGGCCCGGACAGCGTAGGCTAACCAAATAATGACAAGTTGACTGCGTAGTTCAGTTAAGTGAAAGTAAGTCCATCGGTGCAAGTTAGCCCATTAGAAATGCACTTCCGATGGACATTACATCCACTGAACTGCACTACGCTGTCAACTTACTATTATTTGGTTAGCCTTCGCTACAGGCCCGGACAGTGTAGGCTAACCGAATAATGATAAGTTGACTGCGTAGTTCAGTTAAGTGAAAGTATTTCCATCGGTGCAAGTTAGCCCATAAGAAATGCACTTCGGATGGACATTACATTCACTGAACTGCACTACGCTGTCAACTCACCATTATTTGGTTGGTCTTCGCTGTACGGGCTCTCCTGCTTCAATTCTAATTTTCGTTAAAAAATGACCGCTCGCAGCTTTTGCAACAATTTTTTTTCTTCTTTAAAGTAGATAATTGGATGGTGAGAAAAAGGAAAAAAAAATAGAGCTCAAATTTGTGCCACTCTAATAAAATAATGTGCATACCTTATATAGATATATATGTAGACATTGAATTCTAAGTGGGATACACATTTTCGTATTTTTCAGTGGCTGTCATTTCGAAATATAGGGAGCACGGAATAGAAGTTCTTTCGAAGCAAATTGGACAAGCTGTTGGAGCGGTATCAAGGCCTGATTAATTCAGCAAAAGACTGGGACAAGTTTCGAGCGTCGCGTAAAAAAAAACGAACAGAACGCCCAATGTAACGTTTCCTAGAAACGTCTGGTCATAAAAACGTTGAGCTCTGTTTATTTTATTCACGAAGTTTCTCAAGTTTTTGTTTAAAAAATATATTAGTTTATTTCGGGATGATAAGTGGAATATAATACAGTGATATATCTTAGTTTATTTCGAGTTTTTGTTCTATTACAAATACAAGAAAAATGATGTTTGTTTTCCACATAGATATATGTGAAAAATATATGTAATAAATGTTATATTAAGATTAAAAAATAAACGATCAGCCCTATTTATAAAGTGGTACCTTTTTCTCTTTTGTGTATGCGTTGTATTTTTTATTTCAGGAAAAAATCGGTCATCCTGAGCCGTGAAAAATCATATGATTTTTCATTTTGATCAAGCCGTGAAAAATTAAGCTCTTATCAGGCCTTAATTTTTTACGCTGATCAGGCCTTGATCTTTTACACTGACCAGGCCTTGATTTTTTACCCTGATCAGGCCTTGATAGTTTACCCTAATCAGGCCTTGATTTTTTACCCTGATCAGACGGAAGTCAGGGATTGTGTTTCAAAAATGATCAGGGCTTGATAAAAAATTCTGATCAAGGCTGGAAAAAGAAGTCAGGATGCCTGATCAGGTGTTTATTGTAGCTGGAGCAAGATTTCTACTCGGGTCTGCTCATGTCGAACAGATCTAATCTTATTAGACCAAATTTGATCTTGTCAGACAGATTTGATCCTACCTATCTGTTTCAAAACAGAGCAAACCTTATTAGAGCAGTCCTGAAGATATTAAAATGTTCACATATATAGAGCGGGTTTACGCGTCATCACTCGACGTGTTAATAATTAACAATATTATAGTAACTCACATGATCCCATATAATACAGTCAGGTGAGATGCCGTATCTGATGGGATATCGTTTCATATATTTAGACGTTTTCATGTGTGAACAACTGAACTGCATATACGATGAGGTATGGGTGTATATGACTTCGTATACTTTCCAGGTTTGGTATCGTATCTGATGGAATAGAATTTTATATGAACGTACCTGCTCATATATCACATCATATATGTTCAGATATGGTTTCGCGCTGCCAACTCGCCTTGGTACTTGACCAGATAAAAACATATATGAGATCTATATAGCAGAGTCTGATACCGTATTTGATCGAATATGATCTTATACGAACAGATACGTTCAGATATCACATAATGTATGTTCAGATACGAATTTACCAACTCTCCTTGGTACTTAGTCAGATATAAACAGATATGAGTTCATATATGGTCAGGCCAGATACCGTATTTGATCAGATATGATCTTATATATGCATATTTGATGTGGAATATGATCAGACCTAATCATATATGATACTGTAAAATGTCAGATATGAATATATCTGATACATATATGACAATACCTGAAACATATATGAACATATCCACTCAGACATGAAATTTTTTTCCCGGGTAATGATATTTCATACATTTTCGGGTATTCGACGAGTTATAAAATGTGGGAAAAATTATTGTTCGACTCAATTCTGCTACCAGTCCTCAGAAAGAGGCTACTGAAGGTATGTGCAAAATTTGAGCTCGATCGGTCAATTAGTTATCGAGATATCGTGCGCGCCGATTTGAAAAACATCGTTCTGAGATAAACACGTTCAAAGTTTTGATACCGTCAGATGAGGTTTGCGCGCGGCTTGCTTAAAATTTCTATTACTCTCCGAATTTGTCAAATATCAATAAACGGTTTTCACGGGCGTATTAAGAAAGGTCTAAGGAATAATAAAATGAAAAGAAAATCGATTTTGTCACATTTCTAGACCAGACTACTGCCTTAATACTAGTAACGCCGTTTCTTGTAAATCCTTTAAAATGAATGTGTATCCCTCATATAAATATATACAAAAAATTATGCCTCAACTACGACGTATGTATGTATAGTAGTTGACGTACTACTTTTCAGTCTGATAATTACTTCAATTTAAAAAAAACGATTCAATTATTTACTCTCGAAAGAAAACGGTTGTAACGGGTCTTAATTCGTTACAAATAAATGTATAGGTTCGGGACTCGAACAAGGAAGACATTAATATAAACTCAGGTGTTTGGGGTATTTTTTAACAAAAACAATTTATTCAGTTTTTTATGGTTCGATATAATCTAAAAATAACGCTATGTATAAGTGTAGTGTATTGTTCGTGTTGTTTTTGTACTTTTCCGCAATGTTTTTCTCCGTCGGTAAATGTTCACTTTGCGTAATTACTCGGATGGTAAACTCTTCCGGGCGCGATCCGTATTGATTATCATGGGCCGATAATTTTTCCCCCTCCCTTACTCGCCCTATCGATCGCGGCGCGGTGAATCGTGACGCGCTGGCTCGCTCAATGTTTACGTTGTATCGGTGAAGGTGTGCGTATGTTTGTTGTGTTTTTGCGTGAGTATCGTGACGCTCGCAGATTAAAAATACCTCTTCGCCCTTTATGCTCTCCTAATATAATTTTTCTACTTAGTTTGCGATAACTGATTTTCGCGCTTTATGTATCGACTTTCCGCATCTCTCTTTTTATTTTTATTTGATTTTGTTCCAGGCGTTTCCGATCCACTAGGGATGTACTAGGCCCAGCAGTACTAGTTAATTTTCCAGAAAAGAAAAAAAAGATCTAATGCTTTTTAGGCGCGACTCTCTTGTTTCTCTTGTTTCTCAACGTCCCGTGTTCTCAGCGTTTCCTGTCCACTAGGGATGTACTTTGCCAAGCAGTACTAGTCGATCCACGAGGGATTCAAGAAGTGCCATTCCCCCAAAATTCCCGTCCTTTTATACTCTGATTTGACCGCTTTTTCTTTCCCCTTCTTCTCCGTCTTCCCTTAAATAGATTAGTGGGTTATCCTGATTTTACCGCTTCTTCTTCCTTAATTCAATTAGTAGGCTTATCCGGTTTTGACCGGTTTTTCTTTCCCCATCTCTTCTGTATTCCTCTAATCCAATTAGTGTGCTTATCCTGATTTTACCGGTTTTTCTTTCCCCTTCTCTTCTGTCTCCCGAAATCGGTTAACTCTTTGAAATTGTGGTGGGGTTATTTGTTGATGAGACGGACCTGTACGTCTCACGGTGTTCATTAAAATTCTCTTATTTGTTTAGGAAAAAAGGTTAAACCGCATTTTTAACGCTCCTTTGCTCGAGCAACAGCTTTTTTGCCGAATATTTTTATTATGATTTATAGTCAAGCGCGTTGCCAAAATATTTGTCATATGTCAAGACATTGTCTTTTTCCACACAAGTAAATCCGAAGCCAATGGTTTTTTCATCTCCCGTTTCAAACCCGAAAAAAGAAAAGGGATGAAATTTAAGTACGAAATAATGTGGCGCGGAAATCCTGGGTGATTCGTTGCAGATCGAGTATTCGGGCTTGGAAGAATAGAAACGAGAGAAACAGTGAAAGAGAGAAAGAGCGGAAGAGAGGAACAGAGAGAGAACGACAGAGCGAGAGAGGATAATAAAGAATATCAGAGTGGTCTACGGTTCTTGTATTTTATTATGGCTATATCAAACTGGTTCCGGATTAAAGTCGTAGCTGACAAAAAAAAAACAAAAAACCGCACACGCAAAATAAAACAAAAGTCTTCTGTACGAGGAGAAGGGTAAAAGAAGCTTACGAGGGTTAATGCAACGGGGCGGAAAGAGCCACGCGGGGATAAAAGTGAGTGGGTGGTGAGCAACTGGGCCCCGCGGTCTTTGCTTTGTAACTCCCACGTGAGGCAGCCCCCGTGTGTGTTTCATCAGAACATCGGAATCGTGGAACAGTGGCCCGTGGCTGATGCACCAACCTCCCTCGACTCATTTCTCATTCACTTTTTTTTCCAAGGGCCAACGAGCCCTTCAAAGATTTTTTTCAACTGGCTGCCCGTGTGCTCTTCTGACCGTAACTACTTGCATCTTTTTCCACACCCACAAAAAGCACAAGCGCACCTTTTTTCCCTCCTTTTCCATTTTTATATTTTGAAGGGTTCCGTCTCTCGATGGTGCAATGCCGAACCTGCTTCTTGTACTTTTTCATACTTTTTTTCCTCGTGCATTTTTCCTGATTTAAATTACGATTGGATAGCAAATTCTAGCGTTTTGTTCTTCTCTGGACATCAAAACGAGCAAATTTTTCTTCATAATAATTTCTGAAAAGTTAAATTAAACAAATGATGAATACCGTAACTTTATTGTAATACGATTATTTTTTTGTGGCAAATTGTTTAATTTAAATGCTCCTAATATTAAATAGTAATGGACTAATGTAATGCAAATGTAAATAAATAATAAATTAACATAATGTTAATTCAAATAATCAATCAATAAATGTCATCTCAATATCGAGATCTAATAATCTAATGTAATGTAAAAGCTAAATAATTGATAAATCAATGCAATGTGAATCATTAATAAATAAATGTTATGGAAATAATAAAATTACATAACGATATAAACGCTCACGTAAATCCACGAAAAAAAAAACAGAAAAAAGCGATGGGTTAAAATGTGTTCTCATCGACTACATGGATACGTATGAATAAATGTATACGATACGCCATATTTAAATTGCACGTTGTAACGATTCACAAGAACTTGATGGCAATATAATTAGAAGCGCTCGAGGGAAGTGCTTCGAAGTTCATTTTTTTATATTTTCACGGTCGGGTATCGTTGTTCGAGCGAGAACGTTACTAAAATAAAGTATGTCAAATTCGTTGCTCGAGCGAGAAGGTTACTAAAATAAAATATGTCAAATTAGCCGCGTATTAATGGAAGCAGGGGGCGCTCCATTTTACGCGTATATTATTGGACGCCACAGGGCTGTGTAGATCCCGACTCGTGTACATGTATACGTGGACACATAATTTTATCTCGAGAGCAACAGGTGTCGGATTATTTCCGCAACCCTCATGAGCTTCACGTGTGTACGATCCATTATACACCTATACGTATGTACAACAAGGTGGGTGAAAAAAATCAACGCGAGTTTTCTATTTTCATCGTTAATTTTTCAAATTTGCGCTTCGGAAAAATTAGACAATGAAGGCAGAGTACAAAACCTCGCGATTGATAACGAGCAATTGAGTTGGGGGATGGTGACGACGAGGTTCCGTAACCTTCGTGAATAAGGAAAATAAGATAGCCACCGAAATGCACGAAATCCCTGCGATTTATATATAGCGATATTCCGAATGCGGAAAGACTGAATGGCCATGGACGTCATCTTGTGCTATTCTATCTTCCAGTACGGTTATATGTGCAGATATATGCATGTATGTGTGCACGAGTCGTTTTTGAACTAATCGAAATAGCGAGCCACGCTATTAGCCGTAAGCAGCGAACGAGGCTACAAAAGTTGACGAAACTAATTTAACTACTATCACAGCGAGAATCTGTTACGAATGTCCCTGGGTGCGCGGGAATTGGCGGTTTAATTCGCAATCGTACCTTGCGCCAGAGGGAGACCTTGCGAAATAAAGACACACAGAGTTTTGGTCACGATCGCTGATACGAGGCTCGCGATACACGACGCGGTTTCCAGTCGTCCTAATCGTCGAACGACTCAGTGCGTTTTCCCGATGGACAAGTATAAACATTGTTAGGGACGCTGGAGAACTCGAGATGACCTGAAGATGATTATATGTGGTGATTAATTAGAGATGACCGGACAAAAATGAAGATCCGAAGATGAGCATCTACAAATTACCATGCAGATATAAACAGCCGAATATGACCATCTAAAGATTATATTCGGAAAACCATCTTAGAGATGACTATCTATAAATAATTGCCAAGATGTGAACATCTGGATATGATCATCTAAAAATGGTCATGCATCTAGAGATGGTGACCTCGAGACGACCATCTGGAGATTACTACCTAGGATGACCCCCTAAAAACGATTACTCAGATGTTGTACACCCAAAGATGACCACCTGAATGTAAGCCCCTAGGGTTGATCGCAGAAAGACGACTCCCTAGAGATGATCATCCAGAGATTACCACCTCGAAATACTTATGTAGACACGACCATCTATAAATGACTACCTAAATCATCATGGAGATATAACGACCCAGAGACGACGATATGGAGATGTTAACCCCCACACGATCATCCAGAGATGACTAGCCAAAGCCGACCAGCTGAGTAGGACCACATTTCGTAGTGGTCGGTTGATGCTAAAATACTAGAAGCTTCATGTTTTGGTCAACTGGATCGAAAATGGCGACAGCTTCAGTCTTAGTTTCAATGCTCAGCCTCAGTTGATCCTCAGGTCCTTGGTCCCCAACCCAGCGGGCTTTTCAAAACCCTAACCCAGAACCCAATGTCGACGCAGGAAGGAGCACGATCCGTTACGACCTCACTTTCGAGTTGGATGACGTATATCCCCAACTCTGTGGTGCGGTTGATACGAAGCTTATACGAGCGGCATCGTAATCGCTAACGATAATAATAGACGTGGCAAAGAAAAGGAGGGATGGGGGAAGGGCAAAAAAATGGTAAAGTGCACCATCCTTGCTGCGAGGGCGATAGGGGTACGTATACACTTGATTCAACAAAAGCAAATCAGAGTTCGACACGCGAGAGCGGCATGAAGTATCACGCGAGCTCGCTTTTTTACTCCCTCGACCGATCTAACTGTTGTTTTTTTCCCCCTCCCCACTTTTTTTCTCCTATTTTGTTTCCGTTCTGTCTTCATTCTTTTCCCCTTTGGTATTTTCCTTCAACTTGGCTTTTTCGCCTCGCCCAACCATCGCGCGGTTATGCCACTCCTGCTGTTTACAACACGGGGCCCGTTAATGCTCGCGTTTTCCAGACTAATTTACCTCCTCCCTCCGCAGACCATTCGCCCGATTCCGAAAACTTTGCCATTGCGGGTATTTTAACGCTTCGAGGCGCAATGTTTGACGATGCCGAATCACCACCAAGGCTGTATTGGAAAGCACTAAGGACTTGATGGTTTCGTTCGTGCATCTCCCGCGTGCAGGGCGCCTTTGTTGGTGGCGAAATTATAAGGCGTCCATTTATGTGCTGCATGAGGCGACGTCAAGCGCCTGTTATTGGGCTTACTTGGGTTAAATTCAGTGATGCGATTGGTGTCGATCAAGCACCTACAGAATGGTGACCCAGCAAGGCTGGCGAAAAGTAAACACGGCTGGGATTCAAAGTTACCAACTGTCTAGGACTTCGATGTGGTGTCCCTAAATCACTCGGACATGTTCACTGTGACGCTGATACCATCATCATGACTTTAGGATACAATTAACTAACGGGAGGGAGTTTGTTAAGATGTTCTGGTGATGTTGAGTGATAGCTGTCAATCGAACATTTCGGGATATTATTTTCGACTATTTTTCGATCAAAGTTCATTTTACTGAGCTGCTTTGAACTATGTCCCCCAAATCAGACTCTTCGAAACAAGCTGCTGTTCTTCGTAATTCAATATGACCCTCTAATGATAACGAGTTAACGAAAGAACCGCATAGTGATGGATTATGGAAAGTCCTTTAGGGTATTTTGAAATCGGCGCAGGAAGGTCGATGACCCTTATTCGATCACTACCACCTGGGATACCAAAGTCATTCGGTAGAAAAGGAAGAAGGAATTTACCGACTTTTGCCATCTCACTGGTGGTAGGTGAAAGCTGGAGAACACGAGTCCAACCGTTGATACGTTAGACAACGCGGGGTGAGCTGCCATAAGCCTATCTTACCGGCTGTAGAAATGCTAGGGCACTCGTGGTAATTATCCGACCCTCGGAAAGTTAAGCAACTTTGCTAGTCGTATAGGTCTAGCTTGTTAAGCTTAAGTTGAGCTAGTCGTGCAGGTCTAGCTTGCCGACTTTCGAAAATCTAGGCATTTCGAAATCCTTGGGTGGCTGAAAATAAGGCCGTTATAAATTCTATATATAACATTTCTTTCCCGCATTGAAATTCAGTATAAAAATTGTTATAGTCTATTAAGTAATAGCATCTCAATCGCTAACTCGACTTGAACATAACCTTAACTAGAAAATAAAAACATTTAATTGCAAAGTATGTTGAACAACGACACATTTTCAATTGGTAAATTCAATCTTGGGTGACATCGGAGGATTAAATACAAATTGTCATTTTGATTTGTTTGCATCCCCCACATTGATTGCCCTAAAAATTGCAATTTCACTAAAAATGGCCTCGTTAAGATTACATTTCATTCAAACAGCCTTCCGTAAAATAGAGTAATTTATTGAACAGTCATAATTAATTCAATAATAAGGATTATCATTTAAGGGGCTATACCATGTGAACGCTGAAAATTTGGGTTATTTTCGGCAATTTTTTGGAAGAAAAGTACTCAATTAAATTGTTTCGGAAACTTAAAAATATATTTGGCTATATTTGACCTACACTACATAATTTTTTCATAGAAAAATATTGAGATCCAAGCGACTTATGCGCTGCCTTCGGAGGCACTTCCTCCACTGCTGACATGATTCCGGCCGATTGAGTAGCTGAAACTGAAAAAGGAAAAAATGTCGTTAAACTGGAAGGTATTTCCTGTAAAATGACGTAAGATTTTCGAAAAACTATCAAAATCTAACAAAATAGCGTAGTTATGAAAAAAGTATGTTTTCTTGCCTATAAAATGGTCGTTTGTTTCAATGCCAAATCGTCAATTTTCATCCAACCAGAGAATATCCTACGTCATTGTAGAGTAAATATATTCAAGAGTATTCAGTTCAAATTTCAAGTCAATCAGATAATTGCTCTTTGAGTTACAATGTCAGCATAATTGAAAAAACTCATTTCCAGAAAAACGCGTTTGAAGATTTTACTCTCGATTTTTGCAAGATAAAATGATATTGATATAAATTATATGAATGATAATGATATTCTTGAAAGTATAAACTGTCGAAAAGGCAAAAAAATCGATTTTTTTTAAATGTCACACTGGTATAGCCCCTTAATAATAATTAGAACAATTGATGACTGATCAGAATTAATGCAATTATTAATGAATTAGGATTAATGCGATGGTTTATTAATAAGATTTAATTGTTCATTAATAAGGACGAGTAATTACGCATAGTTCGAGTAAACCACTCTGTTGGGTTATTTTGAATTTGATTTTTTTTTGTTATTTATAAACGATCGTGGTCGTTGAGGCAAATTCAAAAACGTGGACACGAGTATCGCAAATGGAAGAAAAATTGTAAGCTGCGCACAAATAATGCACCAATTAAAAGATTACGGGCACCAATTGGAAAAACAAGCCATTGTTATAAATAATTATCGAAGATCAATAAAATGATAATTTTACGAGATAATACAATGTTACATTTTCAGATTTGGAATCGCGGTGAGGGTCAAGTACCGACCAAACGGGGCATCATTTCTGTGACATTTTCCGATTTTTTACCCCCAAACAGCTTTCTCACATATGCTCCCAAGTTCCATGCATGGATACTATTTTTAGATAAGCTCTCCTACCACCACGTGCAACAACCAGAAGGACTGCCGCTATTCTAGCAATCTTTTTCTCTTTCGTTATATTTTGCTATCGTCTGCTATTTAATCCTTCCCTTCTACAAATATACATGGAGGGACAATAGTCTTTTTTTTCTTCTCAATGATTTTCATCTTATCGCTCTGCATGGACACAAAAAGTAGGTGTGCTTGTTTATTTTTTTTGTAAATTCGAGATCTCACGAACGAATAAACACTCAAGATTTATTTTCCCGCATTTTCATGTCGAATTGTTTTGGACACACGGTTTTTTAACTAGACTGCGTTTCGTTAAGCCGTTACCCCCACTTGTAGCGAAAAAAAAGGCCTTTTTCATGATTTTTTTTAAAGAAAACTACAAAACTTTTTTAATCGATCAATATACCATCTTAAAGAACACATCTTGAAGAACTTTCAGTAATTTTTTTATTGAAAAATATTTCATTGTTTAGTGGCAAATGGCCGTCAATGAAATAATGTTTTTATATACACCGTTTGCGGTGACCAACATTGCGGCGAAGTGGATCATCTGAAAAAAAATGCGGATGGATTTAGTCAAATATAAGTATAAACTAGTCTTTAATCGAAAGATTTTAAAAAATATTCATTTTTCACAAAATGGCGGACAGTCAAAGTTAATGGTTCAATTTTAACGAAAAAAACGGCCGTTTTTTGGCTATAAAACGGCCATTTTTTTTTTTAATCGAACGATTAAAGACTACATTTTTATGTATTAAATAAGCCTGCAAAATTTCAAGAAGATCGGTTCATTAGTGTTCGAGTAATCTTGGTCACCGACTTCAGAAATGCCATTTTGAGAAAAACGCGTTTAAAGTTTCAATTTCAGTTTACACGAAGAAAATATTTTTTTTTGTAAATTTACATAAAGTCATCTATTCCGGGCATCAAAAAAAAACTGCACTTCAAAAAAATGCAATAAAAAAAATCGATTTTTTCAAAATCGCCAGTGGGGGTAACCCCTTAATTTGGATTACATCATTATGACACTTTCTGAAGAAAATAACAAAATAGAAAATACTAATGGTGTATGATTTGAGTGACAAAATAAAGGCTTTTCTCGTTAAAAATTATTATCATATTAATTATATATGTACATATATTCATAATTATACGTTTTTTCACTATATATGCATAAAACATAATATTTCCATTATATATAGGGTAACTGCAATTTGGATAAAATTTGAATTTTCAAAGTCCTCTTGTAAAATCATAAACAAGATATATCGAAAAAATTATGTGCAAAGTTTTAAAGCGAACGGAATTTTTTTTATGTACCTGTGAGGGTTCGAATTTTCAATACGAAAATACATGTTTTGTCAAGTTATTACTTAATTGCTTCTCATGCTTAGGATATTGGTGGGAAAAATCTGAAACTGGGCACACACATTGTACACATTATGAGGCATATGACCAAATTTTTTACAGATCTTTCGACCAATAATTGTCACTTTTACTAACTTTGCAATGACAACCTCGTTATCATTTTCTGAGTTTCTTTCATCAAAGACTATTTATTGGTGTTCTAATGCAATTGTCGACTTGACTATAGACTGCATACATAACAAAAAAGTTCGATTTGTATAAAAAGATTTTATACAATCGTTTTGATTTACGTTACGGCATGATTCACAGCTTCATTCGCAACACTGCTCCCGATCATGATTTGAATTTTTTAAACAAATGTATGATTACCGGAAAATAAGTTCCCTTATGAGCAAAGTTGCTCTAATAAAATGTCGAATGTCGAAACGCTGAAAGTGCTGCAATGGCATTTTTTATGTAGGCATTCCCGCTGATATTCAAAGAAAAATGGAAGAAAAATTACGAGCACGCTGCCTGAACATGAAAATCAAACCGAAATTCCTAAACGATATGAAATTTCTCGATCAGACGTTGCTTATTTGATGGGTGAAGATATTGATTTTTTTATAAGCCCCCAATCGATAACGTTTTTCAGTATATTCCAGATCGATTGTAGCTTCACAAATAATGACGTTATTTATCATTTATGAAGATGAAAATAACATATTTATTTTGAAAAATTAGCAGAGCTAGTACAGTCCAACCTCCGAATAAGAAACCAAAAGCCTCCAAGGAGAAGAGTTTTTCTTATATATCGCATACCCCCACCAGGCGCGCGCTCCGCGCTCACTACCTCTGTCTATATCTCTTACTCTTTTCCGCATGCGATCCTCTCAACAAGAAACTCGCTCGAACGAGTTGCAACTTAGTATTCATATCGCCCATACAAAAACGTTTTCGACTGCGCGTGGATTTAGCGAATTTTTGTTTCACGTTAATATACATACTATTGAATATTATTGTGTACTACTGTATCTGAGTAACTATTAACTGTCATAAAATGACCGAAACTGTAAAGAACTGTAAGAGATCAGACTGTAGTACATTTTATATAAAGTCAACACATATATGTATCTTTTTAATGAATACAAAAAATTTATAATAAACTTGTAGATTTTTTGTTACATTCACATACGCACTCACACATACCCACGCACGCATGCACACATCAATTTACACTACTACTACGTTCACTCTATTTTGCCCGAATAATCTCTCCCAGGCTCGTTTCTTAACCAGAGGTTCCACGCACAAAATTCTCGAGCTCGGAGTTCGAGTCGGAGTGGGGGAAGCGCTCGAGTGAGAAAATGGGGAAAGTTGCTTATTGCCGGGTTTCTTATTCGGAGGTCGGACTGTACCATAAATGTCATCGTTGTCAACATCTTTTGTAATGACTTTGTTGCTAACTTTTACACAACATAATTGTTATAGGCTGTTAATTATATTATATATTAATATATTGGGAGTACAAATTAATTCGGTGCCTTTGGAGTTAAAAAACAAGGCTTATAAAGGGCACCGAATTAATTTGTACACTCAATTTTATAGGAATAATATGCGATATTACACGAATATGAATTATTTACATGATAGTTCATTTCCAGAAAAATGTTATTTCTGCAATATGTAATAAACGTTGTAATGAAACTTCCGAGTGTTTACACGAAATAGTGAAAAAATATTAAGTAAAAAACGTATAATTATATATTATCTAAAAAAAATAGCAGAGCTAGTATACAGAGCTAGTATATATATATACACGCATTAATGTGTTATAGGAATATTATGAAATATGACGGGTAATAATTTCGGACATAAAATAATTTGTAAAAAATTAATATTGTTGTGCGAAAAATGGAGGATTTTTTGGGGATTATTGCGGCCAAGGGAAGTAACACAAATTCCCGTCAAATGTGACTCTTTCGGCTGGGATTGTGTGCGTAGAGGATCCTTAATAATGCGTGAGGTTCGAGCGAGCGGTCGATCCCCCGGATGGGGCTTGCGCACTTGGTCTTTTCTTGTACCATGAAGACGAGATGACTCGCAAAGAGGGTCGGAGGATCGAGAGGGGGCGGAAAACGTCGCGGCTCGGGACCCGACGATAATCGCGTCTCAGACTGTAGAGAGCCGTCGATCGTTCAGCAACGAGCTGGTGCAACGCAGCCACCTCTCACTGGTGAGACGAATCTTTGCCACGACTCGCCAAACTCTCCGCCAGTTATTTTCAATTCCCGTTGAGTGGAATTACAATTTTAAAGAAAGTCTCTAATTTTTCAAGTCGATCACATAAACAAAAGTAAAAATGAGAGAAATCGTTCATCTGCAGGCTGGTCAGTGCGGCAACCAAATTGGAGCCAAGGTACGTTCGAATATCCTTTTTGTTATTTCTTCATGCTTTTTAAAAATAATATTCATTATTTTCGAAGTAGATGAACAAAAATTGCGTTGAAAATATTGAAGTAATAGACTGATCGTAACATTACACCGACAAAAAAAACAATAAATTTAACTGCAATGTGCCAGTTTCTAGGTTGAAAATTAATGTTAAAAAGATTTCGATCAAAAGCATGAGCAAAAAAATATATTGCATTATATTATCATATTGTATATAATAATACAACCGATATTATTATATTATAATATAACCGACACTGGTAGATGCGCGGTCAGGGTTTGGTTCGGGCGGTACTTCGAGATAAGCAGCATTGTGCGCGGCCAATATTCGGAGCGGTGACCGCTTAGCCGCACACCAGCTGGCGCTTCAACCAGCGAGCGGAAGGCCAATACTTCTGGTACCTTGGATAAATATTTGAGTTTAAGTCTATGCACCAGAGAATCAGAAAAAAAGGGCCGAAAAATAGGGAGAAAAATATTCCTCTTATCCTGTGGACGCAACGGAAGTTAGGGGTTAGATTAGCGAAGTGCGGGTGAGGAGTGATAAGAAAAGGTTCAATTGGGGAGGGTTATACGTAAAAACCGGCAACAGTATACGTTTGAACTCAGGAATTAATTGAAATCACATAGTATATTATATTACATCATGTATCATATATTTGTAAATATATAATATTCGACATCTTGTAAAATAACATATTGTTATCTTATATATCATCAGATCGTTGAAACATGCTCTTTTGCTGTGAAAAAAATAATAAGACGGAACGAATTATACTATTATATTATATTGTGTTATTATTGAGGTCTCAATGAATTCCTGAGTTCCAACTTTCGGATTTTTACGTATAACCCTTCCCAATTGAACCCTTTCCTATCACTCCCCACCCGCACTTTGCTAATCTAACCTAACGTTCCGTTGGGTCCCCAGCCGTCTTGAGATACACTATACCGCATTTACCGAGGATACGGGGAAACTGTGGAAAACCCATACCGGTATAGACGGCTCTATATTTTCCTGATTGTCTGGTGCACCGACTTCAGCTCAAGTATCTGCACCAAGGTACACCAAGCATGGGCCTTCCGCTCACTAGTTGATGCGCGAGCTGGTGCACGGCTAAGCGGTCACCGCTCTGACTGGGGGCCACGCGCAATGCTGCTTAAGGCGTTAGCTCCACTTGTAGCGCAAAAAAGGCCTTTTTCATGAATTTTTTTAAAGAAAACTACAAAACTTTTTTAATCGATCAATATACCATCTTAAAGAACACATCTTGAAGAACTTTCAGTAATTTTTTTTATTGAAAAATATTACATTGTTTAGTGGCAAATGGCCGTCAATGAAATAATGTTTTTATATACACGGTTTGCGGTGACTAACATTGCGGCGAAGTGGATCATCTGAAAAAAAATGCGGATGGATTTAGTCAAATATAAGTATACACTAGTCTTTAATCGAAGGATTTTAAAAAATATTCATTTTTCACAAAATGGCGGACAGTCAAAGTTAATGGTTCGATTTTAACGAAAAAAACAGCCGTTTTTTGGCTATAAAACGGCCATTTTTTCCGAAAAAAAAATCGAACGATTAAAGACTACATTTTTATGTATTAAATAAGCCTGCAAAATTTCAAGAAGATCGGTTCATTAGTGTTCGAGTAATCTTGGTCACCGACTTCAGAAATGCCATTTTGAGAAAAACGCGTTTAAAGTTTCAATTTCAGTTTACACGAAGAAAATATTTTTTTTTGTAAACTTACATAGAGACATCTATTCCGGGCATCAAAAAAAAACTGCACTTCAAATTGCACTTCAAAAAAATGCAATAAAAAAAAATCGGTTTTTTCAAAATCGCAAGTGGGGTTCACCCTTAACGCGATATACCACCAGAGCCGAACTCCGACCGCCCATCCACCAGTGTCGGTGAATTATACTATTATATTATATTATAATATAACCGATCAAAAGAAAGAGGAAAGGATATATTTCATTCTATTATATTTAGTATATATTATACGATATTATATCATGCGTGGTTATATAATATTATGTTTTCTATATTTTTAAATATATGATATACCATTTCTCATAAATGAAGATCATCTGTATGATAAGATCGTTGAAAAATGCCCTTTGGCTGTAAAAAAAATCGGCTTGGTACACGAAAAAAAAGAGTTTGTTTGAGTTACACAACAATTGAGTTTATTTGGAGCACACCAAAAAATGAAGGACTGTCCAAAAAAGAGGAGTCAGTTTTGCAGAGATGTTGCATTTCTTTAAAAAAAAATGGTCCCGCCTAAAATCGGTCTCAACAGGAAAAAAAAATCAGTTGATAAAAACAGAACTCAGGTTTTACATTTAAAAGTGAGAGGACAGTGTTTTGTTGTTTCAAGCTCCAACCCACGGCTATCGTAATCCACGATAGCTTATGGCTTGCCAAAATGAAAGAAATTCTACTGAGAATTCTCTGGAATTTCCTCGAGAAATAATAGAGTGCAAGCAGGGCAGAAAAAAGAAAAATGCTCCAATTTTCCTAGACAAGGTAGAACGTGCTACGAGCCGTTCGCATCCCTTATCCATTGAGCTTATAAAACACGCGGTTTCAATTATGGCATTGCATATTCTGAAAGACGATACCACGAGCCATGGACAGTTCTTGTAGTACTTCTCCGGTGTTCAGTTTTGCGAAAAATGATATCCCTCGTATTGTCGTCCCGTAATTACTTTTCTCGACTAAACCGGAAGTCGTTCTTGCGAGGTTTCCTGCAACTGGAGATTGGCCAAAATTAATCAACGTATCCTACAATTAAAAAAAAACACCCGGCTACACAAATAATTTTTATGTGAAGAAGAAAATGCAACGCTGCGAATTGTTTCACAAAAATTCTACGGCCCTACGATTTTTTTCACGAAAATTCTAAATCGAGCTCCAAAAATTCAAATGTTATGGAAGTATCTATTTTCCGCGGTCGAAAAATTCACTACTTTTTTCGAAATATAAATCTTTTTGCTGCCCGTGAAAAAAAGTCTCTCGGTCGATTCATTTCTCGATGTTCAATTGCAAAGACGTCGACTGCAGTGCTCAAAAGATTGATTAAGCCGTATACAAAGATGCGAAACGAGAATAATGAAGAACGTTTAACGAATAGAAGGGAATGGGAAAATGTCTTGGCTGCGCTCTGTGACTCAGTGACGAGTCGCACGCGGTCGTTGCCAAGGCTGTAATACATGCTACATATATATATATATATATATATATATATATATATATATATATATATATATATATATATATATATATATATATATATATATATATACATATAACAGAGAACGTCGTACTGTCGTTGACCGGCGACAAAAAAGATAATCGCCCGACGAGTTGAAAGGAGCTCGTGCTGACAATTATTATCGTAAAGTGCCGCCAAAACGTCTCATCCCTTTTGAGAACATTCCAGTTCATTAGAAATCTTGGAAGTGCACTCGATAAGGCCCACCTATCGGATTCTCCAAAAATATGATGAGTCGTGCTCGAATTTTTTTTCCATGTACGTCATTTTTAATGAATCACGATTCATTCAATGTATCCCGAGAGATTGAGTGAAAATGACGTGATCTTTTAGATCGTAATGTTTGCTTGGTAAATTCGAGTAAAATTAATCAAATGTATTCAATTTGATTGTAGTATATTGTTTGATATGATATTATCGTGTTTTTCTCTACATAGTGAATTAATACGACTTTATGTAATATAATATAATATTATATAATATTATATAACGTACATATTGGGTTATATTATAGTATCATTTTTAAATATACGTATATGTGTATGTATATAATATAATATAATATTTTGTTATACAGATAAAAAAAACCATGTGGTTCTGTAGAAAACCGCTAGACTTAGAAGGTTTCATCGCCGGTTACTTAAGTTTTCACTCTTCTTTCAGACCGAAGCTCATTCGAGATTTGTTTTCTTTAATGTGCCAAAAGTTTGGCTCTACACGAAGAAAGCTAAAATCCCACGCGTTCCTCGTCGATTCCACAAACGGAAAACATCTCGTAACCGTTTGCAATTTGTCAATCCTTGATGAGTAATTGTTTTTTTTACCGTTACCATTCGTGTTTCCTTTAACTTTCTTGTACGGAATAATCATCAATGCTACTCCAGCACGTGCTTTAATTCCTTTCCGATACTCGTAACGATTTGCGGGTCGAGTTACACCCGACCGGTTTACGTACTCTCGTCTCGTCTCGGTTATGAACTCTCGTGCCGGAAGAGGCTGCGCCCGCATCTATCGGCGCACATACGCATGTACATGCGCAACAACAAAAAGAGATTCGGACAGACATTTCTTTTTTCACGAAACATTTTGTTCTCACGTTTTATTGGTCAGGGAGCAGCTAAAAATGTTTTTTTTTTCGTCCTTGTTCTGTGAGAGCCACTAATCATTTGTGTGCATGATCAACTATCAGCTGTTTATCATAGTGACACTCTTTATACTAATAATAATAATAATAACGATAGATGATTAACAATCAATAACAAATAATAGATAATAAATAATAAATAAGCAATGACAAGTAATAAATAATAAACAATACATGAGAAATAATAGTCAATGAATCATACATGTGAAATAATAAATAATAAATAGTGGATAATAAATGATCAATAAGAATTGTATTTACGGCAAATTTCTTATTCACGTTCCGCGGGATAAGCGATTTCCGTAGGCCATTAGGATCATGGGACGAGAGTACACAACAGCCTAGATACAGAACGCCCCGTCTATTCTATTAATAGTTGGCGATGCATCAGCGGGAATGAAAAAGAGATTAAGGAACGAAAAGGCGTGACAAATCCAGAAAAGGAATAGCGGAGCCGTTAGAGAGAGAGAGAGAGAGAGAGAGAGAGAGAGAGAGAGAGAGAGAGAGAGTTCTGCTGGCCGGGAGAGCATCTCTCGGAGTGTTAATTTCGTCGCCGTCTATTCCTGGGCCGGGCAAAGTTAAATTCTTCCCGACAACGGGGGCTTTTCACTCGACGGGGGAAATGCGCAAGTCTCTTTCGTCATTTGACACGTTGCAATATTCGAACCGAACACGTGTTCCCTCCGATCCCATTGACCACGTTAACTTGTCAATTAGGGGAAGATCAATCGACGCTTGGCATGTATATATATATATATATATATATACACACATAAATCCATATGAATATGTTTTGTTGTAGTTTTGGGAAGTAATCTCCGAAGAGCATGGCATCGATCCAACGGGCATTTATCACGGGGACAGTGACCTGCAGCTCGAACGGATTTCCGTCTACTACAACGAGGCTTCCGGTGAGTACTCCACAGCGAATTTTAATTAATTGATGTATTTTTTTATTCATTCATTTAGTTATTTATTTATTCCTTCATTCATCTACTTGTTTTCTCCCATTTATGCACAAGTTTTTGAGATCTCAGTCGAGTTGCCAACATAAAAAAATGCAAGTCTAGACTCTCTCTCTCTCTCTCTCTCTCTCTCTCTCTCTCTCTCTCTCTCTCTCTTTCCACGAGACAGTCCGAATCCTCGAGACGACCCCTAAACTCGGAAATAGAAACTTCTAAAGAGCGAAACGCACGAGTCTCAGGAAAAAGGACAATCGCGAGGCAACGAAACGAGCTGGAGACGTTGGGAGGGAGAAACACAGAGAGACACTCTCCCTGCAATTCGCGACAAAAATAAACCCGTCCCCGGCACTCTGAGCCGTGATTCTACATTCCAAAGAAAATTCCCCATAACACGGTTCGCACGTGAATATCACTTTTAAGAAACGATTTTTTCGTTGAATACCTGGACTATGATGAGCTTGGATCGATGATTCCTCCAATTCGAATGCCAATGGAGAACTTCACAGAGTCGTTTATCGCCCATTCATTATTCGACGTCGTCACCCGATCGCCATATGCTCATTAACAAATCTCCGCATGCATCGTACCTGCCGTATATGCACTGCCGTTACTCACAGCCGCTCGTTCCGGCGGTCGCCCCAGCTCAATTTTCGATTGTGCGCATTCGTCTGGATAGTCGTAGTGTGCACGTTGTAACGCTCAATCGTTCCTATGGACACGCGTCGAGAAGCACCTCACGAGCACGATAACAAGCTAGAAAAACTGCTGGCTTTGGTATTCGGGACAAGCCAAAGTCCAATCAAAGTCGAGATCTAGGGGAGATGCAATTTGGCCAAGCTGCAGACGGCTCATGTGTCGTTTGATGCGAAAAAGACTGAATAGGGGCTCAATGGGGGCAGTTTGTTGGCCCGTACCCTCCCTATCTCGAGGCTTTCAGGTCCCCAATAACCCAAAGCTTCGTCAAAGATCAAGACTCCACCTGAAGCTCATGCCTCGTATCCATTCAGGTTTGAATATACAGTGGGGTACCGCGGTTCCAAAGCGCACGCCCTTGCTCATATTCACCATGTGGTACCCAGTTACCATGGGCCACCGGTAGCCCAAAGTACGAAATTTCTCGTGTCATAGGAAGAGCGCATGCAAAAAGTTGGTCTCAGTCGGATGCCGATGATCGATCAGCGGACATTCGTTCATAATTTACGAACGTGTCTCTTTGTTCGGCAGTTGCAACGTCGACGAACGGCGGCAAGTACGTGCCCCGTGCGATCCTCCTGGATCTGGAGCCCGGCACGATGGACGCGGTTCGTTCGGGTGTCTACGGGAAGCTCTTCCGCCCGGACAACTTCGTGTTCGGGCAATCGGGGGCGGGCAACAACTGGGCAAAGGGTCACTACACCGAGGGTGCCGAATTGGTCGACTCGGTGCTGGACGTAGTGAGGAAAGAGTGCGAGAACTGCGACTGTCTCCAGGGCTTTCAGTTGACTCACTCGTTGGGCGGCGGTACGGGCTCGGGTATGGGGACGCTGCTGATATCGAAGATACGCGAGGAATATCCGGACAGGATAATGAACACGTACTCGGTGATGCCGTCACCGAAGGTATCGGACACGGTGGTGGAGCCTTACAACGCGACCCTCTCGGTTCACCAATTGGTGGAGAACACCGACGAGACGTATTGCATCGACAACGAGGCGCTCTACGACATTTGCTTCCGCACCCTCAAGGTCTCGAATCCTTCGTACGGCGACCTCAATCATTTGGTTTCCTTGACCATGTCAGGGGTCACGACCTGTCTCCGTTTCCCGGGACAGTTGAACGCCGATTTGCGCAAGCTGGCCGTCAACATGGTGCCGTTTCCCCGTCTCCACTTCTTCATGCCGGGCTTCGCACCGCTGACCTCTCGCTCGATGCAACAGTACTCGGCCCTCTCGGTTCCCGAGCTCACCCAACAGATGTTCGACGCCAAGAACATGATGGCCGCGTGCGATCCACGCCACGGCAGGTACCTCACGGTCGCCGCTGTCTTTCGAGGCCGCATGTCCATGAAGGAGGTAGACGAACAAATGCTCAGCGTACAGAACAAGAACAGCTCGTACTTCGTCGAGTGGATACCCAACAATGTGAAAACCGCCGTTTGCGACATCCCCCCCAAGGGCCTCAAGATGTCCTCGACCTTTATCGGCAACACGACCGCCATTCAGGAGCTCTTCAAGCGCATCTCCGAACAATTTACCGCGATGTTCAGGAGAAAGGCCTTCCTCCATTGGTACACGGGTGAGGGTATGGACGAGATGGAGTTCACCGAGGCCGAGTCCAACATGAACGACCTCGTGTCCGAGTATCAACAGTATCAGGAAGCTACCGCCGAGGAGGACTTCGAGGCGGAGGAAGGTGCCGACGACTTTGAGACCTGCGAACAAGAGTGAGGCTGAGCGCGAATCGGCGGGAAAAGACGGGCCGCGACACCTGGCGGCAGACCTCGCGAATGACCTTTCTCAAGGTGCCCTTCGTTCGGAGCACCAGGGTCGAGGATTCCAAATACTTCTTCACTGCTGCTACCGCACGTTTACGTCGGACTTTTTGTCTGTCGAGATCTGAAGACCCGCCGGGACAGCGCGACCATCGATTTGTTTCACCAACGCGATATACCATTTACCATGAGACTGAAGAAACAACGAATAACGAATTTAACTCGCAGGCCTTATTATAACCTAGACATTTAAAAAAACATTGAGTCTGAGTGTGTCAAAGAAGTTGGAAATGCTGCCCAACCAGCGAGACTTGGGCAGAGGCAACCTAACCTCAAAGCCTAGAAACGATTGTCACGACAGGCCTACACGTGCCCTTGAACCTATTTTCTTGCATTTTATACACTTTTCTAGTGAGTCGTTGGTGCGACACTGTGTGAGACGAGAGGCGGAAGAAGAATGGTGTGATCAAGTATCAATTTATGCTGTACCATTTTTGTCCATTTTTTATTCGTGTACGGAAGAAAAAATATATATAACATCGATACGGCGAAATATTTATTCCTCCTCCTCCTCCTCCTCCTCCTCCTCTTCTTCTTCTTCGTCGTCGCCGATAAGATCGTCGTCGGCTGCGGCCTCCTGATACTGTTGATACTCCGAGATCAATTCGTTCACCTTGACCTCAGCCTCGCGAAACTCGCTCTCGTCCATTCCCTCGCCCGTGTACCAATGCACGTGTGCTCTCCTCCTGTACATCGCGCCGAAAGCTTCAGCGATCCGTTTCAGAGGCTCCTGAATCGCTGACGTGTTGGACAACGTCGTTGCCGCCATTTTTACACCCCGGGGCGGTATATCGCAAATGGCCGTTTGTATGCAGTTTGGTATCCATTCGACGAAATACGTACTGTTCTTGTTCTGAATGTTCCACATTTGTTCGTCCACTTGCTGAAAGAACGGAATTGTTAATGAAGAAAAAAAACGACCCTTCCTTTTGGTCTAGCTACTCGAGCTTGGGCTCATTTTATCCTGAATCAATTGGGATACGAAATGGCGGTTGTTCATTCGCCTACGATTGTTTTTCGAATTTTGGCAAATTTTCACATTCCCGCAGTCGGATTTTGTTCAGCTTTTGATGCATTTTCGATGATTCCTCGTGACAATTTGAGATTTTGGATTGGGTGGCGGACAAATTCGACTCCAGACGCTCAATAGTCATCGACGTAAATATGCGATAGGAAAAAGTTGTATATTTGATGTTTTTTGCTCGGCGAAAACTTAGTGGAATTACTGAATCGACCGTCATTTCTCTCCTCTTTTCATTTGTACTTCTGCTCCGCGTTTGTTCCCTTTGTTAAAAGAGGACTATTCGCGTCGAGTACTCTCAATAGTCCAGTAAAAGAAACGAAAACCCATTACTTTTTAGCGTAGAATATGAATTTTTGACTGAAGGTAGATGCATACTTAAAGTAACCCCAATAAAATGTTGCCCCTCAACTCGATCCAACCCTAAGGAATAGGGGTTGAAAATCAAAAAATCTGCGTATCTCGATAATTAACTTCTTGTTTGGAATAATAAAATACGTATAAAGTGATCTGACGTTCAATCCAAGACAAGGACGCAACGATATCTCTACTCCGCTCGCACACGCATCAACCCCCAATTTTCAAATCGTTTTTGTGCCGAAATTTTCAAAGATAGGGGGTTGTCCGTCAGATAACTTTATACGAATTTTATTATTCCAAACAACTTTTGTTTAAAACCCTTTTTGATCGGGATATTAATTATCGAGATACGGCGATTTTTAAGTTTTCAACCCCTATTTCTTAGGGTTGGGGCCAGATGAGGGGCAACAATTTAGTGGGGTTACTTTCAGTATGCAACCATCTACCTTCAGTGAAAAAATTCATATTCTACGCTAAAAAATGCTGGGTTTTCGTCTCTTTTACTAGACTACAAGCCTGCAATATGGAGATGAGAGCCCGTCACAAAAAGGCGCCCCCAAGGGAAATCCGCGAGAAGCAAAATGTCAAGCACCTTGGTGGATATTCTGCCGCGAAAAACGGCGGCGACAGCCAGATAACGGCCCTTCCTCGGATCGCAGTAGGCAAACATGGATTTGGCGTCGAACATCTGTCGCGTCAATTCGGCAACAGTGAGAGCGCGATAGGGAGCGGCACTTCTCGAAGTGAGCGGCACGTAGGACGGCACGAAGAAGTGCAGTCTCGGGAAAGGTACCATGTTCGAGCGAAGTTTGCGCAGATCGGCGTTCAATTGGCCGGGAAAGCGCAGACACGTCGTTATACCGGCCATACACGCCGAGACGAGATGATTACTGTCACCGTAAGATGGCCGCGTGAGCTTCAGTACTCGCGTGCATATCTCGTGCAACGCCTCGTTGTCGATACAGAAGGTCTCGTCGCTTGCCTCGATCAGGCCGGCTATCGATAACGTCGCGTTGTACGGCTCGACTACAGTCTCGGAAAACTTTGCCGACGGGATTATCGAGTACATCGCCACAATACGATCCGGATACTCGTCGCAGATTTTTCTCGCCAGAAGGAGCCCCGTGCCGGATCCCGTACCACCGCCCAAAGAGTGCACCACTTGAAAACCTGCGCCGAGAGTTACGGAGGTCATGATTCAAAATGAAAAATAAAACAAATTTGGCACATCTTCTTTTAGGAGTATTTGTGTTTATTTCTTCTAGGAAAAAAAATGTTTTTTCTGCCCTCGATGACAATTAAGCCACCATTCGCTAAGTGGATTTTATTGACAAATATTTTTTTAATATATTTTCATTTATTTACAGAGATGACTGAGACGAATAATAATTGTAATGAAAAATCTTTTATTTCTATAGATTTAATTATTTACAAAAATATATGTATATACCTTGTATTAGATCGCAAGACTCTGCTTCGTGACGAACGACTTCCAGTGTCTGATCCACAAGCTCGGCCCCTTCAGTATAGTGACCCCGCGCCCAGTTATTGGCGGCTCCTGCTGTACCGGCAATGAAGTTGCTCGGCTTGAAGATCTTGCCGATCGGCCCGGACATTGCGGCAGTGAGGCTTGCCGGATCGAGATCAACGAGAATCGATCTCGGAACGTAACGACCGCCTTTTTTCCATATCCATATCAAAAATCGAAAATTAAAAGCGGCCACATCAAACGAAACAAAGCCGTGCCTTAAATATTCGGTATGACTATTTCTCGATCGCGGCGATTGTCAAACCAATTGTAGAGACTTGGGAGATATTAAGAACTACGTTGACGGACAAAAAATCGGCGCTCTAACCTCTTCCCTCGACGAAATAAACGTTGATGCGTTGCAGTTGCAGATCCGATTTTCCGTAATATTTTCCGCTCGGATCGATATCGTGCTCGTCGCAAATCACCTCCCAGAACTGGAAGAAAGTTTATCAAGTACTTTCGGTTCAGAATCTAGTTTTTGCAGTAACGAGTTTTCGATTCACTTAAAAAAAATATAGTACCCTGGTGCCGATGCCATTTCCGCATTGGCCGATTTGGAGGTGAACAATTTCCCTCATGTTTGCCGATTTTTTACTTCTTATTGTTTTTAGGTTGCAAATTGAACAGTCCACGGTGAATTTGGGGATTAAAAAAAATCGTTGTGACGTTTTTGATCAAGAAAATGAGTTATGACGATTTTACTTTGTTTTATTTTTTTTGCGACTGAAAATCGAAACTTTTGAGTTTATTGGTAAGCCGAATCAACGGGCTGTAGTGAGGTTTGGTGAGGTTTGTCATTCCGAGTCTAAGTAACGTTTCCGTCTATGCGTATGGCCAGAAAAATCCTTGTTTTATTATTCTGCTGCGGCTTGTGATGATTTTTTTGCATTTTTTTAAATCAAATTGTCCCTCATTTTTGTAATGGTAATATTTATTAATAATAATGTTGTTTCTGTCACGTACTGTTATCAATATTGAGCGTGTGAAAATCGGCGGTCGCTTTCTTTTCGGTACATGTATTATTTTTTCATTTGCATCAAAATATAAAAAAAATTCAAATGGAAGTATTGGTAAATAATCGTCAAAGAATGGTAACTAATAACTAACCAATAGTTGAAAGGTAGTTTAATAATATTAACATAAACTGTATCATCTTAGTTGCCTCAAATAAATGCACGTGCACTTCTACATCCCTAGACCTTATACTTTAGTCAGTAGTGCGCGTGCGCAATAGATCGTTGTCCTCGTACCAGATGAGATAATGCGTAACCGTCAATATTTTCTCAAGGTCCTATTAATCCCGCGATTGCGACGATGGAAGGACGATAGTCCGAATTCGATAACCGCTGTTACGGATGAGAGACCTGATTACTGACTCAGCATACTGCAGAGGGAAAGGTGCCATCAGGGTACCTCCGACGTACCGTTTGTAATCTCTTACGCAGTTCAGTTACGACACTGTTACCGATGCGAGAACATTATTGCCCCAGCATGCTACCAACGAAAATATACAATTAGGGTATCATTTTTATTTGCAGCATGCCCCGCAGGTACCTTCTTTCCTTTCAGGTAGTTCAGTTGCGAAACTGTTACCGACGTGAGACTATGACCGCCCCGGTATGCTGCAAAGAAAAAGGTACCATTTTTCTTTCACGGTCCTCAATTACAGAATTCTTACAAGAGAGGGGGTTATGTTTGTTATGCTATGTATCTTATCTAATTATAGGTTATGTTTCAATTATTATAGGTCATGTTTCAATTCCTAGGTTTATTTTACCAATTTATAGGTTATTTTTGAAGGAATTGAACAATTCCATCAATTCCTTGAAACATAACCTATAATTATCGACAAAGAGGGATGGTGTAGCGCATACGGGAATACTCACGTGACAAGACACGGCAACATGTTGGAAAAATAATAATCGGGAGTATCATAGACGCCGTGACGCAAGAGTGTGTATCGTTGCAGGAGAATTAAGGAGTTATCAATAAACGAATTTTAGAAAGGAAGTACATTATAATGAATGGAAAAAATAAATACAATGCGTGCCTATACTGATATTATAATACAAAGGTTTTTTGTCGGCTAATCATAAAACGAGTTTTTTCCATTTGTGTCTTCTTCTTTCGTTCGCGTTTCCTTCGTCATTTCTCCGAGTCGTTCTGTGCAATATTTAAGTTGTCCGTTTCCTCATCTTCGTTCGAGGATTCGAGACGGCACGCTTCCTCGGCGTCCCGGTGTCGCTGCTGTTGCGACGTCGATTCGACGATCGCTACTTTACCGGCGGTCGAACGGTTACCCGGTCGTCCGTTCAGTAGAAATCTCAACGGCAAAGAATCACGTTTTCGACGTTTCCTTGTATTTCTGTTGGCGAACATTGCGTCGAAGGCACGCGGTCAGATTAACGTTCCAGATTTTTTTTGAGGTTGGCGAGCTCGAAATGCCGCCATTTTCAGCCATTTTCCGATGTTACCCGAAGTATTGGGTGTCTTAAAATGACCTGACATTTTTATTTATTGATAAAACGTATTATTCATTTGAAAAGTACGAACATCTTTATTCGAATATGAGGTACAAACATGGAGGTTATGTGTGAAACACAATATCCGATAAATGGCCGTCTCGTACCTGTTTGCAAACGTGCACTTTTTTGACGAAATTTTCGAAAACACTTTGGCATAGTTGCGGACTAACTTCATTAATGGAGCGTCCAATTGCTTCTTTGAGCTCCGGAATGGTCTGTGGATCATTGGCATACACTTATCCTTTCAGAAAACCCCAAAGAAAGAAGTCGAATGGCGTCAAATAGCATGATGTTGGTGGCCAATTCCCATCGCCGAGGAGCAAGATAACGCGACCATGAAACTTCGTCTGCAATAACTGCATTGCTTTGCCTGCAGTGTGGCAGGTTGTTTGTCTTGTTGCAAGAATATGTCTTCCAAGTCCATGTGGTTTATGCCATTTATCGGATATTGTGTTCCACACACAACCTCCATGTTTGTACCTTATATTAAAATGAAAATATTCGTACTTTTCAAATAAATAATGCGTTTTATTGATAAATTAAAATGTCAGGTCATTTTGAGCCACCCTTTGTATCTATGGTATTTATAGCAACTTCGAGCTCGAAACTTGGATCGAGAACGGGGGCGAAATTCTAGCTCGGTACTTAGATTAAAGTTCGGACCGAATTCTAGTTCCCCAACCAGAAGTTACCAAAAGTACAACCATCAGTGACCTTTAGTTCGGACCGTTTGCTAGTTCTCGTGATCGGATCAAGTTTCTCGTTTAGTACTTGTGAACTAGGTCTCAGACCAAGTTTTATTCGGCAACTGGGAATCCCCAAAAATGTATGGTAACTTATTTTTAGCTTGAAATTAGAACTCGGACCGATTTTCTATTTGGGTACTTGGAGCTATAACTCAGGCAAGTTACTAGTGGGGTACTTAGAATGGGTGCTCGGTCAGAGTTCTCAGTCTGGATACTTAGAATGAGGATTCGGGCAAGTTTCTAGTGTGCTACTTAGAACAGATACTAGGTTCGACTTTCCAGAATGCTACTTGGAACTAGGACTCTGAGAAGTTCCCACTCCGGTACTTTAAACTGGGCCCCGGATAAACGGAATTTAAGCAAAGGGACCACGAAGGCGACCGTATCAAGGCTGCCTAACCTAAATTAAAAAAAAATAAACAAAAATCCGTCGAAACTTGCGTAAGAGAAGAATACTTAGAGACACTAACGTAGGTCTTGTTGGGCACGACCACAGCTTGAAGTCGGCCCCAAATTGTTCGCCCTCTTCGATCGTCTGTGGCAAATGTATGTTGAGAGTTTCCGGGAGAAATATGGATGTGAGGGCGCCCGCGACGCTCAAAGATCCCATGACTATGAGGGGGAGTACCCTCGAGTATACGGCCAGGTGTACGATGTAGGGAAAGGTGAGGAGTCCAATGCCGGCGATAAACGAGGCTATTCCCATTGCCTGCGATCTCAGCACCGTCGGCAATAGTTCACCCACGAATACGTAAAAAACGGCGAACGAAGCAGCAATGCCGAATTTACCGATCATCGCCAATGACACGGTAACCCAAACGGCGTCTACGACATCGTTCAAACATGTTACCAAAGTTCCAATTCACAAACTTAGGACAACAGAATCCCACCAGAATTTCCAAGTTCGTAAAATTGTCAACGGTTCGTGGCAGCAACGTGGGGGTCAACTGATCAAGAACGACATTCGCAGCGCCATGGTGACGAATTCAGTATATTCCAAGATTGAAAAAACTATGCAACATAACCTACAAGAGGGTGAATTTTCAGCGTTCTTGTCAGAAATATTAAGCTTCTCGAACGCAAAGAAAATCGTTTTAATAAAAATGTATCTTCCCGATTTGTTCAAAGATCATCTCATAAAACCGTATTTTTCGTCTACGTTAGGTTGCATTGCTGAAAATAAAAAATCTTACCTTCGGGAACGAACATACATGAAACACAGGCAACCCCACCTAGTAACATGGTCAGACAGAGTACCCATCTTCTGCCCAGCCTATCCATGGCGTACCACGTGATTACGTAAGAAGGTATCTCGACTATCCCACCTTTTTCAAATACAAATAAAAGAAAAAAGAGTCAAAAACATTCGATACTCTTCGTTGCGCGCTCAACGTGTTTTCTCAACTTTATATGAAGTCACAGGACATGTAAAGTCAAAACTGTGACTGCTATATCGGTAATATCAACGATAATAATAATAATAATAATAATACCAGTAGTAACGATAACAAATGATAAATAATAACTGAATGATTTAATAAATAAAGTATATACGATGATCAATAAATAAAATTACTAGAACCATAATGCACTACTGACAAAAATTAATTGAACCAAAAAACGTCGGATATTTGTAGGAAAATTAAAAGAAGCATTTTAAAGCTTGTATCTCTAGTTTTTTAGCTTTCCTTTCCAAATTTTGTTTGACCTTTTGTTCGTTTTTTTAAGTCATCAAACCTTTTTGCAAAAAAAAAACGATAATGTTTCCTTTGCGATTTCTCTTTTGATTCATTAGTAACAGAAGGTTTAAAAAATTGAAAGTCAAATCTCGAAAACTACCGGTTTCTAGGTTTAAAAAGCTCTCTTTAATTTTCTCTTACGATGATTTTTCGCGGAAATAGACAAATTTGGAATGGACTTAAAAATTTGGGTTGGTTTTTCAGTAGATCTACTACTACTTTACAAATATTGATGTACAGACCAATGTTCCACGGTTTTTTTCAGCTTAAGGCGTCTGGCCACCTTGGCCGATCGAAAAATGGGTATATTTAAAAAATAATAATAAACTCGAAAGTATGGGCCGGAATATTTTTATTTTTTTACACAACGTCAGAAAGGGCTTTAAGAATAACGTTAATAAATTTCCGTTCAAAATATTAAAAAATGGCGCCGTTATGCACATTGCCGCGGAGGTGCTCCGCACGATACGCGCGGTCGTTGTCCCAGCTGTTACCCTGTCATGTCACATCTGAAAAAAATCAGCTGATTCGTGAGCAGTGTCGCTACAATGTAGCGGAGGGGTTTTTTTTCGACCATTAAAAATATTATGGTGACCCATAATTTCGGTGAAAAATACAAATTTTTTTTTGGCTCACCATAATTTTTTTAATGGTCGAAAAAAACCGCAATGCACATGTAGCGACACTACTCACCAATGAGCTGATTATTTCAGATGTGACATGACCGGGTAACAGTTGGGACAACGACCGCGCGTATCGTGTGGACGGTCGCCGCGGCAATGTGCATAATGGCGCCATTTTTCAATATTTTAATGGAAATTTATTAACGTTATTCTTAAAGCCCTTTCTGACGTTGTGTAAAAAAATAAAAATATTCCGGCCCATACTTTCGAGTTTATTTTTTTTTTAATATTACCATTTTACGATCGGCCAAGGTGGCCGTACGCCTTAATGTACCCCCAATAGCCCTGTAAATTTTCAAATTGTTCCATCGAACCATTTTTTCGAACCGATTGATCAAAGTTTTTCAAATCAATTGAAAAAACAAGTGCATTGTTCATAAACATCGTGTAATGATTATCAAAATAAAAGGTCAATTTTCTTCGACTTCTTTCACAACTTTGCGCTAGCTGCTTATTAAATTATAATTTTTTATTTATTTCTAAAACATTTCAGACAACAATACTGACTCATTTTTGACACGATTCGGTCTTTGCGCACCATAACTTCATTCATCTTTAATTGCATTAATTAAAAGTTGCAACCCCCACGCTGTATTCACTAGACGATCTGAGAACTTGTATGCGATTAATTCTCGATATTTTCTGCGAAGGTTATGAGGTTTGCAAAAAACTGTTGTTTTCAAAACTGATCTTTTTTGGAAGAAAAAAACCAATTAACATTTTTTTTAATTAATTTTTTTTTAAGTTTTGGTAAACAAAACTAATCAAAGTTTTTTGTAAACTTAAACTTTTTGTTTCGTTTTTTGATCATGCCTAGTTTAAAAAAAACTGTCGTAATCCTAATAACCTTCGCAGAAAATATCGAGAAGTAATCGCATTATTGTTCTCAGATCGGCTAGTGAATACAGCTTGGGGGTATCAACTTTTAATTGATGAAATTCAAGATGAGTGAAATTGTGGAGCGCAAAGGTTGAATCGTGCAAAAAATTTGTCATTATTTTTTTCGGAAATGTTTTACAAGTACAAAATAATTTTTTTTCATGCTTTGAATTTTTTCTTCTTAAATTTGACAAGCAACGACTGCAAAGTTGTGAAATAAGTCGAACAAAGTTGCTCTTTTTATTTTGATGATGATTACACGGTGTTCAGGAACAATACACTTGTTCCTTTAATTGTTTTGTGAAACTGTGATCAATCGGTCCGGATAAAAGTTTGGATGGATCAATTAAAAAATGTACAGGGCTATTGGTGTCAGGACAACATTAGTCCTTTCATCAATATTTGTAAAGTAGTGGTAGATTTACTGAAAACCCATAAAAAGTCGTTTTTTCGTACTTTTTTCAAATTAATGTTGGGGGTGAAAGAATATAATTTCTCAAATATCAACGAAGGGTTCTTGTAGGAAATTTATTCAAGTTTTCAAAGCTGCCCTTTAATTCCCTGTGCGATCATTGGTTGCTGAGATATCGATGATCAAAGACAAAAGGATCTTTTTCCATTCAAAGTCGGGTATCTCAGCAAAAAATTAACGTAGAGAGACCAAAAAAACCAAATTGAAGCTGAATAAACAAGCTAACTGCCATATCCATTGATTTAACTGAGAAAAATAATTCCTCAGCCCGTGGACCCTTAACATTTTTTTTTAATTGGAAAAGTTTTTTCTCCCGCTATTTTTTATGATCGCGCGATAACCATAGCTCACAAAAAATGTTTGCCAGAGGATCTCGAAACTAGAAACTTAGAAGAACGCGTCGAGATTTTTTTTTCATCTCGATACGATTATGTTTCATACGAATACAGCGCTTCAAAAAACCGTTTAAAAAATGAAGAAATTTTCTGTTCCTTACATTTTTTGTAGTGGTGTATATATATGTGTGTGTGTGTGTGTGTGTATGTATGTATGTATGTATGTATGTATGTATGTATGTGTATATATATATATATATATATATATATATATATATATATATATTACGAATGAAAATAATCTTTCGAAAACTCAACGACTTAACGCATATAAGGAATTACGAAAAATAATGAACAAATAAAATTCTTACAAGGTCAATAGATGTAAATGTATTTTAAAATTGATGCGCAGAGTGTTTTGGTAGTTTGTATTATTTGTATATCAAACGCCAAAATATAAGAACAGGTTTTTTTTTTTTAATTGGGTACTTATTTACGAATGATCGTGGATGAAAGTGAGTATAATGAGGCTATTGAATTTTTTTTATTTAAAAAATAAAAAGAATGAACTATGAAAAAATCTAAAAAATAAGAACAACGTTTGCTTACCAATGAAAAAGGCAAGATAATCGGATACTCCCAGATTGGTGGTGTTGTAGGAAAGACCGTTGTAAACGACCGCATTGGCGACCCAGTCGAATGCGAGTATGAAAAATTTCTTTCTTATGTTCGGATTTCTTATGAGGTCCATGGGAGTTGCCGAGGGCGGCGGCGGTCTGTCCTCCGTCTCGAGATTAACCGAAAGATCGCTTGAGTTCCTGCAATTGCAGGTGATGCCCTGTTTCTTCAGTATTTCCATCTGTTCAAACAAACACGGAGAGACACGAGAAACTTGTGGGAAGAAAGAAGAATATTTTTGTTTTTTTTTACAATTAAAGATTATTATTGTTTATAGAAATGTCACCGAATTATTTCCAGGATTAGTTTTAGTTATATCCTTTCATTCGTTCGGATTGAACGTTGCGGTATTTGTTCCGCAAAAATGTTCATTATGGAGGGAATTGAATAATAATTCTATGTTGAAAAGCGTGATAATATCAATACTAGACAATAATCAAAATAATGATAATAATAATCGTATTTCTGTTTTTTAATTAGCATCCTCTCGAAGTCGATTTCATTTTTAAAATCTTCATATTATAATTCCGGTCTTCGTGTACTTATTTATTTTTTATTTCTTTTGTAGTTCCATCGTATCTCCCGTTTTACATCACTGCCTTATTTAATTATCTTTTTTTTCGCCACCTGCGGCCGCAGCCGACTTCCCCCTCTATATCGCATTCGCCATGGCATATTAGCCGTGGGCATAGGGAAACTGTGGAAAACCTATGCTAATACAGCCGGCCCCAGACTCGCGTCCCAGTTTCGGAGTTCGTCGCGTTTCGTCGAGAAATAAATCGCGTCCTACAGGCATACACACACACGTTTGCTTATTCTCGTTATTATTATAAGTTCGTATCTATATATTTTTTTATAATTCATTATTATGTCACATATGAAATGCACACTGAGGACCAAAATAATATCACCGAGAACGAAAATTACGAACAGGAATGAATAAATTGTACGACAAACAAATAAAATTAAAAAAAAAATCGCTGCTATTACGAGTATCGTAACCCTCGAATTCCCGTCCCGGCGACACTCGCTATGAAAATGACCCAAAAATGACCCTATTGTACGAATAGGCGAGGGATCAAAAATTTCAAGCGAGATTTTATTAAAAAATCAATCCTGAATATAGATTCGCTGACATTTATCGGTTACACGCTCGTACATTTAAGCGCACTCACTTCCATTTTTCTTAAAAAATTCGTTGGCACACGGCGACCATTGACGCGTGCCATTGTCTGGACAATGACCTCGGCCTCGTCGATTCTGTTCTTGCTCAGCAGCCATCTCGGGGATTCAGGAATGATCCACCAGTAACTGAACAAAAGTACGAAGGGTACCGAAGTCGCGAGTGACAACGAGTACCAATTCCTCAACAAGTAGCCCTGCGAAGAAAATGGACCATGTCTTTTTCGATCTTTCCCCCACAACCCGCACGATTTCCGCCGATTTGTCCCTTTTCACGATCTTTCCCAATTTTTTTCATCGAAGAATTATTGAGGATATACATTTTTGTAAATCGAACATTTTTACGTGCACCAAGATAATGAACATAATTTTTCAGATTGTCCAAGTTATTCAGGAATCATCTAGATTTGTTTATTAACTAATCTAGATGTTTTCTAGATTAGTAATCTTGAAATTAGTAATCTAGATGATTACTAATTTCTGATTATAGTAACGATGTAATCTGATGATAGTAATCTAGTAATCTAGATTAGTAATCTAGATAATTTCTAGATTAGTTTATAAACTAATCTAGACGATTTCTCGCCGATCTGAATAAGTTAGATAGAACGGCAATCATCCGGATATTTTGTCGATTATCTGGGCGACGTAAAAATATCCGGTAAACGTTTTTATCTGGATGATCTTATCTGTAATCATGATAATCTCAAGATAACGAAGAAAATTCTGTTCGTATCTATTTTATCTGTATGATTCAGATGTTGCTGAATAATTAAAAAATGATCTGGTTAACTTGAAGATTGTCCCGCAATCATCGGATAATTTTTCGATCCGCATGGTCCCACCTTTAGCGCAGATAATTGAAATATTATCTAGACGAATCTGCAAGTATTACGATTATCGCTGATTTCTCTAGATGGCCGGAATAATTTTCCGATCATTTACACGTAATTCGAAAATAATGAAAATCACATTTAAAAAATAATCGAAATGATAATGCTGTTTTAATTATTTACGCTCCTTATACGATAATTGAGCAATCGTGAGAATCACGAACGCAGACGGCAGTAAATGATTACCAAGCTGCGTCTACAGATATAGAGATTCTTCGTAAAAAATCCAGCATTGATAAGAAATAAAAAATCACACCGTCATGGTTGGCAAACAATGTCGCAAAGTCTCGTCAAGATTCGAGCGATTCAAATGGACTTTCCATGTTCTTTCGTCAAGTATCGCATTATTATTTTCTCGAAAGAACAAACGATTATTTGCTTTCTCTATTTACTTTTTTTAGTCATTCCTATTTTGCTTGAGTATTGTACTTGACTCACCAATAGAGCGAGAAGACACATCGCCGTGGCAAAAAACATACAGATTACCATTCCTGCGAACGTTCTGTACCTTGGCCCCATTAGTTCAAGAGCTGCGACATATGAACAGAAAAAAACAACAAAATGCATAAGTAAATTTGCGAATTTTACCCATAAATTTCGGCGCGAGCCTCTGGACGTACCTAGAATAAAAGGGATCTGGTAAATGGCGGGAAAAAAGAGTCCATTGATAGTTCTGAGTGCGGTGTAGACGGCATAGTCGGAGCTGAAGCTCGTGGCGATGGAGAATATCACTTCGAGGAATAGGATAGCGAAGAAGGCCGTTCTCCTGCCCCACTTGTCGGCTATCCATCCGAAGACGACGTTACCAAACAGGCTTCCCACGTAGAAAAAAGTCGTTGAGGTGGATGGTAGCCAGCTGTTGTCGCATACGAGGTCTAGCTACGTGGATGCAAAATACCATTAAGATCGAAGCCCCGCGACCGATTATTTCACACGATGCTAGTTTGTCGAGACTTAAGGCTTCTATTGGAGTGACTACAATGGAATAACGTGTCGTTGAAAGAGGCTTTACCAAGCTCCATGGACTCGTGGGAAAACCTTTTGCCAATATGTGGCAGCTGATCATCATCGTGGAACTCTAGATCATTCTATCCTGGGTCCATTTGGACGCCCAATGTCCGAGTTCAGCGAATTTTCCAAAGATGAACGCGGTAGTGGGAAAACTGAGGGTGTATCGGTTCGCAAACGGCAAACCAAATCGCAGATTGCCCACGCAGTACGACGATACCTCAATGGAGAATTCAACGGCTTGATTGACTGGAAGGTTGTACAGGAACCGGGTAGCTGATTGGTGGATGTTGATGAGAGAAGTAGTACTTGCGAGTAATGTGGTATTGACGGGTTCGACTGACAACGGACCTCGAGGTGCCATCAACGCGCTGTTGCATCGCTCTGACGTCATGTATCTAGGTACTAGATATATCTATGTACCAAGTGAATATAATCTGTGCGATCTAATGTCCGAGGCGAAAGACGCTTTTCCTTCACAGCGCCATTGACGGCTGAACGCTTCCTGCACTCTACCGCAGTCTACTTGAGCCGGGGACCAAAAAATAAATGGACGCTGTTACTGGACTCAACTACCATGATTTGACAAGTATGACAAATACTTTATTTCCGTTCTTCAACCGCTAATGGTATTTGGCAATTCGCTTTTCTTCCGTGGGAACACTTGTGGTCGTGGACGTATCTGTCAGTATGTGACGAATGAGGGAACCACGATGACCATTGGTTACCTAGCCGAAGTTTATAGAATGTACCACAGTCCTAAAGAACATCCGGAGGTTAGTCTCGAGGCTTCCACCATCGTCAATGTTACAAAAATGCGCAGCTTCCGAATCAATCACGTGTTAGGTTGCAGCGGATTGACCGCGTCTTCCAGATGTCTCGATCTTCATGATCAGGCATGACGGCTCCGATATTGGTGATCCTTATGTAGCTGCAGTCACCGAATGACTGTACCAGCGGATGATGTCAATTGTTCAGCTGATCAATTGACATCCGGTATTGGTTTTTTTTCTACCAGCAACTCTTGAAAGCCGCCACTGCCCTCGGATCTGAGGATCACATCATTCGGAATCGAGGTATTCAGCTTTTTCATCCACAGCTGTTCATTAACCTGGCTTCGGGGTTGTTTGGATTTAGCGGTGACCCCATCTGTCAATTGACAGCGCGGCCATCGATATTTCCGGATAAAAAGCAAATATCTAGCATCGATGAGCTTCGTATTATCTCAGCGCTGGGTTCTTATATCGCATCAAGTATCGCGTATCAGCTCATTACGTATTCCCGTGCTGGATTGTTACGTTGTGCTGTAATGGGGCCAACTCCAGTGACATACGCGTACGGCTTACGTACACTGTGAACGCACACACGCGCGTGGTACGTATGGCAAGAGCGCAAAGCCTCTCATCTCTCGTCGACACTCGAAGCAGGCTCGTTTGTATCGGGCTCGTAGTTACCGGGTGTTAGTGGCTCCCACAGCGAGAGGTGTCCATCACCCTCCATTGACAGGAGGAGCGTGTGCGTGGCCCTGCCGCAGCCCCCACTCCCGCCAAGCGGCAGTCACCCATGTGTCACGGCGTTGGAAAACACGCGGCCACCTCGAGCTTACTCAACGCGCGGCGGATCTCTCGGCAAGGTTTCGACTCCGCAACCCTGCCTGCCCTTTGTTGTCCATTTTAACGTACCGATTTCTAACGCATTTTCCTGGCTGCGATTTCCCATTCCTGGGCTCATCCGACCCCCGACTCCTCGTTGAGACATTGAGATTCTTGACTCTTGTCTTCAGGTGTCTTCAACAACAGCCCAAACTACGAAGAGGGCGTTACCAGAATTATCAAATTATAGCAGAGGCCAGCTGCGAATGAAAGCTTCCCATGGGAATTCGCTTTGATCCCGAGGTACAAATTGATTAGCTGTATTTTAATAAAATTATTGAGGGCAATTGTCATTGACTGGACGGATCCGTATGGTTGATACGGTGCTCGTCTCCGGTAATCCCGATGTCTCCTTTGTTCACAATCAATGCGAGCTGCGTACTTGTGTGGTTACTGTCTGGCTACGCGTGGGCTCGCCAGGCCCGCTCCGCTTTTTTTCCGTCTCACCAGCCCGGAAGCTCGTCTACTTACGATCGTCTACGACATGTCGACGTTGATGGCAACCTAATCGCTCTCCTTTCAAGCCGTTATGAGGCAACGCTGGCTGTCTTTCGAGAGCGAGCACACGATAGTGGCGCGGACCCTCTGCACCCTAAAAGACGGGATGGAAGAGTGACACTTGAGCGTGTAAGATTCATTGCCTCGTATTGTTCGTGTCAGCGTCTACACTTGCGTTTTATCACTCGTGTTTGTTGTCCGCTTAAGAGACGGAACGTTCGTGCGTAATAAGCTGCCGTGCCGCAGGCGTCTCGCACGAATTATTACACTGATAACGAAAACGAAGAGCCTCCGAATTTCTGGACGGTTCGTTCATCCGCAAGTAATACTCGTCACATTGCCCGTTCGCCAAGCTTTTATTGCATCACACGCCGAGACTTTCCGCAGATACTAATCTCACACAATTGGCGGACAAAAAATCTCGCCGATCAGCTACCAATTTAATTAATGGCGGTTTATTACTTTTGCAATTCAATGGAGATTGAAGGACAGCAGACCGCACTCTGGTCTATTCCTAACCTCAACTTATCTTAACTTCAACTTTTCCTAACCTCAACTTATCTCAACTTCAACTTATCCTGACCTCAACTCACCCTAACCTCAACTTATCTTAACCGCAGTTTAGTCTGGCCTCAATTTATAGTCGTCCTAATCTAATTTCATTCAATAATCGTTTGTCATTGGAAAATATACCACCTGGTCACACCTCATTAAAACCTAATCCGCACCTTCTGAAACTTCAAATTCAAACTTGAATGGGGCTCGCACAGTTCGTGCTTCGATTCTCGAGGTATAACCAAACGGATCGGTCCAATCGGCAACCCCGCCTGTGTGTAATATATCTAAATCACAATGACCTCCCCTGACCCTTACGACCTGACGCAACGAATAAAAGATTGTTCGAGTCCACGAGTATATCCGAGACTGGCTGGAGGGCGAAAGTATCACCTGAGAAAGGACTCGGGCTGGCGGCCGGAAGTGTGAAAGCGGAAGAACGAAATTTGCCGGCAAAGCGCATCTACGTCACGCCGATAATAGGACCCGCGTAAATACGCGGTATACGATACACCGTACTGTACGCATCTATGCAGATACATACATACACACGTGTGTATATTTATATTTATGTATAGATATATCGAGTGAGTATATACGCGGTATAGGTGTGGAGCGCGTTGTAGCCTGCCCGAGTGTTTGATGTGACATATCACATGACCGGATGCGGGGGTAGGTAAATTGGTCGGCAATTGCTGACGCCACCAAGAGAGAGAGCTGCAACCGATCGGCCAGTCACACTCGACACGCCGGCTTCGCAACGCCGCGAGCCTAGTCTCCCATCTCGTTTACGGCCACCGTGTCGCCATCGCTATCTTACTGGTTTTCGCCATCTAACGATGCCTATGCGCAGTCTCTGCCCTGATGGTCCCTTTCCCAACTCGCCCCTGGCCCTTGCCCACCTGTCCAAACGTGATTTTTTCACTCGCACCATGGTGCAGCGGTAAAATGGTCACGTGATCCGAATTCACCAGAGTATTGGACTGCTAGGGAAAAGTGGTAGGCGATACTTATGAAACTAAGGATCACATCGCCTAGACAACGAGAAGTTAAATCTACACGAAGAGTCGTCGGTTCTTCGGTCATTTATGTATAAATGTGATCAACCAAAGGTCGGTGCTTAACGTGACAACATAATCATCGAACAAATCTAATTTTTGCTGGGGACATGCCTACTGAGCTGTCTACTTTTTTTGCGACAAAGTCGTCATGTCATCAGCAAAATAGGATTGGCTAGACCGGTAGACATGGCGTCCGCAGAAATGGCATGTTTGACATTCTGTCAAACCTTGCCACATGACCACTTCTTGCTGCGGACATGTCTACTAGTCCCGCAAATCCTGATTTGCTGATGAAATAGTTGCTTTGTTATGAGCCAACATAGGATTGGCTGGATCAGTAGACATATCGATAGCAACAATTAAGCGTTTGACAGCCGATGTGGGCTGACGGCACGTCCACTAGTCCACCCAAGACTATTTTCGGTGCCTAGTATCCTGGCATAACAGTCGCGTCATCGGTAGGACAGATAGACGAGTATGTCATACTAGGCAGCGGGGGCAGCATGTCTGTTATGTCATACTAGGCAGCTAGACCCTTTGGTCATACCAGGCAGCAAGACCGGTAAGCCATACCAGTGAGCTGGACCAGTATGTGAGGTAGCTAACCGTACTGGTCCTAGCTACCTGACACACTGACCCAAACTCAAGGTACCGCCGTGACTAAGAAAGAGCTCCATGTGTTTTCTCAAACGGAGAGAGAAACCAGTTTCAATGTGAAATTCAAGGCCAACCACAGAAGTCGCGACGAAGCTGTTGCAAAGAGGAAACAAATCTGAGGCCATTGAGGACGAGCGTAAATGCGTCGTTTTTTCGAAGAATCGCTGATAAACGGGATGTTGAACGAGGCGTTTTCCACGAAACGACGCTCGCGTGTGAAACTTCTCGTAAACGAATTGGATTAGAGGTTAGATAGGGTCGCGCTAACCGGCACCGCTACCGCGCTGCAAGCGCTGCGGCTCGGTGAATATCAGCGGGGAAAGGCCAAGGCAAAATGACTCGTTACTTGTGCGTATTTGCTTCGTTCTGGACGCCCAACATGAAACTTGACACGCTTCTGTGTCTCGCGCATTGATGGAAATAAGACGGTATGAAGTTGGAATAAATGTGTCAGCTCGGAATTTAAAGTGGATTAAATCAGCCACGGTTCTCAAGGAATTATGCAAATTGCAGATGTCGAAGAATATACGCTAGAAGAGAAAGAGAGTGCAGCGAGGAAGGAAAAAGAGATGGGCAAGGGGGCGGCGACACCCGAGCAGCCCACACGTGGTCTGGCTTCAGCCCACTCCGGTCACGATGTCTTCCAACTTTTTCACAGCTTCCCGTCCATTGCCGTAAAAGTCTCAACTACTTTGTCTATGGTCACGCACAAATCGGCACGAATATTAATTGACGTGTCAACGACGTACCAACATCCCTAGCCAACTTGTCTGCAAATAGAGATAGAATCCAGCTAAAACGGTATCTCAAATGACCTGTCTTCAAGATTCAGGATATATAGATTTGACAATCACGGACAATTACAGTTTTTTCCCATTGACAGTCACGTCATGCAGAAAAAACAAACCAACAGAAAAAAGTATGAAACTGGAAAAGAAAGCAAACGCAACGTTATCAATGAAGCAAAAGCTCGCATCTGAAAATGTATGAAAGTACCAGAAGACAAAGTGCATCATCAAAATGTAAATGTTGAAATTATTTTTCCGTTTCGTTTGAATTTTTCGATCGTACGTACTAAAAAAGAGATAAATTTTACCTCGGTTACGAGGGTACTGTCGTAATCCCTCCTGTCATATTCCCAGCCGTAGCGACACTTGCTGGTTGGCCAGTCATTGCTGCTGACAGGAGGCGCTGGAAGTCGTCCCGAATAGGTGGAATAAGGGCCGTTGGTGATCGTTGAACCGGTGACATCGTTTGCTGTCAGGTGCTGACTGTTGGGTATCCTCGTACCTGAGCTCCACGTGACACTTGCCCCGTCACCCTGCACCGTGTTCGATCTTGACAGCCAACTCTCCAGTATGGCCGTGTAATTTACGTCGTACATGTGACATCTCGAGTATTTTCGCCTCCCGTCGGTCTTCGTCGTGTACGGCAGAGACAGCGCTTTCCGCTCGTCGAGGCTCATCAGACTCGTCATGTTCTCGAATTCGGGTATTCTGCACCAGTGTTCTGGTGTCGCGCTTACGAATACCTGTTTGAGGCGCCATTGGGGCGCGGAAGGATTACGGAGGCTTCAGTTAGAAAGAAACCGGATCAAAAGTGCCTCCAAGCTGGCCACTTCCCAACTGGACAGAGATACGCGTTCATCATACAAATCACATCTTGCGGTGCATTTCATTGATATTGGTGACTGTACCAAGTTCTGCCTAGCCCCGGAGTTCTGAGAACTGCTGGCTCACTGAGTGATCAACTATCGGATTAGCAAGTGGATCAAGGTTCCCAAAGTCTAATCAAATCCAAAACCGTTGCGACTCAACGATTGATACTCTAAATTATTCGTCCCCATGTTCCCTGACACGAAGTGGGGCACCTTAACTTGGGGGCTGAAGACCCCTGTTTTGGCAACACTGTCATTAGGTTGTTCGGCAATGGGCACTCCGGCAGTTCTTGACAATTCATTGATTGGATGCTTGCGGTATTCCTTTCGCGAAGGCCGTATCTTGTAGGGGCATGAGGAGGGCCCTTCTGAATCATTAGTCAAATTACAAAAATAAGTCACAATCAATTATCATACCCAACGATAAAGGGGAATAAAAAATTTCGCGTAAATTTAATTGTTTTCGACATTTTTACATTTTTCCTCTGAAAAGTCGCGGCTACGAAGATTCTTCTGCTAGTCACATTTTTATAAGTTTTATCATTGATATTTTTTTTAACATTCGGGGTACCCCTGTTTTTATTGTCGGTGCGGAATCTTTAGATTTTTTAACAAGCGTGAACAATTTACATCAGACATCTAGAGTTATTTAGTGCATAAATTATTAGATAGAAATGTGGCCAGCACGGCATCTCCATAAAGCGCCGTATAAATGAGATGATTTTTCGTTAACAGTTCGGTAACTTGGCTGGAAATTTTACCATTATACCGGGATGTATTTTTACTTGATTATAGACGAAAATCAGAGGATTGTTAAAAATTCGAGTTCGTGAAAGGAATACCGTGAGCCAGGTTGCCGTAGTCTACGGCTGATCCCTCTTCCAAAGTCCCTAGAATGCCGGCGATTATTCGGTTTGCGAAACAAATGTCGAGCGGACTACATCTCTATAAAATCAGGCCAAGTTGATGTTCGTCCAATGGGGGGAGACAAACACCAACTCTGGTAAACTTTTGGCAAGTTTTCGGTAACTCTGCCTACTTTGCGGCAACTTGCTGGTAACGCTGGCAAGTTTACGGTTCACTGAATAAATGTCCAGTTGGCTACTTCTCTACCAAGGATCAATCCGCGATCAACTTTGCCGTTAGTCCAAGCTAACTCGTACAATTTGACAGTAAGTGTAAGATCGAAACGGCCCATTATTCTTTTTCGTTTTCTTGGATTTGTTAATGTTAAACGAACCCAAGCCAGACGCGACTACCGAGTTGGCTGAAAGAGTAATTAGACAAAGTGTCTTACTTGTGAGAAGGCGAGAAACGCGGCAGGTAGAGTTGCAGGTATGCAGAGCAGGTAGTACATGATGTTCTGATAACGGCCCTTTTCTCCCACGTGTACCAGCACCTCGTCAAAGTCTATGGAGCTCATTGTCGTTCGAGTACGAGAGGGCGGTGGAGTCCCGCGCCTCTTGTCGACTCGGGGCTGCTTCTTTGGGATCCCTTTTGTGATTATCACTGAACTCACAGCAGAGCATCGCCGTCGTTCATCGTCGAGCACCAATTTCGTCGATTTCTTCCCCGTTTACTCTGGTATGCTTTTCTTTTTTTTTTTCAATCTCCACCGTGGCGACCGAAAAAACTCTCACACCAAGTGCAGGCTTTTTGCAGAACTTAATGACAATTAAATCTCACGTTTTGCACGCTCGGATGGTAAGAGCGCAGCGACGATTGTGCGATACAATCGTTCGTCTCGTCCGGTTGTTCACTAAGCGCGAATTTTGTTCGCGACGACACGAGAACAATCGTAGACACGAAGAGACGAATGGCGACGACGATCGTTCCAACAGCTTTATCATTTGTTCTTCCTTTTTTTCGCGACGATAACACGTCGCCCGGGTTTCACTTATTTAACGATAAATTAATCAATTAAAAATCCGTTCAACTTTGAGCGCTTTTTTATCTGTATATACACATTTTGGTTTTTATTTTTTATTTTTGAGTTAGTGCTTCCGGTTCATGCCAGCTGGCCGATTCGAAAGACTAGTTCCGTTATTCCGTCTCTCAAGGGGGGGATTAAGGCACGCGTCGTACACGCGTGTGTGTACGCACTGTGTGATTTACGATTCAATTGATAAATTCACAGTCGCGCTCTTTCGTCAACGACCAAACTCTCTCTCTCTCTCTCTCTCTCTCTTTCTCTCTCTCTCTCTTCACTCCTCCAACTGTGCTATCTCATGTACATGGACGAGCTATCCACTTCACAGGCCTCTCGAAACGGATCACCAGATAAGTTTTTCCGTCAACCTCGCGTTAAAAAAATGCAGTTAAATTTGTTCATTAACCGTCTCGCCCTCTCTCTCTCTCTCTCTCTCTCTCTCTCTCTCCCTGTCTATCTCTCATGCACTCACACTTAAACACCGCTCCGCAGATTACACAACGATTTCTTCAGCCTGAAAATGTCTTCTCTCTTCTTCTTTTATATCCCTCTCCTTCTCCCGTTATCGTTTTTAATCGCAGAGTTCGATTGCTTGCTATGTCAAGAAAATTTTATTTCACTTCGCGCTATTTTTATTTCTCGCCAACGGTGTTCTATAGTGTTTTATCATTTTTCTCGGTTTTTCTTCGTCATTGTCAGAGTGTTGGAAGCATTAAGAATTGTTTAATTTGCTCGTTAATACGAGGTTTCAAGAATTTAAAAAAATATCGTACCTCGCGAGAATGATCAGCGAGGGCTTAAAAAAATATTTTAATTTTATACTCCTAAATCCCTTGTCCTACATCCTTCTCATTATAAATATTTAGTCTTAGAAGTTTTAAAAAAATGTTGGGCTTATTTTACGTTGGACTATTTTTTTTATAAAATACTGTGCGAATATGGCTTGTGTTTTTTTTAAGTTCGATATCGTCACCGCTGAAGTCGGCGCGATCACATGTTCCTCGATTTTTTCACCTCCAAGTCAGACGAACCATCAGCCGTGACCCGCGGAAATTGCGTTTCTTGCTACTCCGGCCTCCAACATCTTCGGCGTTTTTTTTCGTTGTCGTTTTTTTATACCAAATATTTGTTCGAACTACTGCAGTCTATTCAAGTTTTTGCTCAACAAAATAATATTTTTCTCGCGCAATTTTGTCTTGCGCAGTGAAAGAAGACGCAAGTGGAAAAAGAAAACGCGAAAGGGGATCGAACCCTTTCCCGTTAGATGGCGATTCAAGTGCTGACTGTCTTCTCGTTGATTGGATATGTCTCGGTAGAAAAAAAAAACAACACGTGTTCGCGAGGAATCACGTCACGTGATTTGATCTGACGTGTAATTAAGGAGAGAATCTCTCGACGACGATGCACTTTTCGTCGTCAAATTTTCGTTGATTCTTGCCTTCTGGTGCCGTGCTTCGCCAAACTTTTCGATCAACATGAAACAAACGAAAAAGTCAGTCAGAAAGTTCGCGAATTCATTTGCCGTCGATCAGTGACGGTCGCAGAGCTCTCACGGTATTACGGGTCTCTGAATTTTTATGTATTTATTGTGCAATATATTTCAAATAATTAGAAAAGTATTCATAACTTTTGCCACAATGAAAAAAGAACTGATTTACTGTTTTGTTAATCGTGACATGTTGAAGTTGAGATCTAACCATACTTGACATTTTTATTTTCTCAATTTATTTAAATTCATTCTGGAATAATAATTCGTCAGATTTTTTTCATCGTCTAAATATTGACAAATATGATTCAATTGAAATAGTTTGATATATTGTAGACTATTTATTAAATAATGAAAAGTCTTCATCAATCGAAATAACGAAAACATATTTTCGACCGATTCATCTCTTTTCTATAATAATAATAATGCGTTTTTTGAGTGGGCGGTAGCCGAGGTGGTGGCGGAGCCCTCGAGTGTCGCCCAGCATTATTGTTCCGGGTTAGATTAAGATCGAGCCTTACCCCCGGGGGTAGGTGAACGTTTCCCAGTGCAAACTGAGGAAGTGCGTTGCCCCGAAGAATAAAATATATTATCAATAAAAAAAATTATTATAACACAATAATATATTACAATATAACAACATTATCATCGCCATCATTAATAATTTATAGTAGTGTACATTAAACTGATATTGAATTAATACTTTTGTATTATACCTAATGAATACAGTTTATCACACGTTACAATATATTAGGCCTAATCTAACATTTTTTTATATCACATACAATATGACTTTAGTATACAAAAAAAATATTATTTTTATTATATAAAAAATGTCCGTAATAAAATTTGTTTTATAATAATTCAAGTCTACATATTCAAATGAATGTATATGTTTTTTTTTATCGGAAGACAAATATGATCATCTCTCGGGAATCATAAGGGACAAATTCTTTGGAATTGTTGTGTCGAAATTAATTTCATGTACGCGTAAACGTAAAAGACGACGGGACATATTTATGATGCAAGTATCACGTGGAACGTGGCTTGACAATGAAGCTTGCCTTGTTCAATCGTGGTCAACTGATTAATCAATTTGTTTTAAATGCCGTTTTTCAAGTAAAAAAGTATCGAAGGACACGTACTAAATAATAATATGCTTAGTGACGAGGTGCAAGAGAGGCCCTAGAGTAAATTTGGCGAAGTGAAACCCGTACGGTGACAGCGGAATGACTCGAAAATGTTCAAAGGATAAAATAAATATGATTACTGTTTTACGCGCTGGAGACTGATTGAAGGGCGATGGAAAGAAAAAAAACAACACTCATAATTGCGACTTTCGAAGGTTATGTTCCAATTAATATCAATGATAATAATAATGATATATTATCACTGAATATAGTGTAATATAATAATATATCATATTAATATTAGATAATATTGTAATAATATAATATATGATGTGATATATTAATATTAATTCAATATATATAGGAACCTTATAAAGTATTATAAATGTTTAATTATTACAAAAATTAATTGGTTACAAAAAAGTATTATACTGTAATAAGAATATGCAACCGTGATAATTTATAAAACACATCAATTAATTTTGTTTCTCTTACAAGAATTATAATTTTAACTTTTAATTATTTTAATCTCCCTGACATAAGAAATTGTAATTTCTGGCCCTTTAATCTCTATTGTCGCAATGAGCCCGGCGACGACGCAACTATAAAAATATACGGGATTAAAATGGTCCAGAGGAGATTTCCGTGCAGCGACGATTGCACAATTCACACACACGCTCATTAGTGCGGTGTTCGGTCTGCGACCTTTTATTCGCAAGTGCACTTCCATTACGGATATCAATCGTTTAACGGCCATGCGACAAACATGGAACACGAATAATGCGGGTCGTTTTGGCAAAACATGCATAGCCACGAGTTAATACCATTTACTATGTACCAACTTTTCCCTTATACGATTTTTTTTTGCATTAAGGGGTCTTCTCACTTTAGGCGCTAAATAAGGCTATTTTCATGCATTTTTTGATAGGTTTATATTATAGATATTGATATAAAAGTTGTTACACTTAATAAATACACTTTCGAAATACATTTTAAACAATTATTCATTTAAGTCACTATTTATAGACGAAAATGGTAGTTCAAAAACCGACACATGTGGCTCCTCCCACTCCCACCGACATGTTTTGTCAAACTTTAAAAAAAATGTTAATGTTCAATTAAGACCGCTTAGTCAACATACCAAATATCAACATTCTATTTTTAATACTTTTCGCAACAAAATCAGTGAAAAATCGAACATTTTTTCGCCCAACAAGGCAGAACTTTCCCTTAAAAGACAGTACGCAAAGAATTGCAAATAAATCCGAACCCGTCAGAATAACAATAACCATTATTACCTATTATTCAAATTATTATTGTTATTATTTATAATATATGTTCCGATATTTATAATTATGTAATGTGTTTTTTAATATCATTTGTTTGGTAATATTTTAAATATATATACGAATATATATGGGTAATTCCACCAATTCCGTGTCAAAGTTTTATCGGGTGGTCTGAATTTAGGAAAACTAAGAAGATCCCCTGAACGGTCATCTTAAAACAAGCATCCATAATTTTTTACGAATTTTTTTATCCAATAGTTTTTTAGTAAAGGCGGCTCACATTTTTCAAGTTTTGTAAATCACCAAATTTTCAAATGCCCATAACTTCTCTCCAACTATAGCTGGATTTTTTAAAAATGATTTGTTAGAAGAAAACGTGAACTGTTTGAAAAAAAATTTGCTGAAATTCTGGGTTGTTTTAAAAATTACAAAAATCACGTTCAAAGTGTAAAAATCGATTTTTCGGGCCTTGCCCCGTTTTTCCCGGTTTTGAAAGTATTTTTTTCGAGTAGTTCAGAATTTTTTACATCGAAATAGATTTTAAATGAGATGGGATCTCTAAAACATCAGCCTCAGAAAAATTAAATAAACATTTTTCCCAATTTTTAAAAATTTTATTTGATAATAAAAATTATTGTTATTATTATTATTATTTTATAAATTTGTAAGTGCGAGATTTTATAACCTCAAAACCAACAGTAGCTATTAAAATTAAATGATATATTTTTTTACATTACCTTATAAAAACTCTGAAAATTTATTTACGTAATAAAAATGCTATTAAAGATATAAGGTTGATTTAAATAAATGTTATGGAAAATGAAATTTTTTATTTTATTTTTCTGAGGCTGATGTTTTAGAGATCCCATCTCGTTTAAAATCTATTTCGATGTAAAAAATTCTGTACTTTTCGAAAAAATACTTTCAAAACCGGGAAAAACGGGGCAAGGCCCGAAAAATCGATTTTTCTACTATGAACGTGATTTTTGTAATTTTTAAAACAACCCATAATTTCAGCATATTTTTTCAAATAGTTCATGTTTTTCTCTAAAAAATCGTTTTTTTTTTAATTTCTAGCTATGGTTGGAGAGAAGTTGAGGGCATTTGAAAATTTGGTGATTTACAAAATTTGAAAACTATGAGCCGCAATTACTAAAAAACTATGGGATAAAAAGATTCGAAAAAAATTATGGATACTTCTTTTAATATGACCTTTGAGGTGATCTTCTTAGTTTTCCTAAATTCAGACCACCCGGGAAAACTTTGACACGGAATTGGCGGAATTACCCATATATATATATATATATATATATATATATATATATATATATGAAATATTACCAAACAAATTATATGTAACGTATATTTTTTATAAATAATAATAATAACAATAATAATAATCACCATCATTGCTATACATTTTCATGATTGCTTATATATGATACATAGTATGTAACATAAAACGCATCATATATAAATTATATAATATTTGTTAAAAATATATATACATGACGTAATGATATAATGATAATAATAATTATTATGTGCCCATTCAATGTTTGTGATACTAATAAAAATACATTTACTATAATAGCGTGTGCATCATCGATATGATAGTTTTTATATTTTTCAAGCATTACCTATCCACCTCTATTCACACACGTTTCCTATCGATACTCGGAAGCGCGCTCATGTGTCCCAGCGTGCGCCTTGTTATCGTCGTTTACAATTGGGCATGACGTCACATATACGAGCACGTAGCGCAAACAATGCGCGTTTGAAATCCCGCAAAGTACGTTTCGCAGCGTACCTAAGAGGGGGCGCTCTTCCGTCAACGCTGGTCCCGCACCCTCTCGCGCTCCCGTTGCGTTCACAACAGAGCGCCCCCACTCCTTCGTGCGACGCCGCCAAGCGCTCGTTGCCCCCACCGGGCGCTTTCCCCCACCACAGACGCGGTTGCGCATAGCGGACGCGCGGCTGAGGCCCTCCGACGCGTTGTTGTTTACTCGCGATTCCCATCTCTTTTGCATTCAAGTGAGCACGATGCGAGAATCTCGTATTATTGCGTACGGCGAGATATCTCGATTCATATCGCGGTGAATACCTATTCTAATCGTTTTATAAATTCGCGGCGTTCCGACTCGCACGATCGCGTAGCGCGCCATTATCGAACAGCCGTTGCGTCAACGAACGACGCAAGATAAAGCAGATAAAGATGTAGCGTTTCGTTCGAATAGTGCCGCCAGATAATTCGTACGTCGTAACCGTCGACTTGTTGCGTTTCTCTCGAAAAAAAAACAATCCTCAAGTACCCTCCAACGAAACAATTTGGTCACTAAATTTTAAGGGAAAACCTCCGATTTGGCAACACTGTGACAACAAAATGGATAGTAAACAAAAAAAACATCGAGGAGGTGGCAGCCTGTAAAGAAATCACTAGGTCTTTTTCGTCGCTCCAATTTCTCAATGGATAATTGTCCTATCCGGCAACAAATCACGACGATTGGAAGGAATTGAACCGAGAATCACCGTTCGAGTCTGAAACGCCTCACCGCTACTGCAAAAAGCTCTCACAGATGGCGCCTTCATTTATTTCCCAATTCGATCGAAGCGCACCCTTCCGCCAATTGGCAATTGGCTCATTTCTATTACTATCCCAACTGTTTACCAATAATTATTCGTTATTTCGATGGGCTTACCGATGCCCGTTGCTGATCCGAGCGTTTCCCAATCCTGGAAATCTGCGAATGCAGCGCTGCGGTTGGTGATCTCTCCCTGGTGATTCTCCGGGTTGGAGCCCTCTCGTGCGCGGCGAAGGTGCGCGCGCAAGAGAGCAGTAGGACGAGTGGAGCAACGACGGGGAGACTAGAGTACGAGAGTCCGAAATCCTTGTTCCGATCTGACCACGAAATTGTGGAAAATTAAGGTTCCGATCGAACGCGCGCTTTTATCGCAACGTGCTCGTATGCCACATGTATAAGTACGTTGTTTTTTTGGTTTCTTTCAATTCGGCAGCTAACGATCCTAACCTTGATTCGACGAGTTTAGGAAGGTCGGTAAAATGGTGCCAGGGAGAGGCTCAAGTAAGTCGAGGTTGAATCGAAAAGGCTTGGCAATTTGAGACTGGGAGAAGGCTCGGTAAATTGGTGTTAGGTACCTCAGTAAATAAAGGTTGGAAAAAGGCTAAGTTAAGGTTAGCGATAAAGCGCAATTACTTGTAAGGAAAAAGGCATGCATAAGAGCTTTTGGACTCTGGTACTCTAGGGTCCCCGGAGCCTTCGTGAGTCTTAAGGGGTTACCCTCACTTGCGATTTTGAAAAAATCGATTTTTTTTAATTGCATTTTTTGAAGTATAAGTATCCGGGCCCATACTTCTGTATGGGCCCGGAATAGATGACTCTATGTAAGTTTACAAAAAAAATATTTTCTTCGTATAAACTGAAATTGAAACTTTAAACGCGTTTTTCTCAAAATGGCATTTCTGAAGTCGGTGACCAAGATTACTCGAACACTAATGAACCGATCTTCTTGAAATTTTGCAGGCTTATTTAATACATAAAAATGTAGTCTTTAATCGTTCGATTTTTTTTTTCGAAAAAAATGGCCGTTTTATAGCCAAAAAACGACCGTTTTTTTCGTTAAAATCGAACCATTAACTTTGACTGTCCGCCATTTTGTGAAAAATGAATATTTTTTAAAATCCTTCGATTAAAGACTAGTTTATACTTATATTTGACTAAATCCATCCTCATTTTTTTTTCAGATGATCCACTTCGCCGCAATGTTGGTCACCGCAAACCGTGTATATAAAAACATTATTTCATTGACGGCCATTTGTCACTAAACAATGTAATATTTTTCAATAAAAAAATTACTGAAAGTTCTTCAAGATGTGTTCTTTAAGATGGTATATTGATCGATTAAAAAAGTTTTGTAGTTTTCTTTAAAAAAATTCACGAAAAAGGCCTTTTTTGCGCTACAAGTGGGGGTAACGCCTTAAAGCGCCTTTACATTTGTCGATCATAATTCAGGCTGCCATTTCGCGGATAGTACTAAGCAGGAGCATTTTAACAATTGCATAGCTCGTTACTAGCGTAGAACCAATAGCGTGTTTAATCAGCACATAGATGCTCGCAAGTACGAAAAAAACAGCGATATTTTAATAACCCGCTAATTGTTACTACCTCCAGACTAATGGAGCGCTGAATCACCAAACCGATGTTAGCAAGTAACTAGAATACTCCTGCTTTTTACCGTCCATGAGACGTCACCCTCAGGGTACCTTTTCATTTGTAGTATTACGGTGCGTTACTAGTTATTAGCATTGAACCAAAAGCGTGTTCAATGACCAAACCGATGTTAGCAAGTCACTCAAATGCTCTAAGCTGCAACGTAACGGTAACATAAAACGTCACCTTTTCCGCTTAGGATTTCGCGTTGAGATTCAGATGATTTTTGCAACAACAAAAAGCCAAAATGCGCCAGGGAATTTCGTTCACCGCAAGGCGCGCACGTCAAAAGGCACCTTTAAAATTGCACACTGCATACATACTCGTATACGTATTTCCACTTTTTCGACATTCAAGGGGGCGTACGGACGGTCGAATAAGAACATCCGGTTTTTCTCGCACAAACATCCGCTCAATTGTCCGTTACATTTGTTTTTTTTTTGGTTATCGTATGATAAAACCGGAAGCTCTCGGTGTTCTTGATTTACTGTGATTGTTTAAACTTTTCGACACTTATCCACGAGGCGTGACTCTTATCCCGCGCACATTTTGCAAACCGGGAGCGACCACTCTCTGCGTTTACGCGTTCGACGAGGGTGGCACGATAATTTAAACTTTTTTTTTGTTAATTCAAACGGAGCAAGGCGCGTAGCGTGCGGCAAAGCGGAGTAGATGATTCGTCTCCCTCTGTCGACAAAAACGACTGCTCTTCAACGGTCCCCTTTCACTAAACGCGCGCATTATACACAAGCGGCAAATATACGTACACACACGCGTATTCGCACTCGAGAGAATGAGAGTCTTCCCTGTGACACATCCGTCGGTGCTTGGTACTTCCGTTTCAAGCGTCCATTCCGTTTCTTCCGGAGAACGACGGATTTCGCATCCGTCGAATGTCGCCGATTCACATTTAACTCCGGAATGTTTTTTTTAATCTCCTATCAAAACAGGCGTGCGTCAATTGCACTATTTTTTATACTTCATTATTATTGTTATTTAATTGAAATTTTTCACAATACAAATGGCAAGTTTGGGGTTTCTTACGAACAGCTGGTCGCGAGATCGATTCGAATTTTCCCGCCTTTCGTTATTCTCCTGGGCGCGGACCGCGACTCGTTCGCACGGTTAGCCGCTTTGGGGAATTTGAAATACGGGCAAAAGAAAATAGGGAAAGTACGATAGACATACCGTACGAGGAGTAAGCAGCCTTAATCGCGATATAAAACTGAAACAAACGCGTGCAAGGGACTGCGCGATCTTCTCTATCGCAACTATTGTATCATTTTGAGGCCCTCCGATCTCCGGGGTCCCCCCGTCACCCACCGGCCGCCTCCTCCTCCTTTGCCGCTCTTCCACCGCCGCTTCACTCCTCCGCAAGCCCTCTCCCGACCCCGCACGCTGCGCCGCACTCCGCCCGCTCCACCTCCGGCCGACCAAAGCTCCTCTGATCATCGTCACACTCACTCGACTATTAATATAAAAGGGGGTTCCTTATTCGACACTCTCCGCGCACGGTAATTGCCCGTCACGCGCTCTACAACTTTACCGATACACATATTTGCATATTTGTACGCACCGGAACATCGATCCTTTCGACGCTGAATAAACAATCGGTTTATTGATTTGATATTTCTTTGATCCGTTATTGATCGGTTATTGATCGGTTTATTGATATTTTTTTTTTTTTCAATGAACCTCAAAAAATGCATACGAGGTGCAGATCCATTCTGTATATGCTAATTTTTTTAAATATATAATTAAAGGGCAACCCGAGCAGAAATTTGTTCAGGGTGAAATCCGGACCGGATCAGGCTGCCACAATAGCAAATCCGGGCCGGGTCAGGCAAATTTAGTCCGGCCCTGATCAGGGATGTAACGCTTTTGCAAATTCAGGTCCGGATCAGGCACCTTATCAGGCTCTGATCAGGCGCTTCATCAGGCCCGGATCAAGCAACTTATCTTGTTGCGGATTACGAAATCTATGTATACTTATCCATGCGAGTCGGCAACGTTCAACATGTGGCAAGTAAAAAAAACGGAAACAATTAAAACATGCTCATTGGTATCTGTCGATCGGAAAATGGTGTGTTTGGATACGAGCAACAACGACACGGAAGAAAAGATCTGGGTGATGTCTCTTCTCCACTGATAACAGAAAAAATTCGAGGTTCGTTTCGCATTAAATATATTACAAAATATAAAATTTAAGAGAATAAAAATACGTATATATTTAAAAAATGCATTTCTAGACTGACTGTATGGTTGTGCATTACAATCAATCGTAAAAAATTGATTAAATTGTTCTTCAAACGAATAGTAATCTCTATTTTATCATTTTATTGCCAATATTTTAGCTTGTCCGGCGCGAATCGGGGGTGCCTGGTCAGGGCGCCTTATTAATGGCTGATAAGGCTCCTATCCGGCGCAAATCAGGCGTGCCTGATCAGGGCGCCTTATTAATGGCTGATAAGGCTCCTATCCGGCGCAAATCAGGCGTGCCTGATCAGGGCGTTTTATTGATCCCTGCTCAGGCCCCTGCCTGGCTCAAAGGAGGCGTGCCTGATCAGGGCGCCTTATTGATCCCTGATCCGGCCCTGATGGATCCTCAGGCCGCCTGATTAGATTTCTGCTCGGGAAATTTATGCCTTTTAATGTTTTTATTACGTAAAGTAGAAAAACTTTTGGGTTACTGCCAACTTGAAAAAGTATAACATCATCGAGGATTATTATGAAAAAACTACGATAACGAATGTTTTATACAATTCACAATGAAATTTTGAGTAATTTATAATTATGCCACGATGGGCAGAATGAGGATTTTTTTCTAAATGTTTAGAAAGGTTCAGTCTGCGTTACTCCGTTGTTAGAAATGGTCTATCTTGGTGCTAAATAACAAAAAAAAATTACATAACCTTTAGTGTAAAAGTCTTGCCCATCTAACCGCACGTTAAATTACATACATTGAACTATTTTTTATCTCTGATGTGTGATGGTGAAAAAAGTTCAAAAAATTCGGAAACACTCAGTATAGTCTAAACAATAACGTGTATTTTTTATTTAATTTAACCTTGGATTGTGGCTAACGCTCCAACCTCCTTAATACGCTCGTGAAAACCGCTTATTGATATTTCAAAAATTAGCAGAGTAATAGAAATGATAAGCAAGCCGCGCGCAAACCTCATCCAACGGTATCACAACTTTGAACGCGTTTATTTCAGAACTATGTTTTTAAAATCGGCGTCCACGATATCTCGATAACTAATTGACCGATCGAGCTCAAATTTTGCACATACCTTCGGTAGCCTCTTTCTGAGAACTGGTAGCGGAATTGAGTCGAACAATAATTTTGCCCACATTTTATGACTCGTCGAATACCCGAAAATGTATGAAATATCGTTAATCAAAGTTTAACAGGCCGCCATTTTGTAACAACATTTTTTTAAGTACTGATTCTGCTACCAGTGCTTAGAATACTCATACAGGTTGAGAATATATATATATATTTTTTTCAGATGTATACAACATCACGCAGAGTGGGCACCGATTGAGGCGGTTTCCGGCGGACGATGTAAAAAAATAAAAAACTACATGAAAATATTTGAAATATTTTTTTTTTAATGTAGATACATTCTCAAAGGAACAATAAATACATATGTAAAATTTCATCAAGCCAACTTCAACGGTTTAAAAGTTATTCCAACCCAAAAATGACGTCAAAAATGTCACTCTAGACCAGGCTACTGCCTTAACGGGTTGAACCTAGTTCACGGTCGGACAAAAAGAGGTGTTTTCGTGAACTTTTTTGGCAAATGTCTGCAGGTTTTTAACGTTTTTTTTTCGCAGTAAAAGATTATTCAAGTATCTTTGACTATTTTTTGTTGTTGGGAAATATTTATAAACGACGAAGATACAGTAAATTGCACAAGCCGTTGTGCAAAAAAGGTCCTTCGCGGTGACCACTCCTGCTGACAACAAATCATCTGAAATCAAAAAACGAAATGAATTTTGTTTTTGTACCGTATTATTTCGTCTTCAAAATCGAAGGATTCGATAAAATAATGATTTAAAAAAAATGGTCGCCGATCGAAAGTCATCGTCGAAATTTCGGTGAAAAAAACACTCTATTTTCCTTGACATAATAAAAAAGTATGCATTGAAACAAAAAAAAATCCTTCGATTAAGGACTGCCTTTTGATATACGAAAAATATCTGTGAAATTTGAAGCAGATCGCTTTAGTTGCTTTTGAGATATTTTGGTCACCGATTCTGAAAAAGTCATTCCGAGAAAAACGCGTTTAAAGGTTTACGTCAGGTACATACGCAGATCAAATACGTAAATACAAACGCTCATAACTCTCCCAATTTTCAACGAATCGACTTGACATTTTCAGAGAATATTTTCGAAAGCTTGTATTATAAGAATTCGTCGAAAACGAAAAATCGATTTTTTCAATTTTTCATCTAGGTGTAACCCCTTAACGGTTCTCTATCGGTTACCTCGATTACCCATCATATTTTACGATATCAAGACGTTTTTCTTGTCGCGCGTTGCCGTCTTGAATTCTGAAACTCTGAAATGCCAGGCAAAATTACCGCAAACCTCCGACATGAATGGGCATTCTAGAGCGATAAATATTCACGTCGACAACTTCATTTATTGCCTTGATTAACCGCAACTAAGTATTTTACACGTAAGGGTAATTTTCTTTGACTTTGTAACTCGCCGTATGGGAACCGATCTCGAATTTTGACATTTAAGGCGTTACCCCCACTTGTAGGGCAAAAAAGGCCTTTTTCATGAATTTTTTAAAAGAAAACTACAAAACTTTTTTAATCGATCAATATACCATCTTAAAGAACACATCTTGAAGAACTTTCAGTAATTTTTTTATTGAAAAATATTACATTGTTTAGTGGCAAATGGCCGTCAATGAAATAATGTTTTTATATACACGGTTTGCGGTGACCAACATTGCGGCGAAGTGGATCATCTGAAAAAAATGCGGATGGATTTAGTCAAATATAAGTATAAACTAGTCTTTAATCGAAGGATTTTAAAAAATATTCATTTTTCACAAAATGGCGGACAGTCAAAGTTAATGGTTCGATTTTAACGAAAAAAACGGCCGTTTTTTGGCTATAAAACGGCCATTTTTTTCGAAAAAAAATCGAACGATTAAAGACTAGATTTTTATGTATTAAATAAGCCTGCAAAATTTTAAGAAGATCGGTTCATTAGTGTTCGAGTAATCTTGGTCACCGACTTCAGAAATGCCATTTTGAAAAAAACGCGTTTAAAGTTTCAATTTCAGTTTACACGAAGAAAATGTTTTTTTTTTTTGTAAACTTACATAGAGTCATCTATTCCGGGCCCATACTTCTGTATGGGCCCGGATACTTATACTTCAAAAAAATGCAATAAAAAAATCGATTTTTTCAAAATAGCAAGTGGGGGTAACCCCTTAATTCGGCATCGAGCTGGTAACGGCGGGATAAGGAGTTGTGGAAAATCGAGATTATCGACATGCCCGTAAAAAAAATCGGAACTCTAATCCCAAAAATATTGACGACGGGGTCTTGTTTCGTGACCCTGATAACCGAAAACTACGTACTTTCAGCATGATCGTAGTTTTCAACAAGCCGGTCCGAAGTATTATATACGAATGAAATCTTTTATATTCCATGAATTATCACGCCAGTTGTACTATTGACATAAAACGATAGCGTGTAACTTTCCACGGTATTTATTCCTTCATTATTTAACGACGCAAATTTGCTTCAGGCATAAAAGAAGATACTGGAAAAACGATGCAACCACTGATAGTCGCAAATCAACGGAATAATAGATTGTGTCGCGTGAGAACTTGTTTTGAGGCATATGCGTGAAGTTGTTACGATTAATCGAGATTAATTGATGAAAAAATTTGCCGATGTGCCGCCCGGTTTTGAAATTACACCAGGAGCGTCGCTATTGCCCGAATCGATCAATTTAAATTAAGGAACTCTACAGTGGACATAGCATATATATATATGCACATAAACGTACCGATATTTCTCCTGCATACAGCAAAATATGTTGTAATTACCATAATTTTACCGAATAAATAAATTACCACCATAAACATTGAAAATGAATTGCAAATCATTAAATTATTAGCTGTATCAAAAAATTATTATCTACAGAAATATAATGACAAATATATTTCGTACTGGCCAAAATAATAGGTACGCTACCGAATGGTGTTGAGAGGGACTATCGTGCCTATTATTATTTATTATTAAAAGTCTGTAAAACCACAATTAGAAATACAAACCATATCCAAGTATAAAATTGTACATAACCAAATGGATTGCGTTGCGGCAAAAAAAAAGTATGCTATCGTATAGTGTGTGTGTGTATATATATATATGAGGCATTCCACGTCACTTCAGCCAGAAAAAAAATCCACAAATAATTTTGAAAAGTCGAGTTACTTTATTGAAAAATATTCGTCGAGTGTCGACATTTAAAAAAAATCTCTGACGTTTTTTCTCGTTGATTACCATTTTTTATATTTTTGCTGTATCTTTGGCACGATTTCACGTATTTACATTCGTAAAAACCGAAAATGTGCGTCTTTTTCTAGCCTACTAGAAAAAAATTAATTTGGATTTTATTGAGCAAGTCGAACGTCCGTTTCAGGGCAAAATATGCAAAAATATTTTTTTTTCTCAAGGAAAGACACTCGTCATTTCATTTTTAAGAATATTACTGAATTGTGAATACGAAAAACAGATTTTTAGTATTTTTTATATTATGGGATTCCCAAACACCGTGAAGTAACAGCTATTTTTATTTATTTATTAATTTTTATTAATATTCGATTGAAGAGTGTGGAGCACTCACTGTATGTTTACCAGGTTTTTGGAATACATATGACATATATGCCATATGTATTGGCCTTGAGCGTGGAGCCTTGGAGGGCTCCACACTCTTCAATCGAATATTAATAAAAAAAATGTTAAAAATAAAAATAGCTGTTCCTTCACGGTGTTTAGGAATCCCATAATATAAAAAATAACAAAAATCCGTTTTTCGTATTCCCAATTCGGAGAAATTTTAAAAAATAAAATAACGAGTGTCTTTCCGTGAGAAAAAAAATATTTTTGCATATTTTACTCTGAAACGAACGTTCGACTTGCTCAATAAAATCTAAATTAATTTAATTATTAATTTTTTTCTGGAAGGCTATAAAAAGACGCATATTTTCGTTTTTTTACAAATGTAAATACGTCAAATCGTGCCAAAGATACAGCCATTTGAATGGAAAAATGTTAAAAAATGGTAATCAATGAGAAAAAACGCCAGAAATTTTTAAAAAATTTCGACACTCCGTGAATATTTTTCAATAAAGTAACTCGATTTTTCAAAATTATTTGTGGATTTTTTTTTACTGGCTGGAGTGACGTGGAATGCCTCATATTATATATATATATATATATATATATATATATATATATATATATATATATATATATATATATATGTATGTATGTATGTATGTATGTATGTATGATACCATTACTACAAACTTAAATCAAAGAACCTTACAGTTACATTCGGATCACGGCCTGATATGCAGGTCTGGAAACGGCCATGGTATGGCAGGGACGCTTAGCTGATCCACTTTTCCTTACATTTTTCGCCACTACGTGGCGTTTCTGTTGACGGGTCGTGTGCGACAAGGACAGAATGTGAGTGAGTGAGACAGCTTCTGCCTGTCTCACTCACTCTCCTGATCGAGGCACATGCTCCGTCGACCTCACCTCCGCATATTTGATAGGGATGCGAATAAGAAACCAATTGAACAAAGAATAAGCTTACTGAAGATTCATAGACACATTTTTAAATTTTCTCTCAAAAGTATTTCAGAGAATACTGGTAAAATGTCAAGCCAAGTTACCGAATTTTTAACGAAAAGTTACGACTCTAAAACACTCGTCATTCATACGGCGCTTTGTGGAGAAAACGCGCTGGCCGCATTTCTATCTAATAATTTATACAATAAATAACTCCGGATGCTAGACATAAACTGCTCACACGTGTAAAAAATTCTAAAGATTCCGCAACAACAATAAAAACAGGGTGTCACCGAATGTTTGAAGAAAATATTCATGATTAAAGTTAGAAAAATGTGACTAGCACAAGAATTTTCTTAACCGCGACTTTTCAGAGAAAATGTAAAAATGTGCGTATCAATCATTATGATCTTCAGTGAGCTTATCATTTGTTCATTTAGTTATTTTATTCGTATCCCTATCAAATATGCGGGAGTAAGGTCGACGGAGTATGCGCCTCGATCCGGAGAGTGAGAGAGACAGACAGAAGCTATTCTGTCCTTGTCTGACACGTACCCTTCAACGGCAACGCCACGTAGTGGCGAAAAATGTTAAGAAAAGTGAATCGGCTAAGCGTACCTATCATATCGTGGCCGTTTCCTGACCTGTACACAAGACCGTGATTCGGATAATTTTATTCTGTTTCGAGGGCCCAAAAAATTAGGTACTCCCCGTTGTGACGGCTCTGGCCTGTTTCCATGGTTACTCGTAATCGGGGCCGCGCCGAGCTCGAGAAAATTTCGTTCGTTTTGTACATCAAGGATTCAAGAGCAACGAGATTTCCATTTGTAACACAACATTCGCCTTAATTTTATTTCGGTTGACCCATTTCGTCCATTAAACGCGTCCATTACGCGCGTGTGTCACAATCGAAACGAGCCACTTGATACGCCTCCAGCTATTCTTTTTTTTCTTTCACCGGTCGTCGTAACACGAGACTTTGTTCGATAACAACACAGCGAGGCGCGCGAAAATGTCGCGATGTTTAGACGTGAGTACTGAACACTTTTTTGCCGCGCGCTTTTGTTTCTCTGGGCATTCGGGGAAACGTTTGAGTTTGTTTCGAAATTTCGATCCAAGTTGGACGCCAATTTCACCCAAATAGCCAATTTTCTCAACAGATTATGGCTATTTTTTTAGCTCACGAGAAAATTGGACAAAATTTCAAGTGACATAACCTCTCGTGTCCTCGTACGAAGCAACTTTCGCGCATGTTTTTCACAAAAGAGTTTTGCCGCTTTGAAAAGAAGCGTCGAAAATACGCCCGGACTGTAACACAACCTTCAATCGAACGTAGGAATTTTTCTACTGTTGCTCGTGACCGCCGAACAACGAAAAAAAAAACAGTCGGTTTCGAGGTATTAATTACTGCCGACACGATAATTGACAGTTTCTGTTACAAACAAGGCCGGGAAATAAATTTTTTGAAAATCACGTTTAAAAGAATTTCGGCTATTTCGCCATTGTACAAATTGTGCAGGGTCTTTTATTCTTGTGAGCAAATTAGAGCACTCTTGTACTACTCGTTTTGTCATAACTGTCCAGATATGTTGCGTTTGTCAAGTCAAAACACTTGTCAAGTCATATTACCGGTCAAGGTATGCCGTGCGCTTTCTTTAAATTTTTATTTCACCCATTCAGGCTGTTAATTCTCTCTTCTCATATCGAGGAAACAAATTCCACTGTTGAATTGACGGTCGGGACGAGTTTGTAACAAGACGGCAACAAGAATCATAGAGAAACAAATTTTTGATGTTCTTGCCGATTCATAAACAACTCTATGCCGCTAGAGTCTTTGTTCCTGTAAAATATCCGCAAAAGTATGATTTTCACTTTGTTTTCTACTTTTCTTTACTCAGGTATAAAAATTGCGGTCGAAAATGATATGTCGGAACATTCGCTCGTCTCGGAGTTCCGTCATCATGCACTCGCGTTCGATGACGGACAAGTGTGGCTTGGGAGGAAAGATCTCTTTGAATTCGAAGAAGCGGAGAGAATCGACGAGCCTGCTGTCGAAAATTGGCAGAGAAGCGGAGGTGCGAGGGGCGAAGAATGGCGCGTCTAGGGAAACATTGCCCAGATTGCCGCTCGTCGAGAAGAGAGACTACATTCAGAATTGGATACTCTCGAGCGAGGCAAGTTTCTCGTGGAGAGTGTCTCCGGATTCGCCTGGAGTGGAAGCCAAGGGAGACAAGCGTCCCGCCTCTTCGCCGGCTCGACATTACGCAGGAAAACGCGTGAGAGCTGAGAAGGATGGAACGCAGGAGAACTCGGGATCGAGATTAGGTGGCGAGACGAATTCAAAGTGTCGAAAAAAGCTGCGGGACGATCGGGAACCCGCGACCGGAGTTTCCAATCCGCGATTCTTGGAATCGAAGTCGCCTTGCTCGGGAATCCGCAATCGAGTTGACGAAAGTAGCGAGGAGGTAAAACCGGAAGTGTCCGGGAAGAGCGAGGATCGGGTGGTCTGCAGATTTGCCTGGCACGCGATAAAGTCGACCGAAAGATTGGCAGGACCCTCGCGGAGCCCCGTGACGTCCAATACCGGAAACGGGCCCAAGGACGATGTCATCCAGGAGACCGAAAGTTCCGGCTCCTTCGGTAAGCGCAGTCGCAAGCCCGAGCCGCCCTCGCCCTTGAGGTGGACAGGTTACGAGATCGGCGATTCCTCGAGGCTACTTCCGGGGAGCCAGACGCTCTCATCGCCCATCATGGAAATCGACGCCATTGTTCATCCGAGCTCCAGCAGCGAGTCGGGAGACGCAGTGATCCTGGACGACCAGAGTTCCGTCAAATCCAAACCCTCTCCCGCGGGAAGCGAACGGAGGAATCGCCCGGAACTCGAGCCCCGGACGCCTTGCAGGTGGAGAGGCTACGAATCACCGGAGGTCTCGAATTATCCGGAAATGGCGCTTTCCTCGACGCCGAGCGTGGTCGCTCCCTCGTCCGAGCCGGAAAACGATCGCGCCGAAGACGAAGCAAAAATCGAGACTGAGAGCGTCGCGACGACGATCAGCGGCGTGATCGAGAACTTTCCGACCCAAAATCACGACGCGATCGATCGAATTGATAGTCCCCGCGTTGCGGAAAATCGTCCCGCGGTTTCGGAAACCCAAGACTCCGACGAGACTCACTACGCGGACGGAAATCCCGTTCATCATTCGGTGGCGGAAGTGACGCCGATGAAAAAACGATTGAGCGCAAACGATCGGACGATGTCGAGGAACAGGAGCGATCTGATAAGCGAGGCGAGCTCGTCCTCGAAAAACAACGAAAACACGGGGTTGTACGTTCCCGCGGGTAGTACACCGAGGGACATCGGCAGAAGGAGGAAACGAGCGAAAAAGTAAGTATCGTTATCCCCAGATTATTATTTCGCGATGTTCTTGAATAGGATTCGTGCACTGAGAAAACAATTCGTTCATCCAACCAAAATTCAGTTGGTTTAGCAAAATGTATCTTTAAATACGTTCAACTTGATTTTTGATTGGCATAAAAAACGTTTTGTTAATCTAACTGATAGTTTTAGTGGTGTGAACTATAGCTTATTTAGCATGTCTGAGCAACTGTTAAAACAACAAAATTTCGAGACAACAAAATGCATTTTGCACATTCAACGATTTCTTTTTCTCAGTGTAAGTGAGGGTCGCGAACAGTGAAAAGTCACTGCGTTTGAGTACTTTAGTGAGCATTCCGCAAATATATTAGCACAAGCTTAGTGACTTGACAATCTCCTGGAGCAAGTCTACAAGAACGGGATAGTTACGGAAAAGCGGCGAAGTCATGAACAGTTGGGGAATGCAAATTTGAGGGATTTAGCGGCAATTTAGTAACAAACTAGCATTATAGGAACTTACTAGCATCAATCTAGCGATTTGACAAACTCGACGAAAACTAGGAGTAATTGGATAGCTACGGAAAAACCTGCAGCATCATGGGTGGTGGGAAGCCGCAACATTTTAATGTTTCAAGGGAAGGGTAGGGATTTCGGCGTGAAAAAAAACACTTTTGCGAATTTTTTTCATCTATATGGATAGAGTAAATTTATTGGAACCTTTTGTACATTGTTAAGTGTCATTTCAAGAACATTCCGTGAAATTTGTACGCGAAAATATCCACAAACAAGCCGGTGGCAAAGCTTTTCCAAGAACGCCTTTGGAAAAACACGATTCGCGGGATTCACTGTATCTCAGCTAGAAATTATCTGAAATCAAGTACCATTAAAATGTAGTCAAAGTATCATCAAATCCTCCCCCCAACGGTCTTTGATATTTTTTTTTTCATTTATACATTTTTCGTGGCCATGTAAAGTGAAAAGTGCTATTTTTCACGAAAAATTCCGCCATTTTGGGGGTGGAAAGACCCCTCAATGTAAAAAAACATCTCAAACTAACCGTTGGGGGGGGGGGGGGGGTATTTCATACGCAGAAAGTGTGTACCAAGTTTGTAATAAATCGGTCATGTAGTTTTCAAATGGCAGTGAACACGGACTTTGAAAAAGTGGTTTCGAGAAAAACGCGGCACCGGCTTGTTTGTAGATATTTTCGCGTACAAATTTCACGGAATGTTCTTGAAATGACACTTAACAATGTACAAAAGGTTTCAATAAATTTACTCTATCTATATAGATGAAAAAAATTCCCAAAAAAGTGTTTTTTTTTTCACGCTGAAACCCCTACCCTCCCCTTAACTAGCAATCTAGAAACTTACTATTAGTTGAATAGTCGAAAGAGCCACTAGACTGACACTCACAAGGAGCATCACTCAAGTGTCACAAGAAACCATCCCTCAAAAATAGGCGTGTTGCCCCTTATTTTAATTTTTGTAAGTACTGCTATAGTGGATTTTTCATCGCTTTACAGTAGAAGAATTTTGGTTTTTCTTCGATTCAGATCGGTGGACTGCTTGTGGGTAAAACTGTAAAATCACCCCTCCCCCCTCAAAACCGTTTGTTCACCGATAAAAAAATACGTGTCTAATAGTCTCCAACGCTGTATCACATATATAAGTTTCAACAAAATCGGACACAACAAAGGCGAACACTTGAGTGATGTGTTCGTTGTATGTACACTTATAGACAGTCACTAAAAAGCTCATAGTATTCTAGTAACTTAGAAGCATCACATTAGTGATCCGACAAGCTACTGAACCATTACTAGAAATATCTCTGGAAACGATTGCTAAGAAGCCACAGCATCTTGTCAACTTACTAGCATATCAGGTTTGCGGCTTGACAAGCTATTGGATCAACTCTAGGAACAACTAGATACCTGCTTAAAAGCTGCACAGCATTTTGGCGACTTACCAGGATCTGTTTGGCAATCGGACAAGCTGTTGGCGGACTATGGCCAGGTATATATTGACTGAAAAGCTGCGGTACTTTGGTGACTGTCTAGCATACTTCTAGTGGTTCACCACGCGATTGGACTGATGCTAGAAATGACTAGACAGTTACTAAAATGTCGCTTCGTAGTGATCTAGCTTTGATCATCAGCATTTAGGGATTTAAGAGGACTAGTGCTACGAATAACTATACTTGCTGCCAAACCGGCAGCATTTGGATGACTTACTAGGATCAGTTTCCTGATCGGACCAGCTGTTGGACTAATGCTAGGTATGAATATAATTTACCGAACAGCTGCAATGTTTCGCCAACTTTCTAGCATCAGTTTAGTGATTCAACACGCGGTTGGGTTCATGCTAGAAATGACTGGACAGTTACGGAAATTCGATCGCCCTTCAGTAACCTATCCTTGATTATCAGCATTAGGGATTTAACAGGCTGTGCAACCACTGCTATGAATAACTGGATACTCGCTGCGAAACAGGCAGCGTTTTGGTGACTTACTAGCATCAGTTTAGCGATTGGACAAACCGTTGGACAAATGCCCGAAATAATGATACCGTAGTTTTTATTTCGTACTTCGTAGTTCGAATTTCTACGACTCTCCACAATTGTTGATTTTTAGGGGTAGCTTGGTCGCCAAGCTCCAGTCTCTCGTGAGTCTCCGTGTCTCGAGCCTCCAAATATGGCAGTATCGTGCCTCGCGTAACGAATTCAAGAATCCCCGCCATCAGTTCGTCAAATTAGGGATAAAGGAACGCGAGACGCGTTACGGTAGGCACTTTTTGGTGGCGAACGTTCTCGAAGATGCTCACAATCTGTTGGGTGATCTGTTTTGTCGCGCCAACGATGACGGCCAGAAGGCGAGTGAAGGAGGCTCGGTGAGCTTGATAATCGTACCGGAAGTTAACGGTACGCCGAAAATAAGGTTGAACAGCGTCGTTGACGTTTATCCACCTTGGGAGGTAATGGACCACGCGTCAAGGTTACTCTGTGTCCTCTACTTCGACGTCGTGACTACGCAAACCTCACCACCGTCCGATGTCGTTACGGAGGACGATGTGGTAGCGGAGGAGCGAGTCCTGGAGGAATTTCAATGTCCGTGTTTTCATCGCGGCGCTATCGATCCATCCTGTGCTGTCAAATTTACGAACACTAGGCCGAGTTTCATTAGCGAAATATTCGGTTCGTCGAATCGGACGTGATCTCCCGCGTAAAACATCGGCCATCTGTTATTTTTAAGCGCGCCTATGCGAGGCTTGAGGGTAGATCGTTTAGTGAATCGCCTAATTACATCGAATCAGTGTGGACACTTGATTGTTTTTGCAGCGAAAGTTTTCAAAAACGTGCATATTATTTAAAAAATGATGTGACGCGATGAACGATTATTGAGGAATATATTGCGCCGGGAAATGAAATTATGTCGTTGAGCGAGTGAATTCATTTAATCGTATTTCAATTTTAAAACTGGTTTTTTTCGAGAGGAGACTACTGTAACGGCCCATTTTCCACAGTTTTCTTTGGCTTTTTTTAAAAAGAAAGTCATCAAATCCATGGTCCAAAGAACTTTTAGGCTTTATTAGGTACATATTGAAGTATGTAAAAAAAATTATTTGTCAAAAGAACACAAAATGGCTACTGATTTTCAGCCAACCCTCTCCGCGGTACACAGTAGAACTGTCGTAAACTTAATCCGGGAACTAAGAGTGAAATATTTTCGTTAATTATACTAGTTTTAGCACTCAAATACGGGGGGAAATAAGAAAATAATAATTAAAAAATACTAGTGACGAGTTCGAAAAAAGTTGGTTTTTCGACCATAATTTTCATATCAAAAGTGATATATTTTTTACAATTTTCAATTAATCGAAAAAAGCGCCCGTACTTGACTGTTAGAGCAATCTAAGAAGCTACAGTTAAAATTTCAAGTCGATTGGACTCAAATTGTTCGAGTTCTGCTGCGTGCCGATTTCAAAAACATGGTTTTGAGAAAACCATTATTTTGTTTTCGGGTAAATTTTTTTCAATCCAAATTTTTCACGAAATAAGTTCAATGTATGCTTGGAGGGATGCTATTAACATCCCTTTTTTTCCAAATGCCAAATAAACAATCCAATAGACAAAAAACCGGTAAAAACGACCTTTTCGGCCTGTCACAGTGGTGTCCTCCCTTAAGGCGAGATATACATTCGGACGGGAAAAAATTAAGCAATTTTGAGGGATTTTTGCATTAAGAAATAATTATTCTACGTTTATCAAACTGTATATATACTTTAACCGTAGATTGAAGTATACAAAACAATTGTTTCAAATTCATTTATCATCAAAATGGCAAAGCTGTGGTAGAGTGGTACAGCAAGGCTGCTGCGGGAGTTGCGAACGTCGTGCAGTCTAGCTTCTCGTAGACTTACATTTGCACAAAAGTTTTTTTTTATTTTGGTTGGAACATGTATAGTTTCTATTTCACAGCAATTACAATGAAGAAAATACAAATTTAAGAGAAAGGCACGCATTTACAAAAAGAATCAACATTTCACGTATAATTTGTGTAAAAATGTGATAAAAAAAGACGTTTATTTTTTTTTTCAATTTTTTTTTCAAAAACGATCCTTGTAAAATAGAAGGTAGCAATATTATAAATATTTCTACAAAGTTTCAACTCAATCGGCTTAATAGTTTTTGAGCAATCCTGCACGCCAATTTCGAAAATGCCGTTTTGGAAAAACGCTTTTGAAGTTTACATAGAACGTGAAATCTATTGCACTGGGTACTTGTGGTAACTAATTACTTAAGTAATCGGTTACAATGTAATTAAATTATCAATTACAGTAGTAATTGTAATTGTTGTTAATTTAATCACTTTTTGCCCATCTCTGCCTACTCCTCTGCGCTCTCGTTTCTACCCGTAACGTGGGCGTTTTTACCTCGCGTCTACCTGGGCTCTAACGTTTGAAGTTTATCAAATTTCGCTTCGGAACTTTGGAAAAATATTCTACATAGTTCTATCGTTTGGAAAACAAAAGAAATCGTTTTTTCGATCGTTGTAAATGTATATCCCGCCTTCATTTCGGGAAAAAAAGTTAAATATTCGAAAGTGCGCGCGCTCGGGTGTCTCGGTTCCGCGGGTCGTCGCGTTCGCAGCGCTGCGCGTGCGCCCTCCGCTTTCCTCTCCGCTCACCAGGCGACCAGTGTGTGGCTCTGTTCAGTCCATCATCGTAGCTCGGCACCCTCGGCACATTTGACACTGACGGCGCAGTAAACAAACAATCCTCGCCTGGCGATCTGCTTATCGCCTTTGTCCTGCTGCTATTATTGTGAGCTGAATCGTCGAGTCAAACGAAATTGAAGAGCTCTCGAGCGTCTTAAATTGGAGAACATTCCGGTGAGTATACTTCGCTTTTGTCGCACGATCTTTTTCGCCCCAGTTAAATTGACGCGTATACATCAACTGATAAATATATATATACACACGAACGATGCGTCATTTTTGAAGAACATTGACACGTTCCTGAACGAGGATGCAAAGTGAAACAAAAGTAACGAAATTGTTTGGTTTTTATTCGTTTTTCGATAATTAGTGATTCTCAGCGTTCGTAACGCCTAACCTAACTGTCGATAATTCGTAATTTTTGTTAGCTTCGTAACTTCTAACCTCAACATTTTCCGTTAAATTGTGACTCTTATCGACCTTGTATAAGTACTTTTATAAACTTCGCAACGTTTAACCTCAAAATTGTCGAAACGAAATTGTTCCTATCGTTTTCCTAGTAAATTGAGAGCCCCAACTTCTCTGCAGATTTAAGGAAAACCGCTCCTATTTTACGTGTGTTTTTCCTTCGTTTTTTGTTTCCTTTAACGTATTGGCCAACTCCAGACGGCGCAATGTCGATAGCTCAGGATCGTCCGGAGCTCTACGAGGAGGTCAAATTGTACAAGAACGCAAGGGAGCGTGAGAAGCACGACAATCAGGCAGATTTGTACGCGGTCGTTAATACACTCCAGCACCTTGAGAAAGCTTACATAAGGGACTGCGTTACGCCCAAAGAGTACACGGCTGCCTGCAGCAAATTACTCGTCCAGTACAGAGCGGCATTCAAACAGGTAGGTCTGTTCAATATCTGCGCTCCACTCTTTTATTGCATTGCAACTGGTATTCCTCCAGTTGTATTTGGTCCTTATTCAAGGTTGTATGAAGGTCATTTCGAAAAAATACTCCCAATTTTTTCACAATATTTTGTCACACATTGGCAGCTTCAAAGCTGGTTGAAGCAAGTCACTTCTGTTCATTGGCGTTCAGCTTTAATTTTTTCGTGGAACGAAAATTCTCAATTGATTCCATTCCAGACGAGATTTGCCATTGAAGTACTTAGGGAAAACGAAAAAGATCGATTTCTGACAAAATGGTGTATATTTGAAAACAAAAATAGTTTTTGGTAAAAAAAATCGACTATAAGAATTTGTCTTCGAAAAAAGGTTTCAACGAATACTAAACATGTTCGTACTTCGATGTAAAATTTTGTTGAAAGGTTCCAAAAAAAAATTCCAAGTTGATTGGTGAAGAATTGTAACGTTGCCGGTTGCAAGACACGATCGGACAAAGATGACTTGCTTCATCCAGCTTTGGCGCCCCCTTTTGTTACAAAATGCAATGAACAAATCTGTAAAGATACTTGAACAAATGTAAAATGAAGGCCACTAAACGAAATTTCCATTACATCGACTGGGTATCTACGAGAAATAGTTGAAATTTACATTTTTTCCGGGTTCTAGGCTGGCAGTCTCTCAACGGGTGTGCGTAAGCTCTGGGCCCGAAAAAGAGGTTGATTTTCAATTTTTTTTCTAACCAGGGTATTGGGACAACGTGGTTGGGGTTTTACATAATTATACATAGTGTTGGCAATTAAATTTTTTTTTCTCACATCGAAAAATATTGATGAACGATGGAGTTATTATTATTTAAACAAAGAGCACTCTAAATGTTAACTTTTTCACTGGGTTCTGCCAAATCAATCAGCTTGCGTATCAGCTCGCATACTATCCTCTGTACGCACACGCTTTTCGAGTATCTCAAGTTTTGAGAATGTTGGACGATGCAAAATGTTTTATTGAATATTTTTGAAACCCCGTGAAAATTTAAAGATTTTTACCTGGTGGACTGTATTTTTCCCTGGATTACTGGTGTAATGCTCTATTTTTTGCAAAAAAAACATTCGGATATCTCACAGTTGTGCAGATTTACAGGGTAAGGAGATTTTTCCGATTTTCTCACAGTTGTGCAGATTTACAGGGTAAGGAGATTTCGACCGATTTTCCCAAACCTTTTTCCGAACGTACTTCGAAATTGGAGCCCGTTTTAACTAACATACTCTATTTTTTGCAAAAAAAAAAAAATAATCAGAGATCTCACATTTTCGGAGATTTACAGGGTGAGAAGATTTTTTAAGGGAATGTCAAGACTTTGGGTCTAAACTCTGTAACCGATATTCGCAATATTTTCCCCGAACGTACTGCAAAATCAAAGCACGACGTTTCTACTATGATACTCTATTTTTTTCTTACAATACAAATATCCAGATATATCACATTTTTAGAGATTTTGTGGAAATCTATCTCGAAAATCCTGAGCTCTTGAACAAATTTTTGCAGGTCCAGAGCGATCAGTTTCCCACGATAGACGCGTTCGCCCGGGCCTTCAGGCTGGACTGTCCCGCGGCGCTGGAGAGAATAAAAGAGGATCGGCCGATCACGATCAAGGATGACAAGGGCAACACGTCAAAGTGCATAGCCGACATAGTCTCGTTGTTCATCACCTTGATGGACAAGCTGCGACTCGACATAAAGGCCATGGACGAACTGCATCCCGATCTTCGCGATCTCGTCGACACGATGAATCGGTTGAGCATTTTGCCCAGCGACTTTGACGGCAGACGACGAGTCACCGAGTGGCTCCAAACGCTCAGCAGCATGTCGGCCTCGGACGAATTATCGGACACCCAAGTGCGACAACTGCTGTTCGAGCTCGAAACTTCTTACAACGAATTCACCAAAGTCCTTCATAATTCTTGAACTGCTGGCGGGGAGGGACTCGCGCGTTTTAACCTCTGTGTTCCGTTAATTCGTGTGTCGTTTCGAGGGGCTAATGCGCTGCGGGGATCGTACGTCTAATTAATAAAGTTATAGGATATGGAGTTTCACATGTAAGCGTTTTCTCTCTCTCTCTCTCTCTCTCTCTCTCTCTCTCTCTCTCTCTCTCTCTCTCTCTCGCTCTCTCTCTCTCCCCCCCCCCCCCACTCTAAAAGCGGCTGCAGACGTAACTCGAAGCTTGACAAGCATGCAGGCACACTCTTTTTGTGCAAGCCCGCTTGAGCGTTTCTATGATGTTTTGTGCGCCAGCACGATGATTAAGGCCTTAGGTCACTCTAGAGGCCAAAAGGGCATATTTGGTGATTTTTTTTAGCAAAACCATAAAATAAATGGAAATTACAAAATAAGGGTTTTATTATACACGTAATTGACAACTATACACGCTGTGAAAATTATTACAATGAAAATTATACACGTAATTGACAATTTGTTAGAATGTGTAATTGTCAATTACGTGAAAATTATACACGGAATTGACAATTACACGCTGTGAAAATTATTTTTTCACAGCGACACGTCAAAATGGCGACTGTAGAGCATTTTTTCGATGACGCCTTTATTTCTGGAAGGTCAACCGCCGCACCAACAGCTGTAATTTTTGAGATGATGAGACACTAAAGTTTTTTTCGATTATACAGGGTGAGGCACTAACTGTTGCCACCTTGAATATCTCTGTAATTATCGACGTCAAAAAAAAATGTTTGAAACAAAAGTTGTACCGTACGAAAGGGGTCATCAAATGCGACCATTTTTTTTTTTATCTGAGTGGAGGCGCTGTCGCACAGTAAAGGTCCCCTCCACTTTTTTAAATGGGACGGTACATTTTTTTTCCAACTATCTTGTAGAGCATCGAAAACTGCATAAAAAACATTTCGGGGTCAAAGTCGTTCAAGGTCATTTAAGATCAAAAAGTGACATGAACTTTGTTTTTATGTGAAATTACCTTTATTCACAGTAGCCGTGCAAAGTGACTGCCATTGGAATCAATGCAGTATTGCAATCTCCTCATCCCGAATTTTTTTATCACTTCGGCACTTATCACCGAAGTCTTGCCATTGTCTTGTATGTAAACAACGGCACCAAACCTACAATGTACACGGAACATTGTACAATGTTTCGCCCAAACAAACCCAAGATAACGATGTAAGAATGGTGAGACTAGTATTAATGAATCAAGCGAATGTAAATGATGTATTCTTTTGAAGAGCAAACTGATATGTTTCTAATTTACGGAGAATGTCAGAAAAATGCAGTAAGAGCTAGAGACTTAGACACTGAAGGATTTCCTGAACGTTCTCATCCTACACGCCGTACATTTCAAATTTTGTACACTAAACTGAGGACAACTGGACCCTTAACCCTTCGGGAAAGTAACCGACAAAAGCGAGTTACTAACGAAGAAACGGAAATTGGTGTTCTTGCCGCCGTTCATCGAGACCCTTGTGCGAGTTCTCGTCAAATTGCGAGGGAATCTGGCGTAAGCCAAAGAAGTATTCTACGTGTTGTACATCGTCATAAATATCATCCTTACCACATCAGTCTCCACCAGGAATGAACTGGTACGGATTTCATGAATCGCACTGAATTCTGCCGATGGGCTTAACGCCAGATTCAGAGAGATGGCTCATTTATTAATCGGATTTTATTTACTGATGAGGGAACATTTACGAATCATGGAAATATTAACTTGCATAACATGGATTTGTGGTCAACTGAAAATCCACATTGGCTGCGGCAAGTTGCACACCGAAGACCGTGGTCGGTTAATGTATGGTGTGGGATTATTGGGGATAGAATCATAGGCCCTTATTTCATCGAAGGGAATCTTAATAGTAGGAAGTGCACCACATTCCTTCAAGAAACATTAGGTCCGTTATTGGAAGAAATACTTTTAGAAACAAGAAACAGAATGTGGTATCAACACGATGGGTGACCAGCACATTTTTCGCTGATAGCTAGAAATTAATTGCAAAAGAGATTTCCAAATCGTTGTATTGGACGCGGAGGAGCTGTATCGTGGCCGGCTCGCTCGCCAGACTTGATGCCTCTGGACTTTTTCTTGTGGGGATACTTGAAAGATCTTGTTTATAAAGAACGTCCAACTACGCCGGATGATATGCGTGAGAGAATTCTTCGAGCTTGTGATTCGATAAGTGCCGAAGTGATAAGAAATTCTACGCAATTCGTGATGAAAAGATTGCAATACTGCATTGATTCCAACGGCAATCACTTTGAACATCTACTGTGAATAAAGGTAATTTCACATAAAAATAAAGTTCATGTCACTTTTTGATCTTAAATGACCTTGAATGACTTTGACCCGTAAATGTTTTTTATGCAGTTTTCTATGCTCTACAAGATAGTTGAAAAAAAATGTACCGTCCCATTCAAAAAAGTGGAGGTGACCTTTACTGTGCGACAGCGCCTCCACTGAGATAAAAAAAATGGTCGCATTTGATGACCCCTTTCGTACGGTACAACTTTTGTTCCAAACATTTTTTTTGTGACGTCGTGATATTCAAGGTGGCAACAGTTAGTGCCTCACCCTGTATATAAGAATAGCTATAGAAGTACGTAGAATTTTTTTGATATATTGTTTTTTGTCAAAATGGCGCATTTCTAAAACAAAAAGTATAAAATACCATGAGAAAATCGTTATAAAATTGTTTATAAAAAAGGAACTATGCAATATAATTTTTTAAATCCTACGTAGTGTCTTAGAAAATGTAGGTCTAAATAGACAGTTAAAATTTCAACTGAATCGGTTGAAATTTGTTTGAGTTATGAGTCCGGCCGATTTGAAAAATCCAGTTTTGAGATAAACGCGTTTAAAGTTAGTAGAAAGTCATGATACGAATGATGTTTTAATACATTTAATCTTTGACAATCTTCGAATATCGAGTGCTTAGAGATTTTTGACACCAACAATATTTTAGAATATCACTTATAGGTACTAAGGTACCTTTGTAACAAAAAAAATCGATTTTTGTAAAATCCTAGAATGACCTAAGGGCTTAAATAGCGGCTTAAACATTTATTAAATTTTCATCTGCATGCTTGAACAAGCCTGAACGTGTGTACTAGACTTGCACAAGCAAACGTCAGTCGCGAAGTGTCGCTCAGTGTTTACGATCGTAGTTCCGAATCTTATCGATTTCGTAGATATTAATGGCGTGCAATGATATGAGTAGTTAACTAGACCAAACCATAGGACATATGTTTAATTCGTTCAACCGGATTATTTGGGAATAATGTTTTCTTTTTCATAACCAGCCTTCACACCATATTCGCCTTTTGAGATTTTCTTTTTAAAACGAGAGCAAAAGCAGCCAGAACGAAGGCGTCGTCTTCATCCGAACATGACATTTTTCAAGCACAGACTACGGCTGTTGAATCAGTGATGTGTCGAGGCTATAGAAAAGTTGTGTATGCTTCTGCAAAAAGACTGTCCATGCATGCTTGTAACTGCATGTCAAGCTTGCAGTTACGTGTGAGGCCGACTCAAGCCGACGAAATAAAAAACATTCTCTCTGCCCCCCCCCCCCCCCCCGCCCCCAAATCTCCCAATCAAAATATGTATTTGCAGGATTTGCGATGCCTTGATCGGAAGATCCAAAATTTAAGAATGATAAAGAGAACGCAGTTTTCAACCGTTTCCAATGTTGAGAAATTTTTAAACACAGGTTGTGGCAAGTAAACTCGCATAAACCCCAATGGCTGTAGAAAACGCGGATGCGCCAATACTGGGAAAAAACAGCGTCGATAGTCATTGAAATAACGAAGATACGGATATGCATTATTAGGATTATTTTTGAGCGATAGTGAATATGGAGTTGGTTGGTAATTGTAACCGAACTTTCATTCTGGAAATTTGGTCACCCGTGAATATTTGCAAGGTAATGCGTTTTGCAATTTTCACAGGGAATTATCTGCAGTTTCCGGGGATTCTTTGGCCTTCAAGGTCAGCTGACGGTATGAAACGTTGACTTCAATATACGCAGTTATTGTTGTTTCTGTTTTTATTTCACAGCTCCAGCGGCGTAAGTTACTTTGTTCAAATCGAAATTATAACTTTTTCTTACTGTCGGACATTGGATACAAATAACTTGAATTTTCATCGGAGAGTGTTGCACCGACCGAACAGCCACGAGTGCGAGAAGATAGCTGATTTCCAGTTTTCCAGTGTTCTCCGAAACAGTTGGTTTTTTTCGAACAAAAAAAGAAACACCCCATGGATTGTCGAAGGAGGAGCAACGTCTATCTCTTCGGTTGCTCGAAATGTAATCCGTCTAGCAGAAAACGTGGCCGTCGGATTCTTACCGACCGAACGGACCTTACTCTGGTAATCTCACTGTAGTACGATCTTACCGGTCTGGAAGCTCGTAGGGATGGTAGGGTAGGGAGTGACTCGGATTATGAGGCAAAGTGGCGGTTCTCGCTTCTGCCTCCCAAAGTGCTGCTACGTACAGGTAAGCCAATCAAACGCAGGTCCGCACAGCTGTGCAATGGAGCAGATTTTTCGAAATTTGCTCTGTATCCATATCTACAAGACTTCCACGGGACAGCGCTCTCAGTCGATTGACGAGGAACTAAGTTTTTGCCTCACAAACGGTGACACTTTCTGCCATGTAAAAACGCCGGAGTTTTGAGATCTGTATGTAAGACCGTGTACAGGAGCTACATCTACGAAACGGCCATGGACCGATTACATCCAATTTAGACACGGTTGCGAAAGTATGAGCTTCGACGTGTGGCAACAAAGGTTTATCAATAGTCGGAACGTTCTCTACTGTCGGTAAAAGAGGATAAATTTCAGATCTAAAGTGAAAAACCGCAGCCTTATGACCGCGTGACAATTACCATCTGTTGATAACGACGTCGGTGATAATAATTATTTGATAATGACGTGCTGGTGCTTCGAAAGCATGAACAATTTGCTTAGATGATTGATCTTGCAATTCCAAGCTTCGAGATGCTCAGGGAGAATGACGATAAAGATAATAAATCCGACCACTGGCACTCTCATGGGGTCAATTATAATGTATATCATCATCTAGACTATCAATTTTACTATCTTATATTTTATTATATAGGACGTAAACCATTTTATCGAGATTATCATGAAATAAGTTTATACGGGCTGCCGTTAACGAACTGAAAATATAAACTGTTTGGTTTGACAAAACGGCACAAGACAATCTCCGCAAAAAATAGAAAAGGCAAAAAAACTACGCTCTCACATAAAAAAAGTGTTGAACCCTATGAAACTACATTATTCACTGTACCTGCAACCCCAAACAAAATCGACACCCGACGATGATGAATAACAGTTTTATTCTGTTTCTTCGGCTACTTAAGGCGGTATTACCGTCTAGAAACTTCGAAAATTCGATTTTTTTGCATTTTCTTATAGTTTGGGGTTCTGAGAATGTGTCTCGAAAATATTCATTTGAAGTTCGTAGAATTCCCATAGTTACAGAGGCTTAAAGGCTGCGGTGCGTTGGGGCGCGGCAGGTAGTAATCCCCTCGACCGTTGTGTTTATTGTATACCGGCTTGGGGAATTTCCCTATCCCTTGCCCTCCTTGCAGTCCAATATCCAAGGTGCACTTACAAATAGTATACTTTTGAGCTCTGAACGAAGTAGACGTGCGTATTTAAAAAATAGATCGAAAAGGCAACCGAGGTGGTCGTGCACGTAACCCAATACAAAAAAAGAAAAGAAATTTCAAGGAATCGATGCAGTTTCGAAGCTGATACTGAGCATACCAGTACGTCAGCGAAAAAATTGAAAGATACTGGACACGACGACTTTTGTATAAACAGAGAATACGGTTATAGTATTCTTAATTTTTTTTTCTGTCTTCTCAGCTATTAGCGCACTTGTCATGTGTAAGACGTGTAAAGAAGATATCACTTTTCGTGAAGCAAGTCCTCGTGGATTGGACTTCAAAATAGCAGTGAAGTGCAATTGTGGTATAAATTATAAACTTATGTCCTCTGATTGATGAGGCTTTTGAAATAAACCGTCGAATCGTTTTTGCCATGCGACTCTTAGGCATTCGTATGAAAGGAATCGCTCTATTTTGTGGCATAATGGATATTTGTCAAGGACTTAGTCGAAATACATATTACGCAAGTCTGGAAAATATCTGTAATGCGAGTCAAGAAGTCTATGACATCGCAACGAAAAAAGCACCCAAGGACGAGAAGGAAGAAAACGCTAAGCGAGGTAATCCGACATCGGAATTGACTATCGGCGATGGAACGTGGAAAAAAGAGGTTTCTCTTCGCTGTTTGGCATCACTACGCTCATTGCAATATACTACCATGAAGTCGTTGACACAGCAGTGAAATCAAGTTTTTGCCAATCGTGCAATGTATGGAAAAGTAAGTCTGACACAGTGGAATATGAAACTTGGAAGAGTAATCACGATTATGTATGCACAATAAATCATAGTGGTTCTGCTGGTAAAATGGAAGTGGATGCGGTGACGGAAATGTTCGTGTTATCAATCGAAAATTCTAAGTCAAATATAGAAGATATGTAGAAAATGGCGGTAGTAAAACCTACAAAGCTCTTGTAGATGCTATGGTATATGGCAGGGACTTTATCGTAGAAAAAAAAGAATGCGTAGGCCATGTACAAGAACGTATGGGGACGAGATTACGTAATGCGAAGAAAAAGAACAAGCGCATCGGCGAGAATGGATCTGGAAAATTGACAGATAAAGTCATCAATGAACTTACTACGTATTGCAGCTTGCCAATACGCAGAAAGGCAGCTTCGGTACCAGAGATGAAGAAAGCTACATGGGCCACATTTAACCATAGACGATCGACTGATAGTGATCCACATCATGAAGGCTGCCCTGAAGGCCCCGAGAGCTGGTGCACATGGCGTAGAGCAGAAGCTGCAGGAACATTGGATAGTTTCACACATGACAAACCACCGCTGAGCGATGCAGTTTTGGGTGTCCTCAGGCCCATTCATGAGGACTTGAAATCAAACGTTTTATTGCAGCGATTTCTCGGAGCTTGTATACAAAACAACAACGAAAGCTTGAACTCAACTATCCGGATGTTTGCCCCAAAACATTTGCTCCGTGGCCAAAACACCATAGATATTGCTAAGTATTTAGCTGTCGTCATTTTTATTGAAGGATTCAACCAAATCCTAAAAATTAGGGATTTATAGGGAATCAAAATCGGCCCTAACGTAAAACAATACGCAGAGTGTAGAGACAACGAGCGTATACAACGGTCCAACAGACGGGCGTCTACCGCATCTAAAGAGGCGCGGATCGCCAGAAGAGAAGCGAGTGCGGCTCAATATTCTTTTTTTCGAAGCTGAGGAAGGTGGTCTGTATGGTCCGAGTATAGCTGATTAAAGGTAAGTTAATCAAATCAGTTGTTATCCATCGTAAGTTCAGCCGTATCAGTGCTAAATTTATGGCAAACTTTAAGAGCGTTTTTGTCGAAACGACATTTTTCAAGTCGGGCCTACGTTTTTCTCAAAAAACTATTGGACCGATTGATTTCGGGTTTTGCGCACATTTCGAGGGAACCTTCACGTATAGTCTGAACTGGAATGATACCGAATATTCGTACTTCTAGTTCAGACGATAACTACATTCATATAAATTTAAAAAAAAATTGTTTTCCTGTTTCAGACGACTACGATTGCCGCAACCCGTGCGCCCGATTGGACGAACGTCTCACGCCACGACCTGCGTAACAGCACATACTTTGTATTCATTTCGATAAAGCATTTCATAAAATTTTGTGTTGCTAGTTGAAACATGTCTGAATATGCGTCGAAAATCTCGGCACTGTAAGTTTAATAGTTTTCGCAAAATTAATTCGTAAAAATTACTTAAAAACAAGCTTCTAGACGGTAATACCCCCTTAAACATGTATAGAGTGTGTCGATTTGGCTATCATCGATCGAGAATTCGTATACTGTTTTTTTTACTATTTGGTATGCGACTATTTGGTGTTTTGCGACTTTCAGTGCCGATGGTAAATCGATACCTTGTGATGATTCGAACCTTAGTTATTTATATTTTCACTCGCTTACGTTGCCCGGACTTTGAAACGAATTGTGACGAGCAGGAGTAGATGATCGAAGGTGACAGTTCTTGCCCCTGAAACTCCCGAGGATACTAAATTTGGTTCAAGTTCTCGAGGTTTGCGAATCGCCGTCACAGAATACACCAAAGTTATTTAATAAAAATACATTTTTATTAAATAACGTATGTGAAAATACTTCTCCATTAATCGCGTAACATTTTCCAGTCCCCCCCCCCCCCCCAGCCGTACACCTAATTAGCAATTGTCTGAAGTTTCTCATCGCTATACAGAGAAAAAAGTCACTCCGATCAACGAAATTGTTCATTTACACGTGGTCAACGAAAAATTGAGATACAACACTAAAATATTTTATTATTCCGAGTATTCGTTAGTTCAATTGACTGAATAAACCTCAAGAGGATGCAATATTCTATTTTTTCAACAAACCACTCATTACCATCCGCCAATGATGGATTAACCCTGGAAATGATTTACAATTGGCCCAGCATCGAACCAGCGTCGCCCCGAGGGTCCTCAAACCTCGGCCAACGATTGGAATTCAGTCAAAAAAGTCATACATTTTTTTATCGATGCAAAGAAACAAAATTACAAACATCAATACTGAAAAGATTATAATGCATGTTATAAACGATCAACAATATAACATACCACAGAAGCTTGCTATATTTAAATCACCATCTAAATTTGGCAATGTGTAATTCATCGTCAAGGCTTTTGTTATCCTTTATTTCCGACAAAATCGACAATGTTGAGTTGGTTTCTGTATCCGTGCCCGGTGGCCGTTGGAATGGCTCCATGGACCGCCGCAAACGCCGAAGACCTTGATCGTAAATACCTGATTATGGAAGGATATCGATAGAAGTTTACAATTATTAATAACCTGGATTATTGTTTTTGGAAATCACGATGCATCACGAAATGATGTGACACTTACGAGCTCCGTTGATAACTTTCATGGCAGCACAATTTCCCCACTCATCTTCAAGCTGTTTCTGTTCTTTGATCCACTTATTAATTTTTCCATAGGTGCCAACCAATAACGACACTCATGAGCGCGGCACTAAATCGATTATCATCATTGTCATCTTTTTCGTCCAATTCGATAGTTAAGAAGCGAGTATTTTTATGGAAACTATCCATTCTGAAATTAAATCGAATATTATAAACTCACGAACAAGCAGAATTATTGAAAGATATTTTGAGAAATTATAGTTGCTCACTTCTCTTCCCATGTTTTTTATTTCAAACTTTTTTCTCTATTCTTAATATTTGCCGAGATATAGTCGATTAAAAAACCAAATTTTTGTTTTTGGAAAATATCTCGATAATTTTTGGAAATACGACAAAAAATTATAATCAAAGTTGTAGAGCGTGAAATTTTCTACAAGGTTTCTATAAAACTTTTTTTTTTAATAAATAGTTGCTGAGTTCTAGCGCAATAAAAGTTGCCGTCAGGTAAAGAAAAACAGCGATTAGTGGTAATACGTTACTCTAGCATGCAAACAAAAAGTGTAAGGAGACGCGACGTCTCGGCGGCAAGTATTGCAGGAGGTAATTAGTGCACGTCGGTGCGTTCTTTAACAATAAGGGTATATGGATATATATATATAAATATATATATTCATCGATTTATAACTATGTCGCGCCGAATCCACCGACGTTTACGAGTCTAAACCGGTTCAAATTGCTGTGGCCAAACATGCGATAACGCAATCCCTACAGTGGACGATAACGACGAAGAGGATGTTCAAAATGAATCTTTCATAGATTCTTTTGCTGTTCATGACTTGAACATGGAAGAAGAAAACTCGCAAACCATCACAAATCGCCCTTCCTGTTCCAAACAAAGAAGATCGTTTTAAATCTATCATCGACGTTTAAAATTTGACAAGAACGTTTTTTTTTATTATTATGATGATGCGATCCTAATTTGTAAATCGCGACTTAAGTCGCGCAAATGATAATGAATATATATAAATGAATAAATTTTCATGGCTTTTTCAAACGATTCGTCAAAATGTTTTTATTGCGCAAACTTTCCTCCTACCGCCCATATCCCTCCTTTTCATGATAAACATTATTGTTACCGTCTCTATTATAAAATTCTTCGATTACACTTTTTTGGCATGCTAGTGTAACGTATTACCACTAATCGCTGTTTTTCTTTACCTGACGGCAACTTTCATTGCGCTAGAACTCGGCAACTATTGATTTTACAAAAAAAAGTTTTTTACAAAAATTGTAGAAAATTTAATGCTCTACAACTTTGATGATCACATTTTTTTCTTCATATTTCCAAAAATTATAGGGATATTTTTATTATAATTATAGGGATATTTTCCAAAAACAAAAATTTGATTTTTTTAATCGACTATGTCTCGGCGGATATAAATAGAGAAAATAATTCAAATAAAAAAGGTGGGAAATTTTATCCTCTACAAAAAGGTTCTTACGATTTTTAACGTAAAACTCACCGTTTCCTGGATATTTGCAAAAAGGCGTTTTTCAAGATGGCGGCTAACGCTCGCGGTTTCGGACGACACAAACTTGGTTTTATACTTAGGGGACACTCTGTGACATAATCCAATCGAAAAAACAATTATCAGGAATTTTTGCGGAGCGAATGTATAAAAACCCTGGACTACTGAAGCATCACCAATGTTTATACCCGCGTATACCCCCACCAAATGTCCTTTTATGGCAACTGCGAGAATCGTCTAAAAAGTGTAGGTCGGGCGCCTATATATATATTACGACTGTTTGCGCAACATTGTTGCACAATGTAGAGTTCCGTTAGAAATAGAAAATTGAATGAAGAAAAATTCTAAAAAATAACTGAGTAAGAGTCATCCCGAATACCGAGGACCACCCAATTACCATATTATTATTACACGAAGCTGCACCCATAGTCAAATAGGTAACACTGAGTTTTTTATTTTTTATTTTTGAACATTTAATTTAGCAATGTATTAAATTGGCAATGTATTTTTTAATATTTGAATTAGTCAGTGGTGAGGGATTCATTGCTGTTAAGGTTCGACGAAACAGGCGACAGAATGGTGATTAGAATTGGACCACGCTCGGGACGACCATTGAGCACCAACTTTCAGTTGCCATTTAGAAGCTGATGTCGGCCCACGGTCGGCAATTTATTGCATGCCGATGCTCGAATTGATGTATGAATTGACCATGAGAAACAGTATCGGCCTAAGATCGGGAAAAATCATGGCCGTTAACGAGCGGTTGCCGTTCAGAAGCGGATATTGGTCCAGTGTTAGCATTTTGCTGCGTGCCGATGCTGCATTCGCACGTGGGCTCGACCACGGCAAACAGCACCGGCCTAGTATCGGGATACATTTCGAATGCCAACGATCGGTTGCCGTTCAAAAGCCTATATTGGTCCAGCATTAGAATCTCGCTACCTGGCAATGCTGAATCCGAACGCAGGCTTGGCAAGGGCAAACAGCGTCGGGCCCACCATTGGGAGGAATATCGCTTACCATCAGTCGGTTACCACTTATACATCAACATTGGCCCAAAATTGGTAGAGGGCTGGGGGGCGGTGTTCAATCCAAATTATAGATTAAGTAATGGCAATTACGATAGGTCCAGGCTTGGGGCACAAACGCTCGGTTGACCGGCACGGGGCCAGACATCAGCCATATTGTGATAATCGACAATATTTTCATGGAAAGTCAACCTGAATCTTTTATTTCAATACAGTAGAATCCCGATTGTCCGGATACCGGTCATCTTCCATGCTCTTGTTTTCTAGCCCTAAGCAGCTTGTGTACTCGCGAGAGCATCGCGGACAACAATTTTCGCATAACATATATGTTTATTGATGCAAACACAAATATGTATCAATAAACCGTGACTCTGTCTCAATACTACTTTTATTTTACCATGAAATGGCTTATCCGGACTACTCCAGGACCCCATTAATCCGGATAATCGTGATTTTACTCTATAGTGACTAACGAGGCACAAGCGTGTATCCATATACCGCGTACGTGCAATACGTGGTGTTTACATTGTAAGTACAAAATAGTGCCGGTTAGGTAGCCCTCTAAAGCTTCTCTTTGATGTTGATGAAACGGACTTTGGGAATCGCATTTACGTACGCATAGTAGGGCGAGATGCCAGGGGTGGGTAGTGGTCGACACTCGTTAGATGCAAATGAGAGGGAAACTGTGACGCGAAGGTAGCACGACTCCTCAAAGCTCCGGTCGGATTTGCTTTCCGTACGATACCTATCTCTTTTGCCGAGTATCAGGCATATACGCCAAAGAGGGCTACGAAATACAATAACGTCTAAGCTATTGGCTAAACTGAAACTACATTAAAGCCTGCGAACTGAAGCAACTAACATTGAAAAGGTGAAGCTGTGTAGAGGGAAGTCTCGTCCGACCGCATTCGCATATCCCGGCATACTCACGGATTTGCATGAGACAGTAACGTCATAGACCGCGCTGGGCGAAACCGCGTAGCGTAGTTTACCGAAGTTTCCGTTCTCTTTGTATCATTTTGCAGCAGTAACTTTGACTCTCGCAATTAAACAATTGCAAAGTAAAACGTTCGCGCGTTCTATAATTAAAGACTGCGGGAGCTTGCGGTTCGTACGTAGCACATACGATACACACCGCCTGGCTTTACTCGATTTCGGAAAGAATGAGAAAAAAGGATAACCCCTGTTGAAAAATAAGTATTTTGTGGTGGTCTGTCGCGTTTTTTTTTTTGACAGTTTCGGGATTGTTTGGGTTTGTATTTTACAAATAGTAGCAGTTCGGGATTGTTTGGGTTTGTATTTTACGAACGGTAGGATCAGGAATAGTAGCTTATTTGAGCTTACTTCTCCACGATATTGAATTACATATTGTTTTCAAGTAATGAGAAATTGGCAATAAATATTCTCACCGTCTTTGGGGTGCGCCCCGAGGCCATACATTTGAACAATATTGCTTTCGTAAGTTATGGGGCATTGATTTTTTTTTTATTTTTAACGATTCTCTGTATGCTCTTTCGGGCATGGCAGCTCCGCACTGCCAACAAAGATAAATAATTTATTTATTTAAGATCTATTTAAATCAAACAGGTTTTTCTTTTGTCTCACGGGCTACTACGATCTAATTTGTTTCAAATATATTTTTTTAAACCGGTATACTGGTTTAGTCAGTAGCGTGCTTGCCTCTGAACCAGAACATCGGGAGGGCGCAGGTTCGAATCGCAGCCTCGTAGTCCCGGAGAAAAAAAAATACGTGGGTGACGTACTAGGTGCGCAATTAAGTTTCCGGGTATTTTACCAATAAAAAGTCGAAAATTTCAAGACAAATACAAAAAATGGTTCATTCGAAGTATTGTTTCTCGCTATTTACACATTTTGCCATCTCTCTGGCAATACATAAATACCGCGACGATAAAAAGACGCGTCTTTGGACTGAAACCATTCGTCCAACCAATTTTGTACTGCGTCGTAATTGGCCAAGTGTAGCCCACCCAAGCCATGCGCCATCGACCGGAACAAGTGCTAGTCTGAAGGGGCCAGGTCTGGCGAATACGGCGGGTGCGGTAGCAGATCGCATTTCAGTGTTTTTATGGTGTTCTGGACGATGGAACTGCGATGGCACGGAGCGTTGTCGTGCTGCAATATCACACGTTCGTGTCTTGTGTCCCATTCTGGCCGTTTTTCGAGCAATGCGTGGTTCAAATTGATTAGTTGTTGTCGGTAACGATGTCCATTGACAGTTTCGCCCGGTTTCAGTAGCTCATAGTACACGATTCCTTTCTGGTTCCACCAAACGCAGAGCATTGCCTTTTTCCGAAGCGATTTGGCCGTGCCGTCGATGTTGACGCTTCACCAAGTGATAGCCACGATTTTCTGCGATTGGGATTCTCGAAATATATCCATTTTTCATCGCCAGTAACAATTCGATGCAGGTAACTCTTTCTGTTCTGCCGCAAAAGCAAAATTTCGGAAGTGAGTCTTCGATTTTCCATTTGTCTCTCAGTCAACTCATCCGACGTCCACTTTCCTTCCTTATGAATTTTTCCCATGGTGTGCAAATGTTTCGAAATACATTGCCGAGTCCCATTTAATGCCTCGGCAAGTTGATCTTTTGTTTGAGTGTCATCCTCATCCAATAACGCTTGCAGATCGGCGTCCGCAAATGCTTGCGGTCTTCCCGAGCGCTCCTTGTCCCCAGTCTCGAAATTGTCACTTCTGAACCACTTGAACCAATTTTCACACGTTGTTTTTGATGGTATATGTTCGCCGTAGGCCTCCTCAAGTAACCGACGTGCTTCAGCTGCTGTTTTTTTTAGGTTGAAGCAGAAAAGCAATGCTTCCCGCAAATGCTGTTTATTTGGCACAAACTTTGACATTTTCGAGGTTAGAAAAAAGGTCGTTGTGTTGCGATATTTGTTTATATTACGACTAGGTATTCTTAAGAGATATCCAAGCTATAAAGACACCCAATTTCAGACCTGTATGCCGACTACATGTGTGGCTAGCGCCATCCATGTGTGAAACCCGGGAACTTAGTTGCTCCAGTTCTACACGGATATCATGTATACGGACTGGTACGTGTGTCGTGTGTGTATGCCTGTAGCCGAGAATTTGTTTCTTGACACAACGCGACCAGCTCCGAAAATGGAAGGCGAATCTGGGAGGGGCTGTATTGGCATAGGTTTTCCGCAGTTTCCCTATGCCCATAGCTGATATGCCATGGTGAATGCGATACAGAGGGGGAAGTCGGCTGCAAGGTGGGGAAAAACGGAAATGAAATAAGGCGGGCATTTTTAAATATATATATTCTAATTAAATAAATAAATTTTCGATTAGAATAAATATTTATTTGCTTACAATATATATTGCAAATCCAAGTGTACTATATGCATAGAATATTTCATAAATCCAAAATAAATACATATGAAATCGATCTACCTACCTATAACTCGGCACGCTGCCCCTATGCTACCGAGTGTTTGCAGCATCTTATTGGCAGATATAGCGTACGGACCAAATTAATTGCTATAATGATTTGTTGTATTACATAAACTATATCAATTAGTTGATATCATTGTGATAATTAGAGAGTTTTATTGAATATCATACTATAGATTTTTCGAACATGACCTATATACACCGGGTGTCCCATTTTAATCTTACACCTGATTTTTCTCGAAAAATGCTGCTCCGATCAAGTATTGAGTATAATTAGATGATTAAGGCGTTAGCCCCACTTGTAGCACAAAAAAGGCCTTTTTCATGAATTTTTTTTAAAGAAAACTACAAAACTTTTTTAATCGATCAATATACCATCGTAAAGAACACATCTTGAAGAACTTTCAGTAATTTTTTTATTGAAAAATATTACATTGTTTAGTGGCAAATGGCCGTCAATGAAATAATGTTTTTATATACACGGTTTGCGGTGACCAACATTGCGGCGAAGTGGATCATCTGAAAAAAAATGCGGATGGATTTAGTCAAGTATAAGTATAAACTAGCCTTTAATCGTAGGATTTTAAAAAATATTCATTTTTCACAAAATGGCGGACAGTCAAAGTTAATGGTTCGATTTTAACGAAAAAAAACGGCCGTTTTTTGGCTATAAAACGGCCATTTTCTTTTTCGAAAAAAAAAAATCGAACGATTAAAGACTACATTTTAATGTATTAAATAAGCCTGCAAAATTTCAAGAAGATCGGTTCATTAGTGTTCGAGTAATCTTGGTCACGGACTTCAGGAATGCCATTTTGAGAAAAACGCGTTTAAAGTTTCGATTTCAGTTTACACGGAGAAAATATTTTTTTTTTGTAAACTTACATAGAGTCATCTATTCCGGGCATCAAAAAAAAACTGCACTTCAAATTGCACTTCAAAAAATGCAATGCAAAAAAAATCGATTTTTTCAAAATCGCAAGTGGGGTAATCCCTTAAACAAACTCGTTTGTGGCCCAAAACTCAAAAAGCCGACGTTGAGATGGCCGAATTAAAAAAAAGTGGGTTCATGCATTTTTTTACAATAACATTTATCAGACCAAAACTAACAACTTTCGTAGGAAAAGTTTTCTAATAACGTTCATAATTTTTAGGTAAGAATGTCATTTTTGGGTGTGCTCGATAACCTAAATAAATCCCAAACAAGGATTAGGTCTCTGCGGCTCGTCACTTCTGTTATCAAACAAACCCAAGTGTAAGTGTGCGTGTGAGCTTGTTTGGGTTTATTTGATAACGGAAGTGATGAGCCGCAGAAAACTTATCCTTGTTTGGGTTTGTTTGGCTCATCGAACAAACCCAAACAAACTCGCACCCACACACACACACGCACGCTTACACTAGGGATGTTAAAAACTTTGCCTCCTCGTGGTACATTCTGCCATCTTAATGCCGCCATTTTTAATTTTGGGTAAAAAAATATTTTTTTTTCAGAATTAAAAATGGTGACGTTAATATGGCAGACTGCAAACAAACTCGCACCCACACACACACACGCACACTTACCCTAGGGATGTTGAAAACTTTGCCTCCTCGTGGCACATTCTGCTATGTTAACGTCGCCATTTTTAATTTTTGAAAAAAAAAAAACATTTTCTTACCGTCCCCTTTTGAACCCTGAAAGTTTTATAGTACTGAATACTTGATGAGAGCATTATTTTTTTAGATAAATCAGGCGTAAGATCAAAATGGGACACTCGATATATATATATATGGGTGTATCTTAACTATTAGTTTTCCGTTAGTGAGCAAATAGGGTGTATTTTTCCAAGCAAAACGCTTTTTTTTTTAATGTCGTGCGACAAAAATTGGCCGAGATATTCACGAGTAAAGTCCAACGGTGAGTAAACTATGGCACAGTAGTTTCGGCGTCCAAGCGAGAGTGGCGCGGGTTCGAATCGACGTTCGCGCAAGTGGATTCAAATCCATTGATTTTTGTTAAATTGAAATTGAAAGTTCAAACTTCCAATTTCGAATGTTCAAATTTGAATTTTGAACCTAATGGGGTCGCCCAAATAAAGTATTGAATAATAAATAAACAGTGTTAGACAATTTTGTCCACTGTTTACTCGAAAGATCTAAAGGTCAAAAGATCTTTCGAGTAAACAATGGATAACAATTTTTATTTATTATTTAATACCTTATTTGGGCGACCGGATAACGTTTAAAACTCAAATTTCAAAATTGAAAGTTCAAATCCACTCAGCGGAATGTGGATTTGAATCTGCGCCCGCGCTCGCTTGGATGCCAAAACTACGGTGCCATTGTTTACTCACCATTGGACTTTACTCGTGGATATCTGGGCCAATTTTTGTCGCACAACATTTAAAAAAAAGCGTTTTGCTTGGAAAGGTACACCCTATATGCTCACGAACGGAAAACTAGTAGTTAAGATACACCCTGTATATATATATAATTCCTCTCTCCCCCTCTCCTCCATTGACGTGTGTGTTGCAGTAAAATGTTACACTCTACGGAAATTTTGTTTAATTTCAATTTCAATAATTATATAGTTATATTTAGTGGATTTAACTAACGTAGTGAACAAATAAAAACGAATCACAAATTTATTTGGAATAATCAAAATATTTACTTATTAGACGATATTAAATAGATCTGGACTTGGACAAATAAATATATTTCAAATAAATAATTCGAAAAATGAAGTGTAATAGAAAAAAATTCATTTCGCAAAAAAATCTAGTTAATTGAAAAAATTTAAATCAAATAGTCGCATCTAGTCAATATTAATCGAATTTTTCTGTCCGTGCATGTCTCACTTTTTTCCATATTTATGAAAACACGCGCCGAAACGAGCAGCTTCATTTTACACTGACAAGGAACATCACTCACGATCCAGCCTTTGATATTGTTAAAACTCAGATATGTGATAAAACATTGAAAACTATTAGACGCGTATTTTTTTTATCAGCGGCAGAACGGTTTTCAGGAGGGAAACCATCCCTTAAAGAAAGGCGCCGCAACTATTAATTTTTTTTCAATCCTTCTACGGTGAATTTTTCATCGCTTTACATGAGAAGAATTTTGGTTTGTTTAATTCACATCGGTGGACTGCTTGTGAGTGAAACTGCAAAATCACCCCTCGACACGCCATTCTTTGATGGGTGGTTTTCCCCCTTAAACCGATTTTCCGCCGATAAAAAAAATACGTGTCGAATAGTTTTCAATGCTTTATCACATATATGAGTCTCAACAAAATTGAAGGCGGACACTCAAGTGTCCGCCTTCAATTTTCAAACCGGAATCTCATTGCAACTATTTCGCGCTCGACAATTGCTACACAAGCGAGTGCCGCTGACTGGCCTGCGGGCCAGGCTGCCACCACTGCCCACTGTTATATATATACGTATTGGATGTTTATGCCCAATCATTTTTTTCAATCCTGCTTGTCTTGATCTTAGCCCCGTTCACTGTTCGCCCCGTGCCCTCCTAGAAGTCAATCCTTATTTTCTTCTCTACTTCTCCCTCGGCATTTTGCTTTTCCGCTTGCACGCGATAAGACCGCGAGTTTTTGAGACTCTCGGCTGCTGTATACGTGATAGACGAGACTTGGAGATAAACACGGATGCCAGAGATGCCCAAAAGAGCGGTATTCCCGCATGTACATGTAGCGAGGGCGCGCCTCTTTGTAATCGAATTCCCGGTATTGGCAGTGAGCCACACTCAAGCCAATTCTGTGTTGTATGGTTATTTACCTACTTTTGGCTCAAAAGTCGCGTGCGTGCATTCTTCAGCAGATGAAGAAGCCGAGACAGAGATTCCGGCAGGTTTATCTTTCCGGGCACGGGGGCTTTGCAAATGCTCTACCCTCTGAAATTTGCAACAAAATAAGAGCCCCTCCTTTACGAGCCTTCTACACGTCATAAAAATCCACCGCGCTCCTTGAGAGCCAGCTTTTTATTTTCTTACCCCTTCATTTATTTATTGTTGTGCTCGAGGCCGAAGCTCCTGCTGGATCTTGCAGCTACGTGATTCGAATTGTGAATGTCTCGGTCGTTTAGGATTTGCGAAATCGCCGAGTCGAAAGCCCCAAGAAAGTCCTAGTAGGCAACCTCCGCAGATAAGACGGAATCGTGACGCTTCTGGTGGAGGCACCACTGCGATAACAATTCTATCGAAAAAGTCTGTTGAATTCACGAATCGTGTAGTGCTGACGCTACGCGAAAAGTAGAATTCGTTATGCAAGCCCACTTCATGCTTCGCGAATCGTAGAAGCGCCAGCTGATGGAGTACTTGTTTCGTAGTTTGCGGCAATCGTTGAGGAACCGTTTGAGGCTAATAGGTAGCAAGTACATAAGGAGGGTTTCTTGGGCGCAGCTTACATCCGTAGCTTTTTGCATTGGGCGCAATTAACACACTAAATTTCATTTCAGTAGGCTGTTAACTGCAGGAGTTATTAGGGCCGCAATAGAGTACCCGCTGATCATGTAGGGTATATCTGGAGAAAATCGATGGAAGCCTTGGCAATTGGAAGTTTCAATCGTCAGGAATATAATTTTGAGCTGTACCGAACTTCAAAGTTGACATTTCCGGACAAGAGGTTGGAAAGGAGAAGATTATTATAGATCGGATTCAGATGGAATAAGATATTATTTTCATTTTATTCTACAACGCTTCGTCACGAAACTCGTAGTAATGAGTATAAACTAACCATCAGCTTTCAAAATCGTAGCCATTGTGATCATCGGTACATCTATCAACCACTCTGCTTTGTGATTTAGCCGTTTTCGTCGGCAAAGTGTATGAAAATTTTACGATCTCTGTGATCGATGCCAGTCGCCAAGTGCGTTAATAATCTGAGCCCCGGCCAGACGAGAGTTCTCATAGCTCGTGGAAAATTTGTGAAAGTTCGTCTACCCTTCTACCGGGGAGACAGGGTCGAGACGTATCGCCGTCGGGGCGAACTAAAAAAGCTCTTGATGCTATCGCCACTTGATCCGAGGAAATGGGAAACGCTGGTATTATACTTGCTCGAGAAGCGCGCAAAGATCGCAGAAAGTATAAAAGTGAAATATAGCCCGGTAGTATCATGTGTGGATCGGGGCAAGAGACCGTTATACGAAAGCTCGAGAATTGGCGTTATATCACTCGAGTGCTGTGAAAGTGCCAACCTCCCCTTGCCTCTAGAAATCTCTGCCATCGGTATCTTATTCACAATCAGATCCGATTCATCGAGTGCGTGTGTGTAGAGTAGGAATCGCGCCGCGTGAAGACGATGCAATAGCAATATTGCGATGAATATCAATCGGATTGTAAGATCCGGAGACAAGCTACGGTAGAATTTGAAGTAATAGGGGCAATATGAGAAAAGTTTTTATATTGCGAATCTTATTACGAGGATTTGCCTTCGAAGGATCATATGGAAAATGCTATTCCGTAGATAAAATTGGTTGTTATCGGTGTGCTGCTTGACAAACGTAACCTATATGCACAGATGGCCCAAACTTGAATAACAACCGTAATTTAGGGTTTGTTTTTTTTATTCAATTGCCAAAATGCACTAAATGCTTGTGGTCTAAGCGTTCTATCTTATGTGGTCAGTTTGATTATTTCATATGTAAAACCCTGAAATGCGAGGAAAAAAGCAATGAACCGTTTTCGCTCTACTGAAAATTGTGCTACTATGTTGGGGAGATATATTAAAAAGTGGGACGTGGTGGCATTCGTTAGTTGCCATTAAAAGCAAACAAAAAGTAACTGATTTGAAAACACCGAGATCATTGTTTCCATTAATTACGATCCGACGGCGTACAGAAGCCTTAAATCAATTTTGGAACGTGCAATACTCGGTGGGAGATGAAAACGGGAGATGACGGCACGAGCCATTCATTCATTATACATTTAGCCATTGACGTTGTTGCTAAATCATTTTTTGAAGGATGGGGGAGAAACAAAGTTCCTATGCTACTACATAGTGTGACGTCACCAGTGCCAACTTTTTGTACAATTGCAAAATATTAATAATCTGTACGCATGAATATCGCGACAGTTTCAAATGTATGGTAGATAATCGTAATTATTATTTACATATATGATAATTTTAAGGACTTAGGATTGTCGGAAAATTAGTTTTCGATGTTTAAAAATTCTGTTGAAATAGAGAAGAGCTTTGGCAACGGCGCACGGTTGTTACACAATTCAAGCCTGTTGAGTTGACTGCAGGGAGTGTCGCAGGTCTCAGCTTTGTTACACGTGTTTTATGCCGGTCGTCGTTTTCAGAGGTTATGTCAGAGCAAAAGGAGGCAACAAATGATTGAGAAAAAAACATTAGTGCGCTGCAAAGTTTCCGATGGAAACGACGATTTGTCAGTGCTCGTGCCGGCCAGCATCGTACTATGCTCACCGAAGCTAGTGAAAAGGGAGTAATAAATAAACTAGTAATAAATAAACTAGTAAGTTCCCCTTACTCGTATTTGACTAACGTATTTGGAATTGGTGCGCTAGGTCTCGGATTGGTTCTGCTCTTCACATAGTTTCGACGTTGCCATATTTCAATACACACGTCTCAACAAGCCTCACTTTTTCGTAAACTGGATGCATATTTTTCATACATTGTTATTAATTAGATCGGTAACCGGTCTCCATTTTTTCGGTAATATTGTTATGTACACTATATTCGTTTCTTGCACACGATATTCGTTTTTTGAATCACTTTCTTCACAAATGCGGAAGCCATAAGTGAGAAACTTAAGGCGAATTACCGTCTAGAAGCTTTTTTTTAAAGTCATTTTTAGGAATTCATTTTGTGAAAACAATCAAACCTATAGTGCCGGGGTTTTTGACGCATACGAAGACATGTTTCAACTAGCAACACAAATTTTTATGAAATACTTTATTGAAATCTATACAAGCTATGTGCTATACCGGGACCATACAGACCACCTTCCTCAGCTTCAAAAAAAGAATATTGAGCCGCACTCGCTTGTCTTCTGGCGGTCCGCGCCACTTTAGATGGGGTAGACGCCCGTCTGTTGGACCGTTGAATACGCTCGTTGTATCTACAATCTGCGTATTGTTTTGCGTTAGGGTCGATTTTGATTCCCAATACATCCATAATTCTTAGGATTTGCTTGAATCCTTCATTAAAAATGACAGCTAAACTAGCAATATCTATGGTGTTTTTGCCACAGTGCGAATGTTTTGGGGCAAACATCCAGATAGTTGAGTTTAAACTTGTAAGGGTACCTTGGGCATTGGACTGCAACCCCTTGCAGTCCAAGGCAAGGGATAGGGAAATTCCCCAAGCAGGTATACAATGGACACAACGGTTGAGGTATAACGGTCAAGGGGATGGCTACCTGCCACACCCCAACGCACCGCAGCCTTTAAGCCTCTAGAACTATGGGAGTTCTACGAATTTCAAATTAATATTTTCGAGACACATTCTCAGAAGTCCAAACTGTAAGAAAATGCAGCAAAAAATCGAATCTTTGAAGTTTCTAGACGGTAATAGCGCCTTAAATGATGACGACGTTGCCCCATGCAGCCAATGCGATGAAACGGAGATTGACGAAAACTCCAAAATGTAATATTTAATATACTAGTGCGGAAACCTCCCTTTGCCAGTATGGTCAGAAAATATAACACAACAAACAGTCAAATTTTCATTAAAATTTATTTACCCCAACATTTTTAAGGAACAACCTTAAAGTAGCAGAGTTGAATTTGGCTCGATAGTCGTATCTACATATGTTTTTTTTTTATATGCCTGAATATATGAAAAGTTGTCGGTGTGTACGTTTTGACAAGGCGATACATGCCACATACAGCAGGGCAAGTACGTCAGTCGAATCCTTAATCTTCTATCGGGTCTCTTCAATGTCATACGCCTATACGAATATTCAGGACGCAGTTTCCTCTACTCGTCTGTTGTGCGTTGCTCACTGCGGGCGCGCGTGTCTCGCAAACGTGAGGCGATTTCACGATGAAGCTGTCTCTTTATTTCCCATAGATGCACGACGAAAGTTGTCGGGACGGCGTGAATATGCTCGCGTGATCATCGCTGCACCGGTTTGAGGTTATATTTATGTATTAGGGACGAACGAGTGTGCGCCTGTGTCCCCACCGCGGTACGTTTTCTTTGCATACGAACGCGTTGTACGAAAGGGATTGCTGAATTTCAAAGGAAATCGTTCGCTAAATGCGACCATTTTGAGAATCAGCGAACTCCTTACGGACGCTAAACATATTCACGATAGATCTTAAGATGACTGATGACGAGGAGATCTCAAGATGGCTGATAAGTAGAGCATCATCTGGGAAGATCAAGTCTCGGGGTTTCTTGATTTCTAACTAATGAGTTTGAAAGTAAATTCAACAATTTAACAAGTTATGTAAAAAAAACATGAATATATTACCAAAGCGGAAAAATTCCACACTGAAAGTCCACCAATTAACTAGCAGCCGGAATGTGTCATAGGTTGGGAACTATATAATGGAACCTAGAGACAGTGTCACATTTGCAATGACTGAAGCTTGCGTAGGCCATCCTTTAAATTCACATTATAATCGTGATACATATTTCAGTTCCCCAATATATTGGTAATTGAAATTTAGAATGACGCACGTTACTCGACGTTCCTTCAGATGTTAAAGTGAGCCTGTTTTCGGAGTGTTTTCGTCGGTTCAAGTGCCATAAGACATGCAGAGAGGATAAGATTTTTGGGAATGAACTGAAAGATATTGGAGACATGTGCGCAGCCTTGATCGTTTTGCATACTGCGATGACATATAGTGTGGATTTTGTTGTAGTAAATATACTTTAGACGAATTCAAGTTTCGTTTAAGGTCCCACACCACGGTTTGGCGCGGTACAAGGATGTATTTTTCGTAATTATTGTCAAGCAAACGATCAATGGAATTTTTTAAATTAATACTCATAGTCAATATATACATATAGAATACTGTATACAAGTTTTGTTACTCGAATCTAAAGTATAGTTTGCGGTGTACGCCGCTTCCAAGAGGGCACTCCGACGAAATTGCTGTTCGGCGGTTGACAGCGATTAAGCCAGACGGTTCATCTGAAAAATAAAATAAAAATATAATTAGTAACTAGACATATAGATTTACAGCATCACGTGGGGAATTTTGATACCTAAAAAAAATTGTGGACCAGCGAATTTTATTTCCGATTTTCATGGCAAATTTTCATCGTTCATAAAAAAAAATAGAAGGGTTTATAAAACCCTTTATAAAAAAATCCATACGTGGTGCCATAGAGACTGGATTTTCGAACAGTCTAAGACTTCACGCATGCAAATCGGATGAATAGTTTTTTTAATATGTTGTCAACCAGGTTGAGAAACGTAGTTTCGAGAAAACGCGTTCAAAGTTTTGCTGAAGGATAATTCAGCATATAAACGAAATTTTTAATTTGTGTCTTTTTTTTGTTTCTCACCGTTAGTCAGCTATTCCTAGACCATAGCATCTAGATCTTTGTGATAAAATGTAGGCCAGACAGCTTTTTTCATGTCTTCCAACGAATCACTATTCCGACGAATTGCAAGACCGAAGAATGCAGTTAATTCTTCAATGCGCTTTACAGTCAGCTTGCCCCTTCCACCGAGGCCCTTATTCCCTTCTTAACAATTTCACAATCTTGTTCCCATCCGTTTTTGAACATGGTTGACACATTCTTTTTTCTTCAAATCGTACGGAAGAGCTTGCACGATTTTGTTGTAAGTTTTCGAATCGCCGTCCCCGATATAATTTACGTACTTTGTTCCGCGTAATTCCTCCGCTCTTTGGAGCATTTCAAGCCCAGCATCAGTTTCCATTTTGCCTGCACAACCGACGTGATTTGCGTCACAGGATTCAGCATGGTTTTCTAGTCAATTTTGATATTCCTTTGAATCATTTTTGTTTATCCACACAGCACATACCTTGCAGTATGCAGATTTCACACGAATATCAATAACTTTTTTAGAGTAATAACTGATTAGTGTCGTGACACCATGTAAAGAACTAAAACCGCGTTTGCGCCAAGCGCTATCACCAGAAACCGTCAATCCATCTACTTTTCCACACTTTTCGGCGGTGAATTTTTTTTCGTCTTTACCAGCAAGTTTTAATGATATTGTATTTATAGATTCTGTGGCATCGCGAATCCGTCCCACACTAGTACCGTAGAAAGATTGAAACATAATGCGCGGCAAGTCCATGAAAGCACAACATTTTTCTGCTCCAGCCAATGACACTCCAAGCAATCGCATCGCAAAAATAAATCGACGATTAACTTCGTATGCATTTTGGATTAACAATGACGTCTTTTGGATTAACATGACGTGATTTCTTTTCGCGTACAGGACTTGCAGTTTGCCACAATTTTAAATCCAAGTCCTCTTCGACTAAATTCGCAAAATTCTACATTACTTCCACACAATTTACATTTCACGTGCTCACTTATTGCTGTAAAAACAGCAATGAAATTTATCAGTCTGTTTCCGACACTTGGATTTATTGTAACGGAATCTAGTTGGCCACTGCTCAACTTTCTCGCAGAGCTGCTAGCTCTCGGCTCTTCTCTCTCCACTTCATATCTATCAGGTGGACCCGATTTCTTCCGTTTCCTATCACCCCTTCTTGTTTGTTCTCCGACTACATGTATTTTAGATTTTAGATCCATCACGATACACAGAATACACGACACGAATCGAATGATAGATACGAACCGTACGACTGCCGGAAATTAACTGACTTATCCGTGTCGGATTCTTCTACGCTTGGTTAACGGGTTTTTATTCAATTCAGAAACGGGAATCTCCCACCTCTCCACCACTGGCAAATACAATACCTTAATCAGAATATATTCCAAGAATTAGGGTTCATAGACGCCAACAAAGGGTCGCCACGTAGCAGAGCCGTTCAACCGCCGCGGATTTGCCGCTAAGCGCGGTCGTGCGCTTCGAACGGTTTGACATAAAATGCTGTATCTCCGCCAATTTTACAAATTTCTTTTAAGAAAATTGGTGAGAGCATTAATAACAAATGTACCGTTCAGAAAATTTTTAAAAAAATGACAACATTTTTTTTACCGTGGTGTGGGGCCTTAATGCGAGGTGTCGGTATAAAATCGAGACCAGGCTTTCGCTTTCTTTATAGGACTATAAAAGTTGGGGTTTTTATTCGTCTCTCTCGCGTTTCCTCTCGCATTCTCTCTCTCTCTCTCTCTCTCTCTCTCTCTCACTCTCTCTCTCTCTCTCTCTCTCTCTCTCTCTCTCTCTCTCTCTCTCTCTCTCTCTCTCTCCCTCTCTCCTTTCTCACCCTCTTACTTCCTGTCTCGGTTTAGATCAAGTTGCATGAAACTCGTTAAAATTCCGCGGCACTGTCGGTCCCTGAGCCGCCGGAACACAATGTGAAAATAACATGATATCGTTGAGCTTTTGTGCTGGTGGTGAATATCAACGAGGGAGGGGCGGGGGTTGGTTAAAAATGAAAGGCCGAGAAGGAGAAAGACTTGTACTCGTCATCTCGTTTTCTCGGTCTCCGGTTTCTGAACTCTGCGAAGGAATCTCACATCGTTGCTTTCTATGCTTTGTTTTCGTTCATGCGTCCTCTTCGTCTGTGTCATCCAAGATTTTTTTTCTCGTGTCTTTCTCATTCTTCTATTGATTTTCTTCTCTCTCGGTATATTGACATACCGCTCAATTATTTGTTCACTTCAATCGTTATATCTGACATCAATTTGTTCGGGTTCAATATCTCTTGATCCTTCTTTTCCTTCTACTCGTATACCGTGTTTAATGTGTAATACACCGCGAGAGGGACGAAATTCATGTGGATTTTAATTAGAAATTGCGAGTCCGTGGAGCATGTGAAATAGAAAATTTAATAACGCATTTCCACGCACCTCCCGCAGTGTTTTCGACAATGAAATTACACGCGCTCGCATCGACGGGACTTAATAGTGATTAAGCAATTGTATCAAATCCAAACAACCCCACCCTGTTTACTCGCGAAATGGTCGAATGTCCAAGAGAACAAAACGAAGAGAAAAAAATATTTCGCCGGGAAATTGCAGCGTATGTTCCGCTGGGCGGAGTAATAATTCGCATCGTATTCGTATGCACGTCGATATCAATTTTAGAACACGAGGAAATTTGAGCCCTCGTACACGGCAGCTCTCGATATTATCCCCTCTCGGTCAGGCCGCGAGGTTCGCTACATGGAACGTTCAATTTCCGTGATTGAATATTGAGCGGCGCTTGCGCGCGATGCCGATATGCCCACTTGCAATCTATGATGATATGCGGTGGTCTAGTCATTCCTAATTGTACGAGTAGCCTATGAGCGAGGGGCAGAGAGAGGGGCGAGGGAGAGAGGTGGATACGACCAAAATGGCGAAGGAATTATGTGCCCTTGGTCCGGCTTAGGTAGGCCAGACTACAGGAGTACAAAGCCTATAAAAAGTTAATGGAAAATTTCACCATTATTGTCGCTCCGACGCGAACAATTTTATCAACATAGCAGGAAATCAATCCGCGCGGCAAAACTTACCGGGACATTGTCATGGACATGAGTGTCTTCACTATTCCTTACGTGGAGATACGTGCATAAAGATGAAATTAGGAAACTTTTCAGTAGCCTAATCCGCATAAGGGATTTTTTTTGCCTCCCGCAATCTTTTCTCCTATGGTATCTACAGCCTAACTGTAACAAAGTGCAGCTAGGATCATCAACTGTCAGATTTATTCCTGTAGATTTACTAAACAAAGCACAAATAGGTATAAACTTACCATGTTGGCTTATTGGTCGTGCATTAATCACGTGAGGTTTTTTAGCACAAAAAATACACGTGATAAGTGACAAACCCCCCCCCCCCCCCAGCATGATCAATCGTGATGCTATCCAAATCCCTCCCCCCTATTTTAGCCTCACATGATTAATGGACGGCCCCTTATATCAATAGCAGCCCCACGTATTTCTTGCAATTGTACAGCCGGGTGTTGTACATTATGTACAACGCGTTTAGTGAACGGATAACCGGGCACTCGAGACCTGAAGCTGTCTAAGTAGGTGATGACGTTGCTAGGGCTGTTTCACATCTTTCGGCGATGAATTACGCCAGCAAGAAAGGATAGAGCGTGCTTGACGAACTTCGAAATGAAAAACGAATTTGCCCATGCCCCGCGTTGCGGTACAACTCCGAGTGGTATTCAGCGAGGCATCCTCTTTGCCCTTTGCCTTTCTGCTTTCATGTTGGTACATCACCAATGTATACCCCTGGCGGAGCGAAATCCCGAGTCGCACCGAGCCGTAGGGGGGTAGGGAGACACCAGGAGACTTACGAGAAGGCTTCTCAGACTTCCACTTGAAGCTAATGCGAGCACCGACCAATTAGGTTAATTGTGTTATGCCTCGCGAAAGAGAAGAGCGTCATTAGCTTTGACAGGAAGTAGAGCAGGCACCGAAGACTACTACTATTTGTCACTCACGTTGTACGGTATTATGCACAGAAAGGGATTAAAATGTTTTACAACTGGGAACGTAGCGTAGGGAACGAATCAATATGACCATTAGTGGTGGTCACGTGATCTCACCTTCATAAAATGGCCGTGCGTTCCGTTTGATGCAGGAAAAAGAACCTCGTCAGCGGAAGTTTTTCCATAGTTCGGCATATAGCCGCCAGGTGGCTTCGCAGAAGAAATATCTCGCAAGAGAATTTCTATAGGTTCTCAATATAACACTTCCAATCCACAATTTCTCACGATTTCAGGATGGATCGCGATTTTTCACTCAGTGATTCAGCATTCAGTGAGAGTGGAGAGCAAAGCCTATCTACGTTTTTTTTAATTTGTATTAACGCCGTCAGCATGAAGACCTTCATCGCTGAACATCTTTTGTGATTTTTTTACTGATGCAGAGTATTAACTCACATAGCAAACACGCCCGACGAGTATTTTATCAATGTGATAACGAAGATTATGGAATGCTCGCAGTGAGTCCGTCAGATAATATCGATTGCGTCCCCAACGAGGATGCGAAAAGGTAATACACGTATACGTGGCTTATTGTACGTATAAACCCACGAAGCGAAATCTGCATCAAATTTCATCAACGCCCACGGCGTGTCACGGCGAACCGTGTAATTGCCAGACTAATTCCCCTCATTTATTTGAAATACTATGCGCCCTTTACGCCCCGTAAATGCCGTACGGTCCGCCCTCGCGACCAATAAATTCACTGCGTAATACCGCGGCCTGTGTTGTTTCAAAATTCAAACGAATATCAATCAGAGTGGGTTCGGAATCGCCTAAAAAAATAAACCGCGTAACGCGCTGGCTACATGCATTTTTCATAACGGAGAAAATAATCGTGGTACTCTGAATCACAGATAACGCTTTGCTTGAAAAAAAAATGAATCCATGTTTGGATTACGCATAGTATTTTTGTTTTAGTAGACCGGATCATTTTCTTACCTATTCCAGTCTTATGTATGAATAAAAACTCTAAAATAAATGTTTGGGTTTGTTTGGGTTTAAGGCTTATCAAACTTTGCTTCTGCCTCACTTTGGTCATTATTGCCGATAAAAATGTTTCTTTGTATATTTTTGTATACCTTTCTAAACTCAACGTAGTGCAGTCGCGCTGTCGCTGAAAAGCCCCGTAATTGGAAAAAATACAAGAGGGCCAGTTTTTTGACAGTTATTTCTGTAGGTGCCGCGGTTGCTAAATCCAACTTTCCCTAAAAATCGGGGTGCAGGGTTTTTTAGGGGATAAAAGGGATGGAGGTGGATTGATGCCAAACTACAACCCCTGCGAGATCGGCGCCGTGAGGAAAAAATGTTCAAAAAAAATCCGGCATTTAGATTTGTCCACACCGCTGAAGTCGGGGCAGTTCATTTTGGGGGTGAAAAAGTGATGTAAAATTTTGAAAAGTCTGTTTTAATTCAATAACTCTTTAGGATAAATTCGTACACTTTTTGTTTAAATAGGAACATTATAGCCCTTGAAAAGACGCGTCGATCGAATATTTGATCATCATCATACAATAATATCTTCACCCCAAAAAAATTTTGAAATACCAAAAAAAAAATTGTTTATTGAATAATTCAAAAACAATCGATTTTTCGGGTATGGTTTACATGTACGAAATGTGAAGAATAATTTTCTTGTTTCGATTTTTGTTTCTATGGACCACCCTTAAACTTTGCTTTTTCCAACCCCTCTCGGGGGTTGAAAAAAAAATGAAATTCTGGAAAAACTATCGAAAGATTATCCACACCGCAAAAGATTTGTCCACACCGCTGAAGTCATGGCAGTTCATTTTGAGGGTGAAAAAGTAAGGTGAAATTTTGAAAAATCTGTTTTAATTCAATAACTCTTTAGGATAAATTCGTGCACTTTTTGTTTAAATGGGAACGTTGTAGCCCTTGAAAAGACGCGTCGATCGGATATTTGATCATCACTATCCAATAATATCTTCGCCCAAAAAAAAAAATTGTTTATTGAATAACTCAAAAACAATCGATTTTTGAGGTATGGTTTACATGTACGAAATGTGGAGAATAATTTTTTTATTTCTATTTTTTGTTTCTATGGACCACCCTTGAACTTCGCTTTTTCCAACCCCTCTCGGGGGTTGGAAATAAAAAATGAAATTCTGGCAAAACTATTCGCCCGAATTCGCCGCCGTGGAACCATTTGTAGCTTGAAGCCTCAGCTACAAAAATGTAGGTGGGCGTTTTTAGGTCAATTTTTAGGTCAAATGTAGGTCCATGTGCTGTGGACAAAATTATCTTCAGCGCCAAACTGGGACCTCTTTATTTTCGGTCAATAGTTTTCCCACAATTTCATTCTGAATTTTCAACCCCTGAGAGGGGTTGGAAAAAGCAAAATTCAAAGGTGATCCATAGAAACGAAAATATAGAGAAAATTATTCTGAACATTTCGTACATTTAAACCATCCCCGAAAAATCGCTTGTTCTTGAGTTATTCAATAAACAATTTTTTTATATTTTAACCATTTTTCTGGTGGTGAAGATATTATCGGAGAGGGATGATCAAATACTCGATCGACGCGTTTTTTCAAGGGCTACAACTTTCCCATTTGAGCAAAAATTGTATGATTTTTTCCTATACAGTTATCGAATTAAAGCAGATTTTTTAAAACTTCACCCCCTTTTTTCAGCCCAAAAATGAACTTCCACGACTTCGGCGCTACGGACAAAGATAAAGCCCGATATTTTCTGAATATTTGTTCTCCCGGCGCCGACCTCGTAGGGGTTGTACTTTGGCATTAATCCGCACCCATCCCCCTTCATCTCCTAAAAAACCCTACACCTCGATTGTCAGGCAAACTTGTATAGAGCACTCGCGGCATCTACAAAATCACCTGTCAAAAAACTAGCATTTTTCTAATTTGTTCCGATTCCAATATAGGTACAGCACGGCTATACCAACGTTGCCTCGTTGCCTTGTCTACCGCAAGTTAGCTTGCATAAAAATAAACAAAAATGGCTATCGTTTGAATGCCCCCAAAAGATACCCCAAATTATCTCTCCTGTTCCCCATTTGTTCACTGACCGAAATGATAGAATTGAAGAATCCGGCGTTCTTGTAAATGATTTTTTTTGAGTACCTTTATTCAATGTTCCTTAAAATATGTAAAAGAAAAACTGGAGGAGCATTCGCCGCCTCTCTGAGCATTGAAACTTTAAGTTCCGTCTATAGATACGCACAGGTAACAACTACGTACATAAGATAAAAGTTCTGGTCGTCGGTGAATATCGCGACTACTGGCTGTCGCCCGACGGGCTTTTCCATTACCGCTATGGAAAACGCCGTCAGGCTGTAAAGTTGGGAGGAAACTAGGCTCTTCTGTATCCGGGGTGCTCCAGCTGCAACGAGTTAAGGGGGGTGTAGAGCATTAATTGGCTCGGTCGGCGTCCACGGGGCTTTTCGCTCCGACGACGATGGAAAGACCGCGGCGGGGTTAATTATCTCAGCGAGAGTTTTGCAGCCCATACCGGAGGACCAAAAGCTCGCCGTTGCGGGATGTGTCTACTCTGCGACACGATGTCATTGGGCGATCTGAACTCTTTGTCTCGTCTTTTAGAAGCCTTGTCTCTTGAACCTTCGGGCACCCCAAGAGACGGAGATAGAATCAATGCTTTTCCGTCGAGCTTTGGAAACTTGGTGAACGGGGAGAAGCAATGCCCAAAAGTTTTCTCATCATATATTCATACTTAGGATCGCTGCATCTGTATCTGCTGATTCACAATTAGATAGAATGTTCCACATTGTTCTCGGAAATATTCGCTGGGTGGAAGTTGTTCTTATCGTCATTCGTGCATAGGAGAAAAGTTCACGTGGTAGAGTCGCTTTTCTGACACCGGTAGAAAAGTTCAGCGAATCTGCGGTACGACAATTCTTTGATCGGTCATAGCTCTGCCGATAATTAATCGATGTTTGGTTTCAACTAGGTTTCCGAAGAAACAAAATTGGCAGAGTTGGAGAATAGCGTGGGAGTGATTTACCTATCTAGACGTTTTCAATAAGAAAAAATAATTGGAGAAACCGCAAATTAAAAATCCCACGGAGGGGTATCATGGTTTTGCCAAAAGAAGGGTGTTTCGGAAATATTTCTATGAAATAGTCATCTATAGCGGGCGGCGTAGTGATTTTCGCAATCAGTGATCAATTTTTCAGTAATTAGGGCCTTTGGAAAACAAAAAATGGATAATTATTATTTTGCCCACCATTCGGCCGGTTTCGCAAAAAACGCCATAATAACCAATTTTCAATCAGCCATATCTCAACGGCTAATTAATCATTTGGGCTTCAAACTCCATTTTCGAAATGGATTTTGCCAGACTTAGAGAATTCTGTTGGGCCCGTCCAGATGACTCATTCCTTCTACCAGAAAAGCCACCCGAAAACGACATCTAAAGGGGATATCTCTATGAGAATGTTTACCTACACCTATTCCAATACGTCAATAAAGCGGAGTATGTCACGTCGAGATATTCTGAGATATCTCGACGTGACGTGCATGGCTTTCGTCGTTATCCCTTGAACGTGTAATGATGAGAGATATACATACCGAGTGAGTCATTAGAACTGAGATACCCCGGGAAATTTCGAACAGGTAATTCCGTACAAATTATTATTTCCATTCGAAATAATCGTATTGATTGTCATTTTTAAGCTACTTCTTTTATTTTATCATGTATGTCGGAAAAGCAGAGTTAATATTGACAGGACGTGGACTCATCCACGTTAGAAAAAGAGAGCAGAAGAGCGACTGATATATGTGAACATTTTGACGCTCGGCTGTTTTTATGTGTGTAAAATAGATAAAATTGTCGGATTCTTCGAGTATGCAAATTTTTAGTCACTTCGCCAGTATTCAGATCTCCGGTACACAATTTAGTAATATTTTGATCCGCTTGCGATAGCGAGTATATAGTCGAGGGTCGTTCAGTTTTCGAAGCTCTTGTTTCAAAAGGGTCATACAGTTGGGCTTACCTGGCTTATATTTAGTACACCGACACTTGAGCGATTTGCGAAAATGTTTGCCGATTTTTCGCCCACGCATCGTTTTATGTCAGCCCGGTGTAATTATAAAATACTTTTCTATTGGTAAGGCAGGAATAAATAGAACGCCGTATCGTACGCGATTATTACCCCCTCCCCCCCCCCTCCCAAAAAAAGAAGCTGCTTTCCACAACCACTTTTTGTTCGAAACTTTTTTTTACACTAATTTTTTTGTTAATGTAATTTGGAGATGCTATGTGAAGTCCAAAATTCATGGAGACTCATATACGTGCGTGGCGAATTCCTGGCTGTATGCGAGTGTGCAACGACGTAAAATTTGCGGGTCGGGAGAACGTTCCGACCAAACGTGAGTTTGCTCACCGAGCATTTCTTTTGTCTCGGCTTGTGTCTATCTCCAACCGCACTCCTTCTCTCCCTTTCGCTTGATCCCTCCATCTCTCTAAATCAGTGAGAACAGTGATGTAACGTTGCATAAAGACAGAGAAATATATAGACGAGTGTGTGTTTCACTTGTGCAAAAGGTATGCCCTCCGTTCATCCTCCCCCGCCCTTCGGCCATGCTAGTGCACCTTGTGCTTACCCGAGCGAACGTGGTGAAAGCTCGAGAGTAGATTTATAGTCTCTGTGTGTGTGTGTGTGTGTGTGTGTTCGGGAGAGGGAGACAAGAGGAGATGACTGTTCTACCAGCGCGAGGATTATTGCGACTGACAATAAGGATACCCAGATTGCGCTCGTCGTGATGAAGATATTCAGCCATGTGTTGAATCCAGACATATAAACATATATACATATACCCACACTCACACACAGGTGTATACACATACGAGGGTATTACGGAGTACTTCAGTTGCCCTGTTTTACGCGAATGTTCCAAAAGTATGCAAATAAATGAAATTCTCGTGTACTGTCTGATACGTAAAGAATAATAACTCCGAATGCCATACCTCGACATTTTCATGTTCGCAGAGTGAGTACAAGTTGTTTCTGTCATGCCTGCATGAGACTCCTCAATCGTGAAAGATATACGAATTTATTTGAGATTATTCCGATTGACACGAATAGGATTGGGAAGAATGGGGAATCCGTTGACGAGAATAAGAACATCATTGACAAGAATAGCAAATTCAAGAATAGACAAAGCATAGGATACAAGAAGACATTGGACGAGAATGGGAAAACCATAGAATAAGGAGAAGAAGATATTGACAAAAAGAGAAAGATCGTTGACAGGAATAGGAAATTTATTGATGAAGCCAAAAAACAATAGGAAATATCGTTACTATTCCTATCGTATATTCCTATAATTATTTATTGTTGTATCGCATAAACTATATCGATTAGTTAATATCATTGTGATAATGAGAGAGTTTTATCGAATAACATGCTATAGATTTTGCAAATATAATCTACACATATATATATATATACTATATACTATATATACTACACATATATATATATCTATACTTATAATAAAGTAGTAAAGTCTGTCGTATGTCTCTTAATTCTCGCATCACTTGAATACAACTGAATCGAATGAAATATGGTTTTCTCTGGTGTACAGCTTAAAACGCCGCGACGGTAAGGGTATATCATTTAAATCGAACGAGTATAAGTTGAGCAATTGATTGCTTTGCAACAAAACGTCATCGAGGGAGAAGTTCTGACGGGGTGCGAACGCGGTGAGACGGTGTTTATACCGCTGATACCACCTATTCCCAATAAATTTCCTTTTCAATTCAAGCGAGTGCAGTTCCCTGTAACCGTCTGCTTTGCGATGACGATTAACACATCGCACGGACAAACGCTACGAGAGGCTGGAGTTGACCTACGAGCAGTCTGCTTCTCGCATGGTCAGCTCTATGTCGCCTGCTCTAGAGTAACCAACCGAGAAAATCTTTTTATTTTAACCGACTGGGAAAAAAGAAAAGCGCGTAATGTAGTGCATAATGAAATTTTGTAAGATCGATTAAAGTTTAATATTAGATAACTCATTTCAGAAAATAACATATTATCCAAAATTCAAAGGTTTCATTTTAGTACGTTTTTTTAAGTAAAGTTAAGATCAATCCATGTGATTTCCATTGAAATTTTTGTAAGTAAATGCCTAATCTATCCTTACTTATAATAAGAACGTAAGGGACAAAATGTCAGTGTATACGGAATATAAATTAAAAAAAATAACCAAGGTGAATTATCAATCCCTGTAGACCAGGTAGTCAGAATAACTATTTCAACCGGTAAAGCGCGGGCAAAACCGCGGGCCCACTCTAGTATATAAAAAATAATTCCTCTCCCACCCTCTACCGTCACCCCCCTTTGATGTGTGTGTATATGTGTGTGTGTGTGTGTGTGTGTGTGTGTGTGTGTGTGTGTGTGTGCGCGCGCGCGCGTGTGCGTGTTGCAATAAAGACAGACCGTTAGATCACTCAGATAGAAGAATGGTTGACTCTACGAAAATTCTATTCAATTAAAAAAATTAAATAAATACATTCAGTGGATTCAACTAAATTGTTTTTTAAGCGAATCACAGATTTAGTAGGATTCAATAAAATATTTAGTTATTAGACGACATTGAATAGGTTTTGATTTGAATAAATAAATACATTGAAAAAAAAATAATTATAATAATAGAATGCAATAGGAAAAGTTTGATTTCACGAAAAATTTAGTTAATTGGAATAAGAAAAATGAAGTTGACGCGGTTAGTTAACATCAAAAGAATTTATCTGACAGTGTACACGAAGATTTCCGCGCTATTCGATTCGGTTCCGTTATGTCAAAATACACTAATCCCGTGGCCAAGAGTCTTATAATACTGTACCTTTTTGCTCTACCTAGAAAAAAATACCCAAAAATCACTTGTTTTTTTCGAGCTTCCACAGTAGAAGCTCGCCCTTGAGAGTGAAATCCATTGAAACAGGTATACAATTTCGAAATATCATGGGAACTTCGTGCCACGACAATCGATGGAAACGAGGAGAGTACAACTCACAGTGTCCCTCGCTGCGACTCTGAAAAGCTCATCATGTTGATGGGCTGCGTTTCCCCATTTCGAGGATTCAGTGCCCCGCTGATGTGCGTCGGTAGTCGAAAGGCCCATGCGTTATTCCGCATATACGAACTTCTGCAGGTAGCCGCTCGTCGCCGTTGCGTTTCTGCACGTATGAACGCGTATTTGCAAACACGCCAGACTATTTATCGGGGCTGTTTATCTTTCCGGCTCGAGGTTGTACATGCGTGGGAGACGTACCGAGAGGGCGGGACAAAGCTCGAGAAGGGAAAACGGGCTTGCGTGTGTAACGCTTCGCGAGCGATTTTGGTGTAATTTGGGGAAGCCGGGCGAACCTCGTGTCGATGGTGCACCCTTCGGAATGCCGAAATTTCAACGTTGAATTGCAAACCTCGTCGTCAAAATTAGGTTTGACAATTGCACACTTGACCAAAGCTTCTCTAGGGCCTTCGTCATCCATTTTTCTTTTCTTTACGTCCGCTAGTAGAATACGATTTTTCTGTCGGCCTTCTCTTCGTTTGTCTGTTATTTTGTGATCCATATTCTATGCCAATTTTTTTCTGAAGCCTGAAATGATCCAAAAACCCGGCCTGTTCTGCAAGCATCCAGTGGTTAAGGGGGGATTGTCTTTTTTTTCGCAAAATTTACCGCTTTTTGGGAATTTTTTTGTGAAGAAAGTATACAACGGAAAACTTGTGAAACTTGGCATATAGTTTTATTGATCTGTTTACTACATACAAAAAAATTTTTAAACAATTTCATCAAAAAATCCGCCTCCCACCCCCCTCGACGCGCGATGGTCCTTTTTTGATGGTGTGCACGATTACAGCCTTCACGTTCATCCTGCAACAAAAACCCAAAAAGCATTTTACTTTAGACACATATAGCTATCGTTCGATGAAGGGGAAAAAAAATTGACGATTTGGTGACGTTTTGAACTTGAAGTATCGATTTTTCGAAAAAAAATGATCGATTTTTTGTTATAAATAAAAAACTATTAAACGTATTGCTTTTTTGCTTCATCAAACGATAAAAGGATGTCAGCTGAGCATTCTGTCCAAATTTGAAGGCAATCGGTTGAATAGTTTTTGAGAAATCGTGCACACCATCAAAAAAGGACCATCGCGCGTCGAGGAGGGTGGGAGGCGGATTTTTTGATGAAATTGTTTAAAATTTTTTTTGTATGTAGTAAACAGATCAATAAAACTATATGCCAAGTTTCACAAGTTTTCCGTTGTAGACTTTCTTCACAAAAAAATTCCCAAAAAGCGGTAAATTTTGCGAAAAAAAAGACAATCCCCCCTTAAAGGCGAGGCTATAGAAAAAGGTTTTCGTAAGATGACTAGCAATTTTTTCCAAAAAGTAGATTTGCACGAGATCTACCTTGAGCACATGTTGTTCGGATTGGTTTGGGTTACGGCTTCCGATCACTCGTTGACATCAGAGATCTTTCCAATTTTTCGGTAAACATCGGAGCGTGATAGCGATGAGTTTTTCCTCTTCATCCTACCGTGTACACTCCGTATGGCTACCGCTAACGAAATTTCATTTCTTTTCTCGCACGTCCCAAAAAACGAAAGATAAAGAGCAGACCAAGTTTAGTAAAAGTTATCGGTGGGATATACGGTGAGAAAGAGAGGGAGAGAGAGAGAAAAGCGGCGAGGAAAACTCTCAGGCATCCCGAGCTCCCTCAAATTCCAGCGGATAATAAGCGGCGAAAAGTTTCCGCTCCTGCAGCAGCATCCGGTCGTGCGATGCATTGTAAAATCCCGCGCATCTCGCCGGATTCCGTACCCCTATACACACTGCAAGCGAGACTAAAAAACTTTTTGTAATTTTTATTCTTCGCGGGGGAAAGATTGTGTGATAAACTGGAATGAATAACCGCGGGCGGAAGTCTTCGAAATACTTCTAAAAAAATTATGTATCGTATGGCAATCCGAAATCGATTGCTGATTTACTTCTTGAATTTTGGTGAAAATTTTTCGTCCTATTGAACAATTCCACTTCTATCTCAAAATGCAATTGCGCCGAATTTTTCCCAAATACCTTTTGCGGAAAATGGGAAAATGATATCCCGCGTTTGAGAACCATTTCTTCGCATTTGCGTTCGAGCCACAACTTCGCAATTTTACTCTCGAGTTGAGAAAATTAGTGGCGTTTCCTCTTTTTTATCTTTTTTTTCTCTTCGCGTTATATCCTCTCTTGCACATTTCGCTGCGAAAACGGAGACGGCGTACGTTCACAATTACTGAATGCGAGCCGTCCGCTTGCAGCTCCGCGCGATAGCCCGTTCTTTGGGCAAATTGGATATTATTGAGAATGAGAAGTGGCGGAGTGATTCGAGACTCCAAGAATCCCTCGCATTTTCCCGACGATCTGTATTACAGATTTCTCCTTCCCTGCCGCATTGTCACTCATAGTCAATTTAATTTTTCAGATTAATTTTAATTTCGGTTACTTGAATTTAGGCTATTTTTCATTTAGGCCAATTTTCATTTAGGTTAATTTTCTATCGACCCTTGTTTCTTTGCAGTAGAAATAATACAAGATCCATGGACATGATCGTTCGAAGGTGCCAACAATGGCGACTCACCTCATTGGCGGTGCGAATTCTTTTCAGCCCAAAGTGGCGACGAGGACCTCGACAACCTTATTTTATACTTGGAACAATTATTAATAAAAACAAAACTCAAACGTTTCGACAGTAATCGATATAATATTTTATGCGTAGAATAAATTTGTCCGTTGATAAATAAGCAGGTATCGAGGCAATCAAAACCGTTTTCCATTTCATGATTATTTATTGCGCCCACAGAAACAAAAAAGCAGGAAAAATGGGACTATAGACTTCCATTCTTATGAGTGTAACCGGTTTTTTCGTGATACTGACGTTCGTTCGGTAAAATCTTTAAGGAGGTCGTCTAGTGTGTCAGATCAAAAGAAGAGAAAACGGCCTTGCATGACGTCTTTGAAGAAGAGGAAGGTGTACTCTATGGTCCAGGCATAGCAGATTGATGGTGAGACCATTTTTTTTAGTATGAATTATATACAACTTTCAAACGCGTTTTTCTCAAAACACGATTTTTTCAAACTACTGCCATGATATCTCAAAAACTATTTGATTGATTTTGCTCAAATTTATGCAGCATCTTTAGTACATATATAACTATAAGTTGAACTAAAATAATCAAGATTGCTCCGTTAGTTGTCTTTTTATCAGCTTACAGACCCCAAAAAAATACGAAAAAATAAATCTAAAGCGTAAACATTTTTTTTTATTAATTTTAACTTTATTTTAGTTCCATGTAGAGCCTCAAGTCTCACGGTTAAAATTGCGTTTGGTTTTTTTATTTCAGATAAGCAGAACGGCCGGAATCGTGGCAGCAGTGGAGCACCTCTGTTTATATATGTGTTCCTGTTGGGCGGTGTATCTCCGACTATATTCTATATAATAACTTCAAAAAATTCACAAAGTTTGTTTAAATGTTAATAAAAATGATATACAATTTATAAATTATTTTGTTATAATGGTCTGTCAAAAAAAAAAAAATCCCCAACGAATTATTAAAAAACAGCCTTCATACTAGACGACCCCGTTAAGGAGAGATATACTATACACCTAGATGGTCGAGGTCGAGGATTTAGAAGCTATGAACATTCCGTCGACCGTAGAAGACCTACACTATGGGCCTGGTATCGATGATTCCATGTAAGTTGACAAATTTCATCATTGATTCATTCCCAAATTTTCAACCGCGTTTTTCTGAAAACTACGTTTTTCAAATCGGTACCTAAAATTTCTCGAAAACCAATGAACCGGTTGCCTTGAGGTTTTTGTGGTTATTCTATACACCATTATCTAGTACTTGTCATAGGATTTTTTTCCCGTCACTTAGTTTTTGTTCTATAGGCAAAATAATAACTAATTTTTCGCCCAAAAGTCACTATTTATGTTCAAACGTCCGCCATTTTGTCATAAATCGATATGTTCCAAATCGGCTATGGCAAGTACTTGATTATAGTATCTAATTTAATAATCTTTTGGGTTTTTTTCAGATGATTTTTGAAGAAACGTGAGTGGGTACTGTACACGCAGATTTTTTTACGACGCTCCAAGGATCATACAATATCCTTGTATCTTTTTGATATTTTAAAATAAAGAAAATTAAACATATCTTTGAATGTATATACTTTTAAATAATTAAAACCCCAATTCGAAATTTTAAATAGTTTTCCTTGAAAAAATTCACAAACATGACCTTTTTTCGGCTCCTAGGTGCATATCTTCCCTTAAGAAAAAAATCAGTTTGATAGATGGCGCTTGGCAAGTTATCGCAGGATGTCTTGGGCGGTACTCGACAAATGTTCAACTGAGCAAGCGTGCGCTTTAGTCTCGCGTGACTAAAGCGCACGCTGTTTCACGCGTGCGCTTTAGCAAACGCAAAAGCCCAGTTTCGCCGTTTGCTGCGAAACTGGGGACAGTTTGGGTACAAACAAAACTCCTGGCTATGCGATTCTCGTATATCGCTGAGCTCATTCCATTCTGTCTGTTTCGGTCGCCCCTTTTCCGCTCTTCGGAAACGATAGCTCAACACCCTGTTCTCTTCAACACAATGTAAAGTATACGGGAAAGCGGAAGTAGCAAGAGAAATCGGTCTACCCACAAGCCGGAAACGTGGATAATATGTCGAGGGTCTCCCGTGTTCTCCAGCCTCGTCTCAACCGCCTCAAAAGCTCTCGCGAAAACGAACTTATGTTAATTTATTCGAGACAATGCCGTAAACGGACCGACTGCTACACCGCTAAGGAACTTTTCATTACCGCAAGGAAAACCGCACCGGGTTTCCCTGAAAGCTACCGCCCCCAAAATGTTTCACCACCACCACGTTCGCCACTCCCGTGTGGCAAACTACATATTCATTGTTTTCTCTTCCACAAAAATGGAATGGAAAAGTTTTTCCTCGAATACTTCGGGCTTGCAATTTCTTAACCCAGTCCCTTAGCGTTGTCAGCTGCCGATAATCGTTGAGCTGGTGGGGCGGAGCGAGATGAACGTTTTTGCATTTTTCTAGAACCTGGGTGATTTTCCAATGAGAGAGAAGATCCTTTTAGGCCGCAGAAGATCTCTTGAGGATCTAGAACGTCTTTCTATGATATACGAGGGTGGGGTGAAAAGTTTCCGGCCTGACCAAGAGATGGTGCCACTAGGTCTAGTTTTGGAGCGGCGTCCTACAGTACCATTCCTACCGAGCGTGTATGTACAGTTTCAGCCCAATCGCTACGTTAGTTTGCGTTTGAGAGCACATTGCGCGAGACGCTTCCGTTGTTTTCGTAAAAATGGAAAAATTGGAAAAACGTGCTGTCATCAAATACTTCCATTTGAAAGGTTTTACACCAAAACAAATAAAAGGAGAGATGGATTCAGCACCAAGAGACTCCTCCCCATCATATTCAACTATTAATCAGTGGGTTTCTGAATTTAAAATTGGTCGTGTGAGCACCTCTGACGAGCTTCGCTCAGAACGGCCCGTTGAAGTCACAACTTCAGAGATGGTTGAAAAAATCCATAAAATAGTGTTGGAAGACCGCAGGTTGCAAGTGCATGAGATAGCTAAGACCTGTAGGATGTCAGCTGAACGTGTGCGAAATATTTTGCACAACCATTTGAACATGGAAAAGCTGTGTGCAAGGTGGGTGCCGCGTTTGCTAACGCTCGACCAATCGAGCGTTTGCTAACGCTCGACGCTACCGACAATTTGGCGCTGTATAGACGTAATCCAAACGAATTTTTGCGTCGATTCATAACTGTTGATGAGACATGAGTCCACCACTACACTCCTGAAAGTAAAGAACAGTCAAAACAGTGGGTTGGAAAAGGGGAACCAACCCCAAAGAAGACAAAAGAATTTTATCGGCAAACAAGGTTATGGCTACTGTTTTTTGGGATGCGAGAGTTGTGAGAAATGTATCAGTGTTGATGGAGATTATGTTGAAAAATAAAGCAAAAAAAAAGTTTTTAAATGTCGTTTTTCTTGGTCAGGCCGGAAGATTTTCACCCCACCCTCGTAGAAGATCTTTCTACCATCTAAAAGATCTTTCTAAAACCTAGAACATCTTTCCGAGACCTAGAAGATCCTTCTGAAACCGAAAAGATCCTTCGAGAACCTAGAAAATACTTCGAGGAATCAAATGATGTTTCTGAAACAAACAAAAAGTCTAGGACGTAGAAGAGAACCCTGCTAGAAAACCTGGCACATCCTTTTAGAACGTAAAATGTCTTTTCGGAGCCTAGAAGCCCTTCCGAGAATTCGGGTGATGGTTCTAGGATCTCAACGATCTTTTTAGGAATTCGAATATTTTTTAGAAGCTGGAAGATGTTTCTAGAACCTAAAAGATCTTTTTATAATCTAGAGGGTCCTTCTAGGATCTTGAAAAACCTCGTATTAGTTTCAGAATATACTTTTGGAACGCAAACGATCGTTCCAATACCTAGTAGGTCTTTTTAAAACCGCAGTTCCTTCTCGGCTTGCTCATACAAAGGTAGAACATTCCCAATGACAAAGCTAGTCGATAGAAATTGAGCGCGCAAGTTCATTACGAGAGAGATTGGCATTAGTGGAGGATGCGAACTTGTTAAGGTGGGTCTCGCCATTGGCGAGAAACCAAATTTCGATTAGCTACGTTAGTTCTGGTTAGCTCGTTAACACGCTTCCGCTCTGATAGATTCGTCAGAATTGTAATCCGCGCGGGATTGAAAGTACGTTGAACATTTGTACATTTCGCAGTCGCGGAATGCTTATCGAACGAATAATCGTGAACTATGAACAGCTCAATTTGGAATGCAGAGTTACATTCTCCAGTAAATTACTCCCCGAATGCTAAAATTCATATTCCCAGCAGACGAGTACCCTCGTGTGGATTTAAGTCGGAATGACACCTCATCGCGATCGGTATGGTAGAACAATTGTAGATACCCAAAAATCTCTGAAACGGCTCTTCCGATCCCGTCGCAACTTTTCCAAACGACGTCAAATAGATAGACGAACAGCTGTCTGCCCCTCAAATTTTCTGAATTTGAGGGGCAGACAGCTATTCGTCTATCAGTAAGTCCCGACGACCTGTTGAAGCTCGCGTAAACAAAGCTAACACGCCGCATACAGACTGCCTTTGGCATCACCAAAAAGTATGCGAAAGGAAAAAAATTACACTAAATATCTTCTGTTCTGGCAAACGCCTTAATGTTTTTAATTTTTTAACGTGGGTTTTAAATGGAGAAAAAACTCAAAAAGACCAAGATTCAACGCCCTGCGTTCATTCCAAGCGAGAAGAATGTAGCTTTCATTTGACGTTTTAAAATTGAAAGAATCTTGATTAGTTCCAAGAACAAGTTTGTTCTGGGAAAAAAATTAAAAATGGAAAAAAATAAAATTAAGAAGACTGAATCGCCGAAATTACCCGTTAGCACTAGACAGAATTAATGAAAATTCGACGAAGAATCTTGCTTTTATTCAGTTTTTCGACATTCAAATATCTTAATATTTCCTGAAATGCGAATGTCTTGAAAGAAGTTTGCCAGAAAAAATTGTAAATATACACAAGTAGATGTACTAGGCCGATTCTGAGCCACTTCGGGGGGAGGGTGTCCATGGGGGGGGCAGAGGGCGGGGTGTCCAGGGGGGGAAGCCAAGTGCGGGGGTACGGCGGAGGGGGGGGTCGCCGGGTGCGTGTGACGTCACAGAGGGGCCTCTGTGGAGGGGGGGGCATGTGGTCCGTGCAGCGACTGGCGGGAGGGGGAAGCCGCCGTCGATGAATGTTGTGTGTGTGAAGGGCGGCCTTTCAAAGCCCATTATTTATGACATGTAGCTGTTTCAATTCCGAAAGATAATGTCAAGATGTCTTCATGCACCCCGTTTCAAAGCTCGCCGACACTCGAGACAGGTCCTGACAGGTTTCTTGGAAAAGCGTGCGTGCGTGCGTGCGTGTGTGACAACCATATGTGGGTCGGAAAATTTTCGGTAATATGAAAACCTAGGCGACACATGAAGGGCGACCTTTCAAAGCCCAATATTTATGACATGCAGCTGGTTCCATTTCGAAAGACAATGTCAAATGCATCCACCCCGTCTCAAAGCTCGCCGACACTCGAGACAGGTCCTAACAGGTTTCTTGGGAAAACTATAATCTTTAGGCATAAAAGGCTGTGACCGCGGATGGACCACTTGAGCACAGCTGCACTCTTGAAAAGTCTCATCGAGGTCTCCATTCCGAAAGATAATGTCAAGATGTTTGCATGCGAGTCCACCCGTCACGAATGTCACCAACACTATAGACAGGTCTCGACAAGTCAGGATTTATTGGAAAAACTATAAACTTTGGGGATCAAAGGCAGTGGCCGCCGATGAACCACTTGAGCTGCAGGACCCATAAAATCTTTCGACCTGATGCACCCCGACTTCCTGTTCTTTGTCTCATGTTCCTCGAGCAATCTACGCTTTATCGAAAAACTCTGTTTTCCCGAGAGAGAGGGCCGATTTTTTTCCCGAAGGAAGAGCCTTTTTAATGAGCCACTCCGCTCAAATCTGGCCGCACTATGCATGAAGCATTCAGTCTGTTAACATCGTGGAAGTTTTTTCGTACCCGTCAACATGGAGCAAATCTTGCATGACCGTGCTTTTAGGCTCCATCGAAGATTTTACCGCGTGGGAGCAACGATGCGTCGAGTTAATCGACGGGCTGGAAACGCAAAGCCGGATTAAGCGCCCGCGATTATTAATCGGACATCAACAGTCACTAATAGGCCAAATAGCGCGTCTGGAAGGATTGAGGAATTATGTGCGGAGTTGTTTCGTACACACGGGTGCAGGACATGGTGATCATGAGTTAATCTAGCGAGAGATTGAAACATCCCTTCGAGAGTCGGATATTAACCGGTTCCATCATCAATCGCAGACACATCGAGCCGAGACACTTTCTAACTGATGCTCGCGTCCTAGTGCTTCATCATGTGCAAAATATTATCGGCAAGCACAACAGCATTAAAATCAATACAGTGTTTAATGGTGAATTCGCGAGCGGTGACAAACATGCGAATAAAAGTGTCAACACGCGAAACTGTGAACTATTTAGCACAAGCAATTTGAACGAGTGGTATGAACAGCGTGTTATTGAGCCCACTTTAACCTTACTCGATGAATTTCAAGAACGTGATAGTCGCTGGACTCTGCAGAAAATACTCAACCTCACGATAAATGTGAATAAGTATAATCCGATGCGTGCCGGGTGCTCCATATCATTACCGCGGGAAATAATGTTGAAGAAGGCTGTGGTTAACGTAAAATCCAAAGATAACGCATGTTTCGCATGGGCAGTTGTCGCTGCTCTATACCTGGCTGAACAACACAATGCTCGTCCATCTTTTTATCCTCATTAGGGGGCATCCATTAATTACGTGAGGTGATTTTGGCAATTTTTCGACCCCCCCCCTCTCCCCCTGGTGAGATGTCGTGAGATTTTGCTCGACCCCCTCCCCCCTAATCTAACGTGAGATTTTTTAAAATGCATACGTTCACGGAAAATAAATTGTAGTAGAAGTAATTGCGGTTGTAGTACCATTTACTCCACCATGTAAAGTAGTAGGGAGACTCTCCCTACGTGATAACAATTACGTGATTACTAAAATTACTAAAATTACTAAAATTACGTGATATTTGCCGAAGCCCCCTTCTCCCCCACGTGAGGTTGGGTGAGATTTCGCTCGACCCCCCCCCCCCCCTAAACGCCTCACGTAATTAATGGACGCCCCCTTATTCGGCAGTACTGAATCTGAAGGATATCGAATTCCCGGTGACGATAGATCAAATAAAAACATTTGAATTTCATAACAATCTGTCGATCAACGTATATACCACCACCAAAAAGGACATTGTTCCGATACGAGTCACTCAACACAAGAAGGAAAAGCACATCAATTTGCTGTACATGCAAGATACCGAGGACAGCAATGTGGGGCACTTCGTATGGATCAAGAACCTGTCGAGACTCGTGATAAAGCAACTGAGCAAAAAGGGGCATAGAAAATATATCTGTGATCGGTATGTAGTTACCATAATATATATGTAATTATATATGCTAGACGAATTAAGCAAAATAATATTTTTATCTTTGCAGGTGTTTGCACTACTTTGGATCGCACAGTCATTTATTGCCCCACAATCGACCTCGTGCAATTGCAATTTTTCCTCTGATCCGAAGTAGTGCAAACACCTGCAAAAATAAAAATATTGTTTTTTTTTAATTCGTCTAGCATATACAATTACATATATATTATGGTAACCACATACCGATCACAGATATATTTTCTATGCCCCTTTTTGCTTAGTTGCTTCATTACGAGTCTCGACAGGTTCTTGATCCATACGAAGTGCCCCACATTGCTGTCCTCGGTATCTTGCATGCACAGCAAATTGATGTGCTTTTTCTTCTTGTGTTGAGTGACTCGTATCGGAACAATGTCCTTTTTGGTGGTGATGGTATATACGTTGATCGAAAGATTGTTATGAAATTCAAATTTTTTTATTTGATCTATCGTCACCGGGAATTCGATATCCTTCAGATTCAGTACTGTCGAATAATGAGGATGAGAAGATGGACGAACATTGTGTTGTTCAGCTGGGTATAGAGCAGCGACAACTGCCCATGCGAAACATGCGTTATCTTTGGATTTTACGTTAACCACAGCCTTCTTCAACATTATTTCCCGCGGTAATGATATGGAGCACCCGGCACGCATCGGATTATACTTATTCACATTTATCGTGAGGTTGAGTATTTTCTGCAGAGTCCAGCCACTATCACGTTCTTGAAATTCATCGAGTAAGGTTAAAGTGGGCTCAATAACACGCTGTTCATACCACTCGTTCAAATTGCTTGTGCTAAATAGTTCACAGTTTCGCGTGTTGACACTTTTATTCGCATGTTTGTCACCGCTCGCGAATTCACCATTAAACACTGTATTGATTTTAATGCTGTTGTGCTTGCCGATAATATTTTGCACATGATGAAGCACTAGGACGCGAGCATCAGTTAGAAAGTGTCTCGGCTCGATATGTCTGCGATTGATGATGGAACCGGTTAATATCCGACTCTCGAAGGATGTTTCAATCTCTCGCCAGATTAACTCATGATCACCATGTCCTGCGCCCGTGTGTACGAAAGAACTCCGCACACAATTCCTCAATCCTTCCAGACGCGCTATTTGGGCTATTAGTGACTGTTGATGTCCGATTAATAATCGCGGGCGCTTAATCCGGCTTTGCGTTTCCAGCCCTTCGATTAACTCGACGCATCGTTGCTCCCACGCGGTAAAATCTTCAATCGAGCCTCAAAGCACGGCTTGGTCATGCAAGATTTGCTCCATGTTGACGGGTACGAAAAAACTTCCACGATGTTAACAGACTGACTGCTTCATGCAAAATGCGGCCAGATTTGAGCGGAGTGGCTAATTAAAAAGGCTCCTCCTTCGGGAAAAAAATCGGCCCTCTTTCTCTCGGAAAAACAGAGTTTTCCGATAACGCGTAGATTACTCGAGGAACATGAGACAAAGAACAGGAAGTCCGGGTGCATCGGGTCGAAAGATTTTATGGGTCCTGCAGCTCAAGTGGTCCATCGGCGGTCACCGCTTTTGATCCCCAAAATTTATAGTTTTTCCAAGAAATCCTGACGTGTCGAGACCTGTCTATAGTGTTGGTGACATTCGTGACGGGTGGGCTCGTATGCAAACATCTTGACATTATCTTTCGGAATGGAGACCTTGATGAGACTTTTCAAGAGTGCAGCTGCGCTCAAGTGGTCCATCCGCGGTCACAGCCTTTTATCCCTAAAGATGATAGTTTTCCGAAGAAACCTTTTAAGACCTGTCTCGAGTGTCGGCGAGCTTTGAGACGGGGCGGATGCAATTGACATTGTCTTTCGAAATGGAACCAGCTGCATGTCATAAATATTGGGCTTTGAAAGGTCGCCCTTCATGTGGCGCCTAGGTTTTCATATTACCGAAAATTTTCCGACCCATATATGGTTGTCACACACGCACGCACGCACGCACGCTTTTCCAAGAAACCTGTCAGGACCTGTCTCGAGTGTCGGCGAGCTTTGAGACGGGGTGGATGCAGACATCTTGACATTACCTTTCGGAATTGAAACAGCTACATGTCATAAATAATGGGCTTTGAAAGGCCGCCCTTCATACACACAACACTCATCAACGGCGGCTTCCCCCTCGCGCCAGTCGCTCCACGGACCACATGGCCCCCCCTCGACAAAGGCCCCTCTGTGACGCCACACACGCCCGGCGACCCCCCCCCCTCCGCTGTACCCCCGCGCTGGACACCCCCCCTGGACACCCCGTCCTCTGGACCCCCCCCCTAAACACCCCGCCGTCTGGACGCCCCTAGACACCACCCCCCTGGACCCCCCCCCCCCATGGGCACCCTCCCCGAAGTGGCTCAGAATCGGCCTAGTATATCTACTTACATATAACAAAAATTCTAAAATTATTAAATCAATTATTCGTATTTCTTATGAACTTCCACCTATCGGCGAAGGGTAGAGAACATAAAGCTAGAGTCTATTTCCTCCGTTTTGGTACGTTTTCGTGGCGCTATCTACTATGAAACGAAATTTTGAAATGTTGTTCCGGCAACACGGCTTATCGAGTACCCGATGTGAGTTCATCACTCGAAAAACTCGGGTACTCGATAAAGTTCGAGTATAGCCATCCGATCACACCCGACAGATTCGGGTACCCGAAAAATTCGGGTACTCGATCCGAATCATAGTTTAATTACCCGACCCGACCAAATCTGCTACCCGCACACCCCTAGTACTTTCTATGCTGCTCAGCAATAAATATAATTGCTGCATATGCGTTGTCAAATTAAACTGTAAACATGACGCAAACACGGTATTTTTGCTTATGGAAAGTGGCAATTTGGAGAAAGAAAAAAATCAATTTTTCCAAATTTTGTTTAGTAACTCTTTTAACAGGCGAATTTTTATTCTCATGTGTGAAAGTGTAATAATATTGGTTTGTCAATTTCTCATTGGAAAATAACCAATATACCCTCACACAATGAAAAATTCCATTGTCTGACTCGGTTTTTTGTTTGAAAAATGAACTGTATTTTGAACGTTTAATACCACCCTGTATTTCCAATATTTCTTTATTACGCAATTTTTTTCTGCTACATTGGTATATTGGTATATTCAAACTGTTTGAATAGAAACATTAATTCTTAGTTCTCTAATTTTTTTTCTAAAGACATTTATATACTTAATTTTCTTGCCCACAAATTTAGAGACATAACAAATTCCCAATATGCCAATTTAGCAGAAGATAAATTTCATATAAAAAAAAGTATAGGAAATACAGCAAGGTTATAACTTTCAACATCCAAAAAATTCTCCAAATAAAAAAAACGTTACCAAATGGACTTTTTTACTTTTAGCGGGTATATTTGTTCTTTTATAATGAAAAGTTGACAAACTAATAAAAGTAACCTTGATAAAATGACGAAAAAGTTTATTTGTTGAAAAAGAGTTTAATTATTCTTTCTTTCTACAAATTGTCACTGTTCGTGAGAGAAAATACTCGTAATTGTTGAAAAGCAAATTTTTTTCATCTAACGAGGGAAATAATGGTGGTAAAAACTTATAATGACATTTCTTCACTTATTTTACCCAATTCAAAACCTTCATAATTCGGGCCCCACAAAAAAATAGGAGAAACTTTACGCTTGGCATTCTTCATGTGGAAAAAACTGGGAAAACTTGAAAAAAATTCCCAAACATAATAGTCGCGATAATCACCTGCAAAGATATCATAACTTTTGTATTGAAGTAACAAAAGCTCAGAATAGAGAGGGTCATTCAAGGAAAATTGGTCTGATTGCGTCATTAATCAAACAAATTTTTCCTTGTCTGTAGACTTTATTGTAAAAAGAGAAATCGAGCATTTTTCCATTACGACGTTTCTTTTGACTTATTAGTTACAAAGGGACAAATACAATTTTCTAAGTGGAAGCTAGAAAACTAGGGATTCTCAGCTTCAACATGCTCTTTTAAATTTTCTCACCACTTAATAATTTCCCACCTTTTAGGTTCAAACATTGTGTTTGAACCTAAAAGGTTCGCATATAAAAATGAGGAAAATCTCACCTTTCGCTGCACTCGCAATAGTGTCCATGCGAAGAACGACAAGTGATGGAAGAAATGATTCGTTAGACTATCTCTACGGTACTGTTTATGTAGCAAAATCTGAATAATATTTTAAAACATTCTTTACAGAGATTCAGTATATCATCAAAATATTTCTCTCGCCGGAGAACACAATAACAAGTTTTATAAGCAGCTGGGCAAGTTATTCGCTTTGCCACTGCTTGTCAGCATTTTTATCTTGGTCAGTGGCGAGAAAAATCTTCTGATAATTTACTGAATCCTTCTAAATAAAGTTATAAAATGTTAGTCAGAGTTTTTCACATGAACAGTAATGTGGAGAAAGTTGAACAAAACATTGCTTCCATCACTTGTAATTGTTCGCATGGACAATATTGCGAATACAGCGGAGGGTGCGATTTGTCCAATTTTCATATCTGAACGTTTTTTTGGTTCACACGGTTCAGAAATCTGTTCACGACACAAAAGTATCCGCAAAGAGCTTGTGTCTTTTGCAAAGTAAAGGAAGCACACTGCGAAGTGCAGCTTTTCCACGCACCGCACACACAGTCATAAGCACTCGTACAATTGATCTTCACGACACGAGATATAATTCTTCAAAATAATTATGAGCATTTATAGAACACATGATGCCACGCCTGTTCATATTGTTTTATGATGCACTGACAAAGTTTGTATGTACAAACCAACCAAACTGAAAAAATTTTATTGTGAAATCGTAAGAGGCCAAGAACGTAACTTCCCCCCCAAAGAATTTCGAGCAAGAACGAGTTTTTATTCCGACTTTAAATTATGCTTTTATAACTTATAATAACGCGTGCGATTTAACGATTCCACACAATAAAGAAATTCGTTCTTAGGGAAAAAATTAATGAGCGATGTGCGTAGATAACCTCGACGTCGCTCGATGAATACGTCACACACGCGGCTCGCATGATGAGACAACGTGAGCACTCTGCACCGAATTTTCTTTTTCGTCGCAACACCATTAAAAAATACAATTATCGAAGACCACGGCACAATTTTCGACATTTCATTTGTTGAATTGAGGCTGTCACTTTCTCGGCTTACTGATTTCGAGCCAACTCGAAATCGTACGTCGTCTGCAGAGAATGCATTCTCAGCGCCTTGCTGAAATTCGCGGGAACTAAGTCTCGCCAACATCGTGCGAGATTTGCTCGAAATGATCAGCAATTACCTACTAATTGTAGACACCCACGGATTTCGTGAAATATGCGGAGGAATGAGATGATTGAGGTGCCGAAATACGTGTTTTTAACCTGGCTACGCGGCTCTTCTCCCCTCCAAGTCTTTGTACTTAAACTTTGTATTTTATATAATTTTTTATCATGTCCTCAGCATGGTAATACAATCTACTCAATTTTTTTCGTTTTAAGAAATTTGATGAGAAGACAGTCTATCAATTTGACATTGTCTCGTCAAATTTCGTGAAATTCGGAAGAGCCGTTCAGGAAATTCGTGGGTATCTACTACCCCGATCTGCCACACCGACGGCGATGGGGTACCATTCCCTCTTAAGTCCAAGTGCTGAAGTTTCATTTTCAGAAAAAAGAAGGAGAGAAGAAAGAACACGAGAAATACTAGCAACCGTAAGAAACAAAAAATAAGTCAGTTGCGATTGCTTCCGTTCTTACGGATGTGAATTTTCCACATATTACGAATCCATGGAGGCTATGTCAAGTCATTCTTCTTTTTCAGGTTCTTTTTTATTCTCGTCTACTTGAGGAATGATACACATTGCCAGAGTACCTGTGTGCATCATTTTACGCAATTTCGGAAGTAGTTATATGAAAGTTGTTTTAGCCGTTGATTTAACGTTGTTTGAAGGGCCATTGCCATTTTCGTGGATAAAAATAATTGCGATGCGAAGCTAATCGAAACGAGAGTGCACTATTCTGTACTGTCTATAGGTCCATGACTATCTCTAAGTACACGTGGGCTATATCAGTGATCTGTGCAACGATGTAATTTCGTTGTCGTTCTGGCACCGAAATTTCCAGCATTCTTCGTCGTAATCTCACTTTCCCTGCTCGAGGGTTTTGAGTAAGAAGAAATACGATAAGGACGTATTTAGTATCTGGAGGTGATAATAATTGTATGTGAATGCAGGATTTGTTAAGGTAGTACCTCCACAGAAGAGTTGAGTTAAGAAATGGTTGAAATTTGACATATATGTTATTCAATACATTATCCAAACATCTGTGCAATTTGAATAAGTTTGACCACCCCAAACCTGAGATATTAACACTTAAAGTTGGCTTGGTTTACACGCAACAAATGCGTTATGATTGGCAAACAGAGCATCATTAATTTTACCGTCAAAACTAAAATTAAGAAATTGATAAAAAACGAGGATAAGCTAGAGTAAGATATCACGAATAATGTGAAAAAAAATGAGAATGATTCACCATCTAGTTTCCAAGATATAACCATGAAAAGCCCTCACAATTTTGGTGCAAAGCCTGGCAAAGCCTGGAAAAAAAACAATTGGGGCAAAGCCTGGACAGTCCCGGCAAAAAGTTTACTGGCAATGGTATATCAAAAACACAATATAAAATATATTTTACGGCAATAAATGATATCCATCGTATTATCTACTAGTACCGAGTCAATATTGCGTAGTTTTTAATTTTATTCATTACTATTTAAACCAATTATCAATCTTTTAAACATGAACATGGTATGTAAACTTTTGGTTGAGATTTTCGCAGAGGAACTACCTTAAGCATCATTTTGTCGGTAATCGGCGGAAACGTACGGCCACGAACATATCCATCGATATCGTGGAGAAACTCAGGGCCGTTAGGACTCGTGGTTGCCACATCAACATTATGAGAATGTTCGTTATGAATGGTATCTCGCCGGATCCTGGCCACCCGCTACTGTACGCGGCAGCGCGCAAAGACTCGGTCTATTTTTAACGGGGGAAAAAACAATCATTAGGTAGGCACTCGGAACATTTGCCTCGATTGCAAACTCCAATCAGCCAGTTTACTTGGTTCGAGAAACCAACCTCGCTCGTAAGAAACGTTCCGATCCATCCGAAAAACGAAGTTTGCAAAAGCTTGACGATTATGTACAGACCGGATGTCACGATACTTTCCGAACACATCTATCAGGAATAAAAAGGTTGCCGGAATAACGTATCTGTGCATAATGCGTGAAGCACTTGAACGTTGTCAATATTTTCACAATACCTTGCTCATTTGATAGATATTGGCGCACAAAGTAAGCGCGCTGGTGAGTATGGACCAGAGGAGAATCGGTCCGTAAATACGTTCGAGGGTGTCGCAACATTTGCTCAGAATCCGACGACGTAATACGAACTCTCGAATGAGAGCGTGATGGTCATCGGTTGACTTGACACTAACTATTACGCAACCCGCGCCCATGGACGTCATGCTTTCCATAATGTAGTGGAGAACATAGATTGGGGGACTGCTCCGGGGATTCCAAGGATATTTGGCGTGAAAGGGCAAATAAAACTTGATCGGCGTTACACCTTTGCATAGTTGAATTATTATCGCTATTACGGGACCGAGAACGTAAACCACCGCGGTGATGATAAAAAAACGCGACATCGCGATAGTCGATACATAGAAGTATTTTATTGGAGAGAGTAACACGCTGCGGAATTCGGGAACAGAAAAGTCTTTGCGAAACGTCTCGTCTAGAATTTCGTGGGTCCTTTTGATCTCATCGTGATTGAGGATAAACAGAGATACCTTGAAAATAAATATACGCACGAGAAATAATGACAGGGCACAATAATTGCAAGATTCGATTGAATACTATGTTGGCGTGTGTCGGAATAGATGCAGCAGGTCCACCATAGGTCAATTAAACGGACACTCGGGCTTCAAAAATTATCCAAATATTACTGAAAAAGTACTCGATGAATAGGGTTTCTGATTTTTCGACTTTTTTTTTCTCGTGACTCGACTAGGAATTCCCGGGAACTCTCGAATTTTCGATAAATTTCAAAATTTTTTAAAAATCATAAAATTATCAATTAAATACAAAAACTACGGGTATTAATAATCATCAACATTTATTATTTATTCAGCCTTGTTTGGATAAAAATTTGGATTACTTACACATATTTAAACAAAACAAAGTAAATTGAACTTTGAATACCTTCCTATAAAACTTTTAATTTGTCTTTTTATTAAGAAGTAAGTACTTTAAATATTCATTTTAGCTTCCTTCTTGAGGTAAGTGAAAATATTAATCGCACAGTCTTTTAATTAAACAAATAGTACACACATGAAGTATCGTCATAAAAACAATCTTTAAATTAAACTTACGTACAGTACATCTTTCTTCCTACAAAGAAGTAAAACTTTTAACCACCCATACGCGTTTAAATAAACAAAAAACAAATTTTTCAATAACACAATCAACTAGAGACTATAATTTAAGTATTTGCCAACGAATCTTTTGACTCCACAGTGTTTCAATTCGGTACATGAAAAAACAATGAGAATCTTCAAAGTAGGCTATCTTATTAGCCTTGAAAACATAGGATAAGATTTTTAAAAATCGAGGTCTAAACGCGAAACCGCTTCATCCGCAAACCTATTTAACTCTATTTTTAATGAAACATAATTTTGAAACGAGGGAATTTATAGCATCATCTGATAATCGGTTTTATCTTCCTGACAAAATGACCAGATAACGAGAAAATCCGTTCATTTTCTCTAGATGTTGGCTTTACTATCCTTAAAGCTTTATATAAGTTTTCAAGCTTCGGCATTACTAGCTGCTGCCTCGATAGCCCATGTCGGTTGGAACTCAAAAGTTGTGGTATTATGATCGTGTTCATTATCTTAAGTTTCAATTTTGGCGTCATCTTCGACTGGATTTAAGGTGCCTGGAAATAATCTATTATCCAGTTCTTCTGTAAATTTGATCAAAGCCGTTTTGCTGCAATTGCGTACAATTATTTCATTGTCATTCTGAAATGCCGTTGGGTTATGAATATATCTGATTAAAAGAATCAGGTTAACATTTCGTCTGTAATTAATCTTCTAAAAATGTTCCAACAACTTTATTGCCAAATCGTTTTCCATGGATTCTAGTTTATTGATCAACACACAAACAAACGTGCAGCGGGGCCCGTGGTAGGGACGGCACAAGCACAATCAAGAAGCGATTTCTCGAGTTCTCGAGTAAGGCCAAATTACCCGGGAATTCTCGCTCCGAGAAGTCTCGACCAGAAACCCTATCGATGAACTAAGCAAATATTCGCTACGACGTGTCATCAATTTCATCGCCTGTCGTTCGGCTAGCTAATAATGACTTCTTTCGTTAATAATCTTTTGGAATACTCAAAAATCTTTTAACTGCAACGTTAGGTTCCTTGTTAACACATTACCCTCACTAGCGTACTACCGGCACTGACGCAAAGGCCCAAAGACTTGGTCACTTGGCTCACGTTTGAAATATTATAAATCATTGAATTAACATCCGCCATGAAGAGGACGGCCGAACTGAACGAGTAAGCAGCGACTAGAAAATTGATAGGGTGCTGTGATCGGCGAGCTGGCCAGAGGCCTGAAAGAAAAAACAGTTGTTTGATGGTGCCTTCGTATTGCTCGTATTTTTTCTGTTCGTTATCCTCGGACACTCGAGACGCGAATGTCTCCAACGACGAGACTACTAGACGGACATAGCAAGAGAGCGAGAGAGAGAAAATGCAATTTTTAATTTATGAAATAAAAACCGAGCGGCGAGGGAAAAGCCGAGCATATTTAAATAATATTGAAATCGAATTGAGAGAGCGCCAAACGCTCGGGCGCATTTTCCGTTTTTTTATCCGTGCACGGAAAACTAAGTAAGAAAGAAAGTCGGAGTTACATCTATAATCGCGCACAGTAACTTTTTCATTCGTGCAAAGTGTAGACGAACATTTTCTACAAATTGTTGGAATTGCAGTTGTACTTTTTCATTCCATTAATAAATAACGCCTTCTCTTTCTAGTGCGCGCGACCCTCTTATACTCGTGATGCACAATTTATCGGAAAATTGAGTCGGGCAAAACTTAGCGATCGATTTGTCATCTCAATTTAAGAATAATACTTTTACAATTGCCCTGTGTGGCCTTCGCGAAACGGAAATGAAACCATTTCTAAAGAGAGACCATGGCAGAAATAAGTTTTGTAACTCTGACGTCTATACCTGCTATGCAAAATGTCTCTATAATGGTACCATAACGTCGAATTGTTATCGATTGTTTTGAAACTGTTTAACGCGTACTGTTTCCAAAGCGTTCTAAGCTCAAGAAACCAGAAAAGAACAATGCGAGTGTACTGAAGCGTGCGAGGTTTATTGCGCCTGCGCGGTGAGAGCTATTTTTACGGAAATCTATCGGAACCAGTGCTCTCTATAAACGAACGACTCACAGTAGCTAGTCTTCCCTTTTCCTGGAAGAAACAACATCACTACTCATCCCAGGTACGTTAATTAACTTACTTATAGATTCAAGCTCCAGCAAAGGGGTGATGTAAAAAGCAGCATAAGTGCTGTACAAAATATCAAGTCAAGTGCCTTAACATCTGTCGTAATTGCCGTCGAAAATATTGTCGAGTTCATTTTCATCTCTGAAAGTGGATGTCCTTTAGTAAACGAAGATTGATTATGGACCAAATGGAAAAAAAATTGTACGAAGGCGATTAAATCAGCAGCTTGCCAACATTGTTTTCAGTTATTAATTTATTATATTTTGGACTAAGTTGGAAGAAAATGAACACTGCAGCAATTCTTTGTCGTTTATTCATTCAGGAGGAGACCCGATGGTCTCTAGATGCCAAGTAATTAAGGCGGAGACATTTGGAATACAGTAGAACCTCGATTATCCGAACAATTACGGATATCCAATTATGGATATCTGTACTTATGGATATTCGACTTATGGATATTCGACGATAGTGACCGATACAAGCTGCGAAACAAAATATCGGTCGCAATGGTCGAGGCTATAATGCACGTTCGACTCACGCTCAGCGTTGCTTGCTGTGACTTTAAGGGGGGATTGTCTTTTTTTTCGCAAAATTTACCGCTTTTTGGGAATTTTTTTGTGAAGAAAGTATACAACGGAAAACTTGTGAAACTTGGCATATAGTTTTATTGATCTGTTTACTACATACAAAAAAATTTTAAACAATTTCATCAAAAAATCCGCCTCCCACCCCCCTCGACGCGCGATGGTCCTTTTTTGATGGTGTGCACGATTACAGCCTTCACGTTCATCCTGCAACAAAAACCCAAAAAGCATTTTACTTTAGACACATATAGCTATCGTTCGATGAAGGGAAAAAAAATTGACGATTTGGTGACGTTTTGAACTTGAAGTATGGATTTTTCGAAAAAAATTGATCGATTTTTTGTTATAAATAAAAAACTATTAAACGTATTGCTTTTTTGCTTCATCAAACTATAAAAGGATGTCAGCTGAGCATTCTGTCCAAATTTGAAGGCAATCGGTTGAATAGTTTTTGAGAAATCGTGCACACCATCAAAAAAGGACCATCGCGCGTCGAGGGGGGTGGGAGGCGGATTTTTTGATGAAATTGTTTAAATTTTTTTTTTATATGTAGTAAACAGATCAATAAAACTATATGCCAAGTTTCATAAGTTTTCCGTTGTATACTTTCTTCACAAAAAAATTCCCAAAAAGCGGTAAATTTTGCGAAAAAAAAGACAATCCCCCCTTAAGCCGACAGCTCGTTTGTTGAAGCGTTTCTGCTCTGAGAATATTTTTATAATAATATAAATGACAGCGATGTTCGACCCCTCGATATCTTTCCTGACAGTTAGGGCCGAAATTTAGCTATTCATGCATCAGTGAATTATTCGTTGTAATACGTATCAATTCCATGGGAAATCCACTCTGTGCTCATTCTGTTCGTTATCGTTTTCGCTTTAAAATGCCGCCTCGTCCATCGTGCTGCGGGTATTTTTCGTTTCTTGGCAGAATTTCAAAGAGGGACCATCGATTTTAGCAAATTTTTCCACACTTTTTTCAATAAAAATTGAGGGTTTCGGGGGAATTAATAGTGAATTTGTATTCGGGGGGCGAAAATACGTAAAATGGACTTCGAATCGACTGTCGTCAATAAGTATAAGTTACACTGTAGAATAGTTCGAAGTATATACTCGGCTAATAAGTAAAAATTTGTAATAATAAACAAATATATACACAAATATAAAAACCGTGTTCTTGTAATATCCAAATTCAAAAAGAAATAAATCTCTTCCAAGGCTCAAAGACAAATTACCATACCACGATAAATGTTTTTACCAACCGTACGTTTCACCTAACTACAACAATTATATCCATAAAAAAAGTATTCATCTTCATCTATAATTCGCACAGATCGCAGCAATCACTTTCAAAACAAAATACTCAATGCACAAGTAGGAAATGCACTTTAGATAACAGCTATTTGACAACATTTGACCGATCGCGAAAATTACACTTCATTTACAGCACTGTTCAGGCCAGTAGCTCAGTGAAGGCTACTTAGAAGATTTGTAGGGGGGACCAGCGATGGTCTAGGGGGAAGCCATCAAAACCATCTGGCAACACTGTAAAGCAGACGGAAGTCCGGTGTTGATGATAAATTCAGAAAATGACCTCGCCAACATCAAATGACTCACTCACATTAAAGGCCCTCGTAGCAAAACCTAGTTCGACGAGCTCTACGCCAATTAAAAATAGATTTTCCGTATCACAATTTAATGCTAACTCTTTATGCGCACATCTACACCTCATTAAAGTCTTGTTAGCTAGGAAATTTTATCACATTATCTGTATTTTTGAAACTTGGCTACACTTGCAAATATCCGATGACTTAATTCGCTTGGAGAACTACACCCCAATACGAACTGATAGAGAAAACAAGCGGGGTGGTGGAGTTGCCTGCTACATTCATCGATCTCTCAATGTAAAAATTCTTGAGATGTAATCTTCGTATTTTACCAACCAGCCCGAACTCATTTTACTCGATATATGCTATCCCGGTGACAACTTCATTTTTGTAGTAACTGTTTACCGCAGGCCAAAGGGATGTTTATTTACTGAATTTACAAATTCTTTCCAGAAATACTCACATATGTATGAAAACATTATCATAGCTGGCGATCTAAATTGTAATTTGCTAACATCTAATTTCGAATCGCTGGTGCTCCGTGAATTTGCCGAAGCTCATGCTCTTCACATTGTTGAATCAGATGCAACCCACTATACTGCTTCTTCAGACTCGTGTCTAGACGTACTCATCGTTGACTTACTGTCCAAAGCGCGCTCTCTAGACAAATCAGTTGCTCCGTTCATTGCAGGTCATGATATGCTAGAATTAACTTATGTTCACTACACGAAGCAAATAGTTGAACGGAATATCATGCGTAGGAACTTTAAGAGTTTTATTGCTGAAGCAATCTCTGAGTAATACTATACTTAAGACGTTAGACATACATGCTCCTATGGAATGTTTTAAGATTAGTAAGCGTGCCACTCTGTGGCTAACGTCGGACCTGAAACAACGCATGCGAACTCGCGATACCTTGTATAAACAAGCTAAAAGATCGGGCATACTTATATTTCAGCCAATTTCTAAGATTTGACCAAAACTACAGAACTACCTTAAATTCTGATCATCTGCCACGGTAATTGACATTAGGTCATGAAAAAATCAACGTGATTGCAATTTCTTCGACGTCCATTATTAATGGTTGTACAAGGGACAGCCATTAATAATAATAGATAATTAATGATCTCCGACCCTAGTTGACATGTTTTTAAGTCTGCGAAAGACCGAATCGCCGGCGACTAGTCGACAGTGCGTTGCAGCAGTTTAAGGGGAGATATACACCTAGGAGCCGGAAAAAGGTAATTTTTGTGAATTTTTTCAAGGTAAACTATTTGAAATTTCGGATTGAGGTTTTAATGATCTAAAAGTATATACATTCAAAAATATGTTTAATTTCCATTATTTAAAAATATCAAAAATATACAAGGATATTGTATGATCCTTGGAGCGTCGTAAAAAAATCTGCGTATGCGGTACCCACTGGCGTTTCGTCAAAAATCATCTGAAAAAACACCAAAAAGATGATTAAATTAGATTCAATAATCTAGTACTTGTCATAGCCAATTTTGAAAATATCGATTTATGACAAAATGTCGGACGTTTGAACATAAATAAAAAATTAGTTATTATTTTGCCTATAAAACAAAAACTAAGTAACGGAAAAAAAATCCTGTGACAAGTACTAGATAATAGTGTATATAGAATAACCACAAAAAACCTCAAGGCAATCGGTTCATTGGTTTTCGAGAAATTTTGCGTACCGATTTGAAGAACGTGGTTGTGAGAAAAACGTGATTGAAAATTTGGGAATGAATAAATCATGAAATTTGTCAACTTACATGGAATCATCGACACTAGGCCCATAGTGTAGGTCTTCTACGGTCGACAGAATGTTCATAGCTTCTAAATCCTCGACCTCGACCTTCTAGGTGTATATCTCTCCTTAACTCAACTGTATTGTTATTAGGTAACTTCGATCGTAATGGCAAGAAATCCAAATATCATGACACAGCACGGTATAAAGGGGGTTGATAATTACAAATGGAGCCACATATGACAAAAAGCTGTGCACAACCTTGAACATTTACGACACTTCAGCCGGACTTATCGGACCACTCGAAACATTGGATATCTTGATTTATTGTAACGTCTTTATCGAGCGGACACCTTCGATCCCAAGTGTATACAGGGCAGAGATGGGCAATAATGTAATTGAATAAAATTCAATTATAGATTATCCCAGTAATGTGTAATTGAACCTCACATTAATTACTCATTGAATGGGTAATGGATAATTGAAACAAGATTTAATTACACATTATACGCTTAATGGGTAATTGGACTCTGTTAAATTAAGAATTACATTGAGCATTAAATACTAATTGTAATTCAATTAGATTTGTAATTCAATTACAATTGTAATTTAATTACAATTGTAATTCAAATACAATTATAATTTAATTACAATGTAATTTAAATACAAATGTAATTGAATTACATTTGTAATTTAATTCCAGTTTCTATTTAATTATATTTGCAATTTAGATACATTCATATGATTCGGATGGGGGTAAATGTTAAAGAGGCTTTGCGAGGGTGCGGACCACCCTATCTATACCCAAGTGCGTGTATTTAAGTGAAAATATGTGACTGTGCTTACCTGGGTGAGTGGATGCCTAACATTACGAGTGCGTGTATGTCGAAATTCAAAATGGCGGATCAAAAAAAAACAATATTTTATTTTTTTTAAATAAAAGCTGATACTCGGGGGTTTTCAGGGTCTCTGAATCCGAACTTGAACTCAGATTTTCAAAATTCAACATGGCGGATCCAACATGGCGGATAAAAAAATCACATTTTTTTTTTAATAGAAGCTAACCCTCAGGGGGTTTTCGGTGTTGTTGAATCTAAATCTGCAATCAGATTTTGAAAATTAAAAATGGCGGATATAATTAACGGATTGGAAGAAAGAACATTTCAATTTTTGGCGGATATAGTGGAATATAGCGGATGCAAAATTCGAAAAATCATTTGATTAATGGCGGATATAATTAACGGATCGGAAGAAAGAACATTTCAATTTTTGGCGGATATAGTGGAATATAGCGGATGCAAAATTCGAAAAATCGTTTGATTCCGACAAAAGTATCTTTTGTTTTCAAGGTCGTTAAATTCAAACCTAACATAAGTTTTTTTAAATATTTTCAACGGTAGATACAATATCGTGAATGCAAATTAAAAATATAGTTGCATTTCGACAAGAGTGAGTATACTTCGGTTTTTGAGACCAATGAATCACATCTGGAGTTAAATTTTCAAAATTCAAAATGGCGGATAAAAAACAAAATTTAATTTCTTTGAAATAAAAGCTGTTGCGCGGGGATTTTGAGGTTGCTGAATTCAAGCTTCGTCTTCAAATAATGAATTTGAACCTAACGACTTCAAAATGGTTTCTATAAAACTCAAAAATTGTCGGATTAGGATGAAACTTTTGCTTCCCATCTCTTCCACTCAGCCAAACTATATTTATGTTTAGTACAGTTGGCGTGGTCGTTAGTTTTTTTTCTTTAATGTCTCATTTGTTCGATTTTTTTCAATTCTTCGCAGACGTTTTAAAGCTCTTTTGATTTTCGAATATTTACATTAACTTGGGATCGTGTGACGTCAACAACTTTCGAGTGACAGTTTTCGTTTTAATGAAAAAACAGTTAGCTTTTTTGATCCACCATATTGGCTCCGCCATTTAGAATTTATAAAATTTGATATGGGATTTGAATTCAGTGACCCCAAAATCCCCGAGTGTTAGATTACATTTCAATATAGTATTCGATATAGCATTCAATCATTTTTGTCGAAATTTTCAAAACAATCCAAATATTGATTTTTGAATTATATTCATTCTTGAATTCAGCACATTGTACGATTCAATTTTTTTTTAATTTTATTAATCTTTTTGCATTCTTTTGTTATCGTCGATACAGCATACGTCGGAATATGATAACAAAATCAATTCATCGGTTACGTGAGTTTCGAAGCAAAAAAAATATTTTCTCCATAAAAAAATATATATAACATATGAATTTTTTAATCAAAATGCTAAGCATATAGAAGAGCAATATTGCAACAATATTTTTAAAAAAATTCATCCAAAAATTTAGAAAATTCAGCCGGTGGGACCTGGTTACCGAAGACCCCTCAAAAACGGTGTACACAATTTCTCAAAGACTAATGCACCTCTCATATTGAAATTTTGCACACTTCTTCAAAATAGAATTGACTAGTGATTGGATGAAGGTTTTTTTAATTTAGATTGCTACTAATTCTACAAGGCTATACGTAGTGTAAATTGTACCAAAAATTGAACTATTTTGCATATAACTCTGCCAAAAATTCAAATATTAATTTTTTTTAAATCCTTCGTCCAATCACTAGTCAATGCTATTTTGAAAAAAAGTGAAAAAATTCAATAAGATCGGTGCATTAGTTGTTGAGAAATCGTGTCCACCTGTTTTTTAGGGGTTTCCGAAAACCAGGTCCCATCGGCTGAATTTCCCAAATTTTTAAATGAAATTTATCTAAGTATTGTTGAAATGTTGCTCTTTTATATGCTTAACATTTTAAATAAAATAATTTATATGTTATATTTTTTAATAGAGAAAATAGGCTTGTTTTAGTTTTAAGGCTTTCACGGCTCTTTATGTAATGAGAAGAGTATGTGGCTTCCGGATGGAGGCCATGTTGAGGATCAGCATTGTGCAGACGTTTCGCAAACGTTACAGTCTGCATCATCAGGGCTGAGAGCTCCGATACTAAAGCTCTCGTGTCTCAGGTATTCCTTATATAGTTGCAGTCATCGTTCCAGATCGCTGCACCAATCAATCAGATGTTTTTATTGATCAGCTGGTCAATTAAAAAACCGAGAGGACGGTGTGCCAAATAGGGTTGACGTGATATCATCCATCTCTGTTTAGATTGTCCGGATGTTTTCGCATTTCCAAGCCTTCTCGGTGTTTCCTAGAAAAATAGCTGTTTGATGGGGCCAGACTTTGGGCTTTGTCAAACTGGATGGCATGACCAGTCTCCATCCAATGTTCGGCCAGCGCTGATTGTGTAATATGGCCATATTTGATACACCGTTGGTGTTCTTTGATCCGTGTACTGATCTTCCTCCCGGTTTCCTCTATGTACACTTTACCGCATGAGCAGGGTATCTTGTATACTCCTGGTGCACTTAATGGTGGTCTTTGGTCTTTTGCACTCGGAATCACTTGTGCTAGTTTCTTCTGAGGTTTGAAGATGACTCGCACGTTATGTTTTCCAAGGACCCTGCCTATGCGATCGGTTATGCCGTGAAGGTATGGAAGAGAAGTTGTTGCGGTTATTTGTCCTTCATTCTCTCCATCAGGTGCTGTAATCGTTTTCGAATCAGCTATTTTTCTTTTTAGATTTTTGATCGTTCGTTCGATGTTGCCTGGCTTGTAGCCATTGTCTCCTAAAGCTTTTCGTAGGTGTTCTAGTTCAACCTCCAGGGAGTCTGGTTCGGAGATCGCTAGAGCTCTGTAGACCAGAGAGCTTATGACCGACTGTTTTTGGGAAGGGTGGTGATGGGACGTGGCGTGGAGGTATCTATCCGTATGCGTTGGCTTCCGGTAAACTTTATGGCCCAAAGTGCTATCGCTTCTGCGTTGAACCAGTACATCCAGGAAAGGGATTTTATTTTCCTGTTCTATCTCCATGGTAAATTGAAAATTGGGGTGTTGGGAGTTGAGGAAGGTTAAGAAATGATTGAGGTTTTCTTTGCCGTGACTCCAAATGACGAAGGTGTCGTCGACATATCGGAACCAGGTGGAGGGCTTGAGCGAAGCTTCTTGCAGAATTCTGTTCTCGAAGTTCTCCATAAAGATGTTGGCGATGATAAGGGAAATAGGGGAACCCATGGCTGCGCCTGAAGTTTGTTCATAAAACTGGGATTGAAATTTCAAGTATGTAGAGTTTAGGCAATGTTGTATGAGGGGCAGTAAGTTCGGGGCAACTTTTTTGGAATTTTTAAATATGCTTAGGGTTTCATTGGTTGGGACGTTTGTAAACAGGGATACAACATCGAAACTCACTAAAATATCTTCTGGTTGCACCTTGATAGACTGGATCTTGTTCTAAAAATCCTGGGAGTTTTAGATATAGGAGTTGTTGAGGCCTACGAGTTCCTGCAAAGTTTTGCAGAGAAAACGTGCCAAGTGATATGTAGGACTGCCTATGTTGCTAACAATGGGCCTTAGTGGGATGTTGTTTTTGTGTATTTTTGGCAGACCGTAAAGCCTGGGTGGTAGGGATGCCTTGGGTGTAAGGGCTTTGGTTAGGTTTTCCGATAGACCAGCCTTCTTTAGAAGTGTTGTTGTTTTCTTTTCTACACTCGATGTGGGATCGTGATAATTTCTTGTACGTATTGGTGTCCTCTAGCAGGTTCATAATTTTACTGCAGTAGTCCGTTTTATCCATGTTGACAGTTGCATTTCCTTTGTCAGCTGGTAATATTAAGATGTCCTGGTTTTTCTTCAAATTGTGAAGAGCAAGGTGTTCTTCCTTCGTGATATTCTGCTGCGGACGTTTTGCCTTGTGTAGAATATTGCTTATCCGTTTCCTGATGTCGTTGCCAGTATCCAGTGGGAGACGATAGATGGCAGTTTCCACCTGGCTGATGATTTCTCTGGTTGGATTTCTGTCGGTGTAATGACGACATTGTGCCCTTTTGCAAGGACTGATGTTTCAGCTGCAGAGAGTATGCGGTTACTTAGGTTTTTTAGTGTGTGGGTTAGGATGGGCTGCTTCGACTGTGGGCATAGATTTCTGAATTTTTCTATTTGATTCTTGGATCTTAGGTCTGCGCAGTGGAGAGCTTGTTCGTGGGTGACACGGTCAAGATCTTCCCACAGCTGTGGTTCCAAAGAGTCAGATAGCCGTAGGTGAAGTTTAAGGAGTTTTTGGGAATTTTGGTCCAAAAGCTTTATGGTGACAGATATTCTCTCCTTTACCAGTCTCAGCGAGGCCTGGTGGAGGATAGTTTTGGCTTGTTTTGATGGAAAGGGGTTTTTTAATTGAAAACATTTTGGTACGACTTGATGGTCGCGGCACCTTTTTTGGAATGTTAACGAGCACAGTTGGATGTGCAGAGTTTTCCTGAGTTTGGAAAAGGTGTTAACAGAACCCAAAATAGCCTCTCCGTGTAAGCGTCTGATTTTAGTTTTAAGGCTTTCACGGCTCTTTATGTAATGAGAAGAGTATGTGGTTTCCGGATGGAGGCCGTGTTGAAGATCAGCGTTGTACCGACGTTTCGCAAACGTTACGGCCTACATCATCAGGGCTGAGAGCTCCGATACTGAAGCTCTCGTGTCTCAGGTATTCCTTATATAGTTGCAGTCATCGTTTCAGATCGGTGCACCGATCTGGAGAGCCAATCAGATGTTTTAATTGATCAGTTGGTCAATTAAAATTTTTTTGAATTGTCGTGACCTTGTCGTGTTTTCCGGAGTATTTCGGTTTTTCTTTCGATGCACGGCTCAAGCGCATCAATTACAGGCGGTAGTGATCCCCAATTATCGTTTGATTCGGTTTCAGCAGTTCTTATTAAATCACACCCCTCTGATCCCATCAAATACAGAGCAGGAGCATAGATCCATGGATATTTGTTTTTGCCAGTGATGTTGATGGTTGGCCGGGCTCAACCTATGACTTTCTGCGCTTCGGATTGTCGTAATGGATCCGTTTTTCATCACCAGTGACAATTCGATGCAAAAAACCGGGAAGTAAAACTCCCCGCAAACACACTTCATTCGGCACAAATGTTGACATATTCAACAAATTATAAAGTTTTGTTATTTCCAATTCGAAAAGGGGTTATGTACAGCAAATGACATTCAATGACAGCTGATTCACGATGAATACATTCCTGTCGGTAACAACGAAATACTGTGTTACCTGTGGTAACAACGAAATACTACGCCATCTCTTGTAAAACGCTACGAATTAATTCCAACACCTAAAATAATACCTTGACAAGTTTACATTAGCAAGCATCGAACCACTTCATACTACATAACGATCGACGGAAAATCTTACACCGTGCACAAAAAACACTTTATTCACACAGAAAAGAAGTATGACGGCCTACATTACCTCAATATGAAGTGCGTGTTCTGTACATCTGACATGGATGCTAGCTCCACCGAAAATGGATATTATTTAAACATAAAGCTGCCGCTGGATCAAGCTAAGGTAGCTGGTCGTAAAACCAAGCTCACCCCGAATGTTTCGTTTTAGCTGATACTCGATTAAGGTAATTGGCGCCATTTATGGGTGCCAACATTATGGCTGTCGGTGACATTCACTATTGCATCCGGATTAAAGAAACTCGTAAGGAACAGTTGACGCGAGTTATTGTTTTCATTTGAAAATCACGAAGCCTCTCGGTTGGTGCACATTCCATTAGGCGACATCACAATTGTCGGGAGGTATACTACGTGTGTAATCATCGGTGGCTTACGAAGGCTTATTTTTCATCAAGAGTCCGCAGCAAGAAGTAATACGAGAGGGCGGTATTCACGATCTGAAATTTTCTAGAACTGTATTAGCGTGAATGGAACGGCATATCGGTTAATTAGCAAATACCTACTCCTATCACAATATCCAATGATATTGGATAAAACTGGCAGGCTTTTAGGGTCAGAGGTTGGCACATTAGCATCGTGAGTACGTTGGATGAGAACAATTGGTCGCCGCAGCCGGGCCATCCGCTGCAGTAGATCGCATCGTGAAGAACTTCGGACTGTCCGATTAAACAGACATGTTGCAATTGGAGAACAATATGAAAGGTCTTTTTTAGTAGGCGTACCTCGGTGGTGAGGAGTAATCCGTAAGTTCCGTAGAGCAGAGTTTGCATGATCTTCATGAAAATATAAATTCCAACCAACGGGGCATTGTCCAAGCTGATCTATAATTTATTCGTAAAAACATGAATGCACACGTGCAGGAGTTTATCCATACTGTAATAAATTGGGGACGGACTTTGGAAGTTCACAGCAAGTCCAATGTTCATCATCAACTCCTTGGCACTATACCTGCGATGCTTGGAAGACGTTTGCACAGATGATGAGGGCACTGGACGTCAGCATCCATAGGATAATAGGGCCGTAGATTGTTTGGAGTTGGTCCCGACATTCTACCAATATCTGTCGCCGTATAACGCATTCCTTGATGATACTCGAATGATCATCGGACGAGGTCAGATTGTGCATACGGTAGGACAGCACGCGAAGTTGACTGACTATTTGGAAGACGTAGAAGCCGAAAAGAGCGTCCGTGCTCGCTGTTATCATACTTACCGCGTAACTCGCCCCTACCTCAACCACGTAACAGATGAAGAACAAAACGTTGCTCTCCGGTAAATTATACTCCGATGGAAAGGGCGTGCGATATCGGAGAACTTCGACACCGTGCGATCGTTGAATAATAATCGATATGAGCGGACTCAGATTGTACATGCAGACAATACCGAGGGTTGAAAGCGACAGGCAGAGTGTCGGACGATCAAAATATTCGATCAATGACAGCAGCGCGGGTCGATAATTTACATCTGCCAGGTCAGCGAAAAAATTTTCTTCAAGAGTCTCGTGCAATTCGACGAGGCGATCACGATAAAACGAGAAGATAAAGACCTTTCGAGGAAATTGAATAGACTGTTACGGCTATCAACCTACGAACCTCGATGCACGTTATTCGTATAGACACTTGCTTGGAAAATTACCTTCAACAAAATCGTACAGAAACCGATGGCTATTCCAAAGCTTCTTGTAAGCAGCGCAAAATTCCCGATGTTACTCACTACCAAATGCATGATACCGTAAGTTGTGACGATGCTCACAATCGATTGAAAGACGACCACTAATCGAAGGAATCTGAAAGTTACGCGACCCGGCCATAGACCGGCCAGTAACATGAGTCGTTTAACCATGCGAGCGTAACTTTCGTACCTTCGCAATTGCTCGTCCATTACAACAAGCATTCGAGAAGCGCACGACACAAGCTGACAGTTAATGACATCCCCGTTTAGGGATAGCTCGAAATTGTAGGGGGGCGGAAGAAAATCATTGAGGGGGACTTTCAACTGTAGATGTGAAATGCTGTAATATCAGAAAATTGACGTCTATAGCCGGTGCAACCGGTCATTATTCATCCTCGCTAATCGGACCTTTGAAGGAACAACGGGGAGACAATTTGTGAAAAACTTGAGCACGGCAGACCATTGTTCCACTGTCGTAGGATAAGATAATTGCTGATTCGGGAGACTTCGAACGTTTAGTCGGTACTTGTCTGGAAAAATGAGTGCGCAACATGCCGCATTGTCGATACGATCGATTCAGTCGCCTTCGCACGACTCGCATGTAACAAACTTCGTCACGAAAAGTGACTATGGAACGAGGTAAGATCTGAAAGCTCTGGTATGAAGAGCGGATGACCACATGTCGACGAGCCTCGCAAGTAAACATTTCTTATTCAACCATTCATTCTTTTTTTTCTATCAACTGTGAGTTTGACAACGAGAAACGATCGTACAGAACCGCCCGTCTCTTCATCATCTCACAGGAAGAGACCAGCCACTGCAGTGCCTCATTTGCAAGAATAAAATAAAAATTAACATATGGTGATTTATGTTTCAGTCTCTCAACGTTTTCACTTACATTAGAAGACTTACGGTTTCTTGCTAATTCCTTTAGGAACGTAAGAAAAGTGAAAGGGAGCAATGGAGGAAAGTTTGAGGAAGAGAGACCTCGATAGCGTTGCCAGATAGGTGATTGCCGTCGAATTTTACGGTTTATTTTTCATCGTGTCAGGAGGCAAATAACAGCTAAATTGTTCAGGGTATTTTCATCTCTGCGTTTTCAAATATCAAGCATTTCTATTTAAATGACACGACTGGCGGTAATCGCACGGTTCTCAATCAGAGACAAAAAAATAAAACCACACCATCGCGTCGATCATATTGGACCAATACGAAAACTTTTGCTTCATACTGTAGAATAGAGAACGAGGTATAATAATTGCATAAAGCAGCACCGATTGAGATGGGCTAATAAATCTATACACATAATAAAAATGGGAACTTTTCGTGTATGTACATTTAAATTATTTGCAAACAAATTAATTCGGGGGATGGCGGGTCGGTGAGCGATACTCTGGCTCATTGAGCGTACATGATTGGCTATATATATATATATATATAAGGCAGTCTTGACTGACTGACTGACTCTCATCGCCCAGCCTAAACCGCTAAATGTAGAACCGTGAAATTCGGAGGGCATGTTGATTTTATTATGTAGGCACCATTGAAGAAGGGATTTTTTGAAATTCAACCCGTAAGGGGAGAAAAGGGTAGTAAAGTTTTTTTATGGAAATTAAAGAAAATCTGATCGGATTTACTTGAGATTTGGTATTCGTGCTTCTTGACACAATTAATAAAACATGTACTGCAGTGTTTTTAGAATTCGACCCATAGGGGAAGGAAGAGGGTGGCAAAGTTTGTATGGAAAATGAAAAAAAATATATGCTCACAAGATTTACTTGAAACTTAGTATTAATGCTCTTCAACAAAGTTAATAAAATACGTAATTTTGTGTTTTTCGAAATTCAACCGGTAAATGAAAGGGGTGGCGAAGTTTGCACAGAAAATTAAAAAAAAAAACTGATAAAATTGTCTTGAAACTTTGTATATCTGCTCCTAGACACAATTCATGAAATTTCAGCGTTCTTTGAAAATTTAATCCTTAAGGGTTAACGGGGTAACGAAGCTTGTATGGTAAAATAAATATCTGGCCAGATTTACTTGAAACTTAGTAATAATGAGCTTCGACAGCAGCCTGGTGATTTCAGCACCAGTTAGTAGAACCAAAAATGTGGTATACGAAGAAGTACTTTATTAAATTCTAACTTCCTGTCCTCAGCTTTGTACGTGTAGATTACACTGTTTGTACAGTTTGTAAATATAATTTAGAAAAAAGTGAACAAATCGTGTAGTCTGGGCGCGCGGAGCCCCGGGCAGAAAGCTAGTCAATCATAAATACCTTTGACGGGCTAAAAAGTAAAGCAGCTTTACACAGTTCTTGTAGTCAGGCTCTGTTTTTCAGGAAATGTCATTGCTTTAGCCTAATATACATTACGTGAAAGTGTACTTGCTCGCAATGCATCCCAGCTAGAACATTGTAATTTCTAAAGATAGAGCATGAGCCGTAAAAAAAGATTTGGCGATCTTCCCGGTCTGTTCCATGAGTGGGCTGGGTCAGGTGAATCAGACGAGGCAAGCCTGATCTGGGCCCAACACAATGTAGGGAATGCCCAGTCACATTTCTGCACGGGTTCTTCTGAAATATCCAAACTTTCGTATTCACAATGTATGTTTTCGTGAAACGCCGATTATTCAAAATTTCGGACGTCGTTGGTTCTTAGACCTTTTTTCCTTTTTCTCTGCACGCGTAATCGAAAATGCCTTGCTAATTTGAAAGATAATGGCGCATAGGATTATCGCGCTGGTAATCATGAATCAGAGTACGACCAGTCCATAAGCACTTTCGAGAGAAGTGCAACATTCGCTGAGGATCCGACAGCAAAGAACGCACTCACGGATCATGTGAGCCGTCGCGCGACTTGAGATGGTTCAGTCGATAGGAGAGAACACGAAATTGCGTTGAGATTTGAAAAATGTAAAATCCGAGACCGGCTTCGATGCTCACTGAAACAACACCCGTGACATAACGCCGAAGCTCTCGATAAAATAATGAACAACGTACGTTGCCGTGTTATTATTCGGGTCCCAGGGGTATTTCGTGAGAAAAAGCAAATTGTACTCGACCGGATTTGCATTCCGGGCACGTTGAACTATTATCGATATCAAGGAATCGATAAAGTAGATGAAGGCGTAATGAAGAAGCGCGACATTACTATTGTCGAATGATAAATGTAATTCAATGGGGAGAGCATGCCACTCCGAAACTCGGCACTCGAAAAGTCCTTGCGAAATGTCTTCTCCAAAATGACGTGTGTCCTTTTTAACTCATTGTGGTTCAGAATGAACAGAGTCACCTTGAAAATAAATACACGCACGAGAAATAATGAGACCGCGCAATAATTTGGAGATTCTACTGTCGGAATAGATGCAACAGGTCCACCATAGCTCAATCAAACGGACATCCGGCTTTGCGAGATTATCCAAATGTTACTGAAGGAGCACTCTATTTTTTTACTTTAGATCTCATTCTAAAACGATTCGTCCTCAAACTTCTTGCAATGAGCGTAAATGAATAATCACCTTTCGGGATCATTTGCATTGTCGAACATAATTTTTTTTTTCAGGGGAAACGTAGTCAGTGTAGGCATATTGACTATCCGACAACGCTACCCCAAGATTTTTTGTTTCCAAAATAAAGTACCTTTATCGCACTAATGCCCACTGAGGTAAATGCCCATAGCGTGCGTCACTGCCTCCACGTTTGTGAAATTGTGAACGATAAAGTTAATATTCGCGAGAAGGACGATGGTGACACTGAACGAGTTCATGGTGACTAAATAAATACTAAAGTTAAGTAACCCTGAACCAGGCCACAGGCCAACGACGAGAGGCAACGCACTAATTGTACCGACGTAGGTACTTTTCGTATCTCTTCCGTTCGTTAGCCATTTTATCATTCGACATTCGTGACGCAAATGTCTCCAATGACAAAACCGTATGAGACGGAAACAAGGAGAGGGAGAGAAGAGTTTTCTTATTCGGCGCAGGAAAGGAGCGGCCGTGAGGTGGGCAAAAATCGGACAAGTTTCAGTGATAATGGGATAATGTCAAGGCAGTACGAGCCGCACAGGGGAATCTATCGTATTCACGAGTGCGAAATTTCGAGAAATGAGAGGATAATGCGTCGCGTAAATTGTACACGCAGTTTCGCAATTGTAGCTATTTCCATATTCTTGAAAAATAATATCTTCGCCCGAGGAAAATGTATTCATTCTATTACAATTCTTTTATAAAATTGCAGTAATTTCATGTAATTGCATAAATAACTCACGATATTATGCGGGTGCTTGTTCCCACCCATCGCCTAAGCGCGCTACGATTTGCTATATACGCATAAAAATAATGGATTTACAATTGTACTGTGCTGCGTAGAAACACTTAAGACAGGAGTAGAACTTTCCTGAAATGGAACATTGCGGAAATAAACGCATGGCTCCGATATCAATGACGTCTGTGAGATATGTCGCCATAATGTTACAAATTCTAACCAGTTTGTTAATATAATGGCGACACACTGGTCCCGGTTGTTTCGCGTCTTTGCCTGTGCAGATGGGTCCTTTCTAGGGTAATCAAAGTCTAAGAGACTCGAGAAAACGATGCGAATGCAGTTACATGGGTGACGTTCATTGCTCCTATCGCTGTCTGGGAGACATTGTAGAGGAATCTCTAGGTCCAAGTAAACGACAACGTACGTAGCCACTCGTGGAGTCTCGTACAGAACGCACTACCGTCTATTTGTCTCCACCACCTCAGTTGATGGCATTCTTTAAGTTCATCGCCAATATGGAGCAACACCAACGCCGTGGCAAATGTCGAGGTAAGTACATTTACATACAGCGGCATGCAAAAGTTTCGGACCGCCCGATTTTTTTGAGCAAAGTGATAAAATATTTAATTCCTGAACTCGTTAATCATTTCAATTTTTTAAGAGAGCTATGATATAAATAATAGCGTGATATATTATTTTTTTGTATGGCGTATTATTTGTGTACAGCTTTAAACGAGTTTCGTCGGTGTGCAAAAGTATCGGGCCGTTATCTCGTCCGGCTTGGTACGCATAGTTTGTTTGCATTTTCTTTCGTACTAGTTTAAAAATAAGCATGGCAATGCAAAATCCGTATACATCGCATTATTACGAATAATATGGTCAATTGTATTATTCGTAAATATAAATTAACAAATTCGTTCTGTAACAAAAGTTGAAGTGGTAGACCGCGAAAAGCTACGGAATATGTTGACAAAATCATACTAAGGAAGTGCGTTATAGATCCACGAACAACTGCAGCAGGCATTTCGAGAGAATTACGTAGTGAAAATCGTGCCGTAGTCGAAGTACAGTATCCCGACGTCTGAAGGCTGTAAGACTGATTGGACGCATTGGTGTAAAAAAGCCACTCATCAGTAGAAAGAAAAATCAGTAGAAAAACACCAGACTAAATGTTGCAAAAAATATCAGTATTGGAGAGCATCAGATTGGCGGTACATGCTTTTTCCGATGAATCCAAATTTCAATTAGTCTGAACTGATGATCGGAAGTACGTGAGACGTCCAACAGGTACGAGATACAACGTAAGGTATCAAATTCCTATCGTAAAACACGGTGGCTGAAACATTAAAGTTTGGAGAGCATTTTCTGACAACGGCGTTGGTCCGCTGATAGAAATTCAAGGAAATATGGACGCTACAATCTACAAAAATATATTGCAAGACCATATGCTCTCATTTGCAACGATGAAAATGCTGCGTGGTTGGATTTTTTAACACGATAACGATCCCAAACATGCTTCGTGTCCCGTAAACAATTTTCTTCGAAGACGAAAAGTGCGCCTTCTCGACCGGCCATTGCAATCACCGTCTGCAGTGATTACTAATAGTGGCCATATCCAGTGATGAATCTTGAGACCACCGTAACTTGTGCGATTAGTCATATAGCATCACACAGTACAACGAAGGTCGGCCATAACAAAAGCAAACCCAGAGCGACAAATAACAGGAAGTAATGAAACCTTACATTTCTTTCGAAACAGTAAAGTAACCGTATTTTGGCTCTTATCATCGTTCTTACGAGCATTGATGCTGTTAACAGTGAGGATATGGACAGCGCCATGCTTTGGTGCAACAGTAGTTATCTTTGCGCAATTTTGCAAACTCTCAGTCCGATTATATTGCTTTTCGAAAATGATTCCGGTGATTGTAGGTGAGGAGATTGCCTTTGGTACTTCTGGAGTCGTGTATGCGCTCAAAATATTGGAAATCTTGATGTATTGTAAAATTTGCCTCACCAGGATATCTTTCATCCCAAGCCTACATCTATATTGACAAATTAACATTAGCAAGCATCAAAGTATTTCATGGTACATAGCAATGGATGGAAAACCTCGTAGCGTGCACGAATACACTTTATTTATACACGAGCAAGGAGTACAGAGATGGACGTTACTTTCATATAAAGGGCGTGTTGATTGCATCCGACATGAATGCGTAAAACAAAGCTAACCTGAGACGTGGAAATTCTGCTGCTATTCCATTAAAGTTAAGCAATGGCGCCATTTATGGTTGTCTTTCGTTCAAACGAAACTTGCATAACTATTATCGCTGACAGTGGCGAATCACTATTGTTACCGGATTAAAGAAATTCGTGAGGAACGATCGACCTGAGTTATTGCTTTAATTTACAAATGACAACACTTCTTCAATTGTGCATATTCCATTAGGGGACATCACAGTTGTCAGGAGGTATCCTAAGAGTGTGGTCGTCAGTGTATCACGAAGCCTCATTTTGCATCGAGAGTTCGGAGCAAGAAGAAATATGAGAGAGCAGTATTCACGATCTGAAATTAACTAGAACTGTATTAACATGAATTGAAGGGTGCATCGGTCAATGAAGAAGCATACCTACCGCTGTCACAACATCTAACGTTATTGGGTAAAACTGGCAGGCTTTCAAGGCCAAAGGTTTGCACATCAACATTGTGAGTACATTGGAGGAGAACGATTTATCACTGCTGCCAGGCCATCCGCTGCAGTAAATGGCTTCATGAAGAACTTCTGACTGTCGAATTAAGCAAATGTATAGGATTCAATGATTAGCCTAACGGTGTTTTGTTCCGGCGTCAGCGTACTTCGGTAATGAGGAGTAATCCGCACCATCCGTAGAGCAGACTTTGCATGAGTTTCATCAGAACATAAACAACAACCGATACTGACAACAGGACATGATCCGAGCTGGTCTATAATATGTTCGTAAAAACATTATGGCAGATAGTGGTTGCTTCGTACTGTGGTAATCTGGATCTGACTTTGCAGTGGCTCACAACAAATCCACATCATTCGATGTATCTTTAATAGTACCAATTAAGATTTGACATAATACACCCAAGAGATCCGACTTAACGTATACCTGCGAAACGTAAAAGATGTTTGTGCAGATAATGAGGGCACTGCACGTCAGCATCCATAGAATAATAGGGCCGTAGATCGTTTGGAGTTTGTCTCGACATCCTGCCAATATCTGGCGACGTATAACGCATTCCTTGATGATACTCAGATGATCATCGGACGGGATCAGATTGCACATACGGTAGGAGAGAACGCGAAGTTGACTGGCAATTTGAAAGACGTAGTAGCCGAAAAGGGCGTCCGTGCTCGTTGTTATCATACCTATCGCGTAACTGGCCCCTATCTCAACAACATAACAGCTGATGAAGAAAACGCCGCTTTCCGGGAAGGGATACTTCGACGGAAAGGGAGTGCCATATTGAAGAACTTCGACGCCATGCGATCGTTGAATAATCATTGATATGAGCGGATTTAGATTGTACATAAATACAGCACTTAGCGTCGTAAGCGACAGCCAGAATGTCGGACGGTCAAAGTATTCGATCAATGAAAGTAGCACGGGCCGATAATTTAAATTTTCCAGGTCCGCGCGAAATTTACTTTCGAGAGTTTCGTGCATTTCGACGAGGCGATCACGATAAATGGAGAAGATAGCAACCTTTCAACGAAATTGAATGGACTGTTATGATTATCAACCTACGAGTCTCGTTATACGTTAAATTATTAGATGTATCAATGGTGACTTGAAAAGTTACCTTCATCAGAATCGTACAGAAACCGACTGCTATTCCAAAACTCTTCGTGAGCAGGGCAATATTCCCGATGTGACTCACCACCAAATACATGATACCATAGGTCGTAATGATGCTCACAATAGATTGAACGATGACGACTGATCGAAACAATTTCGAAGATGCGCGACCCGGCCATAGGCCGGCGAGTAGCGATAGTCGTTCGATACCGCGAGCGTAGTTCTCGTACCTCTGGAATTGCCTGTCCATTACACCAATTATACGGGACGCATACGATCGAAACTGACAGTTTATAACATTGCGCTCAAGAGAGAGCTTCAAACTATGGGGAGGCGGAAGATAATCGTTGAGGGCAACGTCGAACCTCAGACGTACAATGCTGTAATAACAGAAAATTGATTTCTATAGCCAGTGCAACCGGTTATTAGTTATTGTCGCTCATCTGATATTCGTAGGAACGACCGAAAGACGATTTGTGAATAGCTCGAGCACGGGAAACCATTTTTACATCGTTGTTGAGTATAAGATAATGGTGATTCGTGAGACATTAAACGTTTAGTCGGTGCGTTACTGAAAAAATAACTGCGCAACATGCCCCATAGTTGATACGATTGACGCAGTCGCTTGCGTACAATTCGCGTGTAACAAAGTTCGTCTAAAATACGGGGCAAGATCTGTATGTTCTGGTCTGATGACCCGATAACAGGTGCCGAAGAGCGTTATAAGTACGAGATTGTCCATGTAGCAAGATTTATTCGTTTTTATATTCCGACTGTGAAATCGATTAGGACTAATAAGCGTTCGGTGCCGTAAATCTCCTTTTCATATATCAGGAAGATATCGGCCTGTGCTGCTGTGCATATGTTATAAACATAAATATAATTTTGGCACTTGTTGATTTGAGTCTACACCTCCCAAGGTTCCTACTCAAAACTATTATCCTACTCATTCCTATAGAGAAAAAGTAAAGCAAGTTAAAGAGAGGGAAAGTAAAAGAGAATGAAGCAGAGAGACCTTGCCAGTGCTGTCATTTCACCCTACGTTTACGGTCATTTTTTCATTATCCAAGGAGGCAAATGAGATCAAAATCCTTTAGAGTTATAAGAAATGGAAAGTTCTAACCGGCGGAGAATCTCATTAGGCTGGGGAAAAGGCGGGTAGCGACGGACAGGGCAGGGGGTTAAAAAAGCATCGAGCAGCCGTAGAATACGATTTTTCATTGTTCGTCGTACTTTCCAATATAAAAAAATTACATTTAAGACGATCCGAAATTTGGGGGAGCTAAAAAGCCTTGGGGCTAAAAAAATTGCCAATTTTCATGATTTTTTTTTAGGGAAAAGATTTCTCCACTATTGTTAAGACTTAGGGTATGTTTGGGTGTTACATGGTATTTTTTTTATTAATCTTTGAAAATGACAGAAGGATGGCACGGTCTTCTGAACTGCGTTGTCAAAACTGGCGTGATTTATAGCTGAAAAGCTCATCGACGGATTCTGATGAAAATGGGTATAAATCTTCCTAACTTTATTATTTAAAACATGAGTGCTTAACTAGAGTGACGAAAAACTCAATACTTATGAGAAAGTCATAACACACTTGGGAGGAAACGAGACGTCCGATTGTTTTTTGTGAAAAGACCTTAAAATTCGCGACGCACGGAGCAGCCGTTAACCAGGGCCGATTGCGACAGCGCACTGAACATTGGAGTTGAAGGACTCTACTAAAGAATTACACCGAACTCTTCGTTGAGTTTTGCGAAGACCATTGGCAGAAAGCATACTGATTTAACCGCACCGAGAAGAGAGATCGATCGCGTAAAGGAATCAAGGAGAACAACCGAAAACGGGGAGAGAATTGCCAAGGTAAAAAAAGAAAACGCGCCTTGCCTCCAAGCCCGCCTCCGGCCATGAAAATTGTGTAAAAACCGCCGTGGGCAAGCGAATTTTTTCTGACGGGACGAGCGTTGGGGGAGATGCCGCCGTCGGTATGGTCAAGCCCGAGAATTTGACTGCGCCGTTTGAATACACGGTTAGATTTCCGTAATAAGGGTATTTTTTCGGGGTTTCCAACTGTCAGGCATGTTTTTTTCAATGACATAACTGACAGAAACTGCATGGATCTCAATAGGAGTCCAAGAAAAACTCCACATCACTTTGATCACGTTCAATCGCGATCACCAAAATAAATACTTCTGCTTTATACTGAAGAATAGATAAACGGCTATAATTACCGCACAAGGCAGCACTGGTTGAGGTAGCCTTATAAATATATGTATATTAATTTATCATTAAAGTTGTGCAGTCTATAAGGGATCGTCCATTAATCACGTGAGGCTCAAATAGGGGGGGGGGGGGAGGATTTGAATAACAGAAACCTCACCACATATCACCATGGGGTAGGGGGAGGCTCAAAAAGTGGCCGAAAAACCTCACGTGATTAATGGACGACCCCTAAACATTATTTTACAGTTTTTTTTGGCACATACCATTATAACATATCAGAAAGTAGAATGTGTTGCGCAGTCTACGGAAAAATAGGTTTATGTAACCAAAATGATCGGCGAAATGCATATACAGGAGCGTTGCTCCATTTGTCGGTCATATCTTCATCGAATAAAATTTCCTACCAATGTCTTCTTGAGGCGATTCATCACCAAAAGCACCATCAGGAAGGTCGTTAATGACAACATTTGTTCGGTGTTTGGTACCTAGGGTAGAGTATTTTTCATTGTAATCTCACTTGCTCTCCTCAAGCGTTTGCAGTAAGAAGAAATACGAAATGGCCGTACTTAGTATCTGAAAGTGATTATAATTTTCGATTGATACCCAATTTGCAAAGTGCAGCGAAACAATTGTTTCCGGAAACCTACGGCTACGACCATATCCAGCGATATCGTGGAGAACCTCCAGGTCGTCATGATCAGTGGTTTCCACATTAACATTATGAGAATACTGGTCATGAAAGGTTTGTCGCCGGACCCTGCCCACCCACGACCATACACCGCATCCCGAAAAGACTCGGTCTGTTGAAAAAAAAAGTATGCACCATAAGTATTTACCATGAGTGCAAAGTGCGATCTGCACAACTACCGGGATTCGCAAGACTACCTCGTTTGTTAGAAATGTTCCGATCCATCCGTAAAACAGCGCTTGCAAGATCTTCATGAAGATGTACAACAGAGACGTCGCTATACTGTCCGTACTCATCTACCACGAACGAGCAACGTCCAGAATTAATGTTCCTGCGATGTGAAGTACTTCAACGTCAGACTTCGCTCTAACCGATCGGCGTTCATTGATTTTAGGATTTCACGCCTTACTAAAAATTTTACGACCCCGGATTACTGGCTAAATACCAACGATTGTTTTACAATTCTGGTTCCCCGTTATGGATATTGAACTCCCTCGAGGTACCAAAATTCCAAATATCCTTAGAGACTGCACAGGCGTAATAGACTCGGGGAATCCTGAATAAGGAGAAATGTCGGGGGGATATGAACGTGCAAAGTGTGTTGTGAAATAATGACGAGTACTGATCTGAAATCTGATTTTTCTTTGATTGGGACTGAGCTCAAAATCGAAAGTATATATAGTTTTTAAAAGAATTTAATCCCGCAAGAGTATTTAAAGTTTCAGGAAATAGGTATTCGCATACTGATGGACCCTAGTATTGAAGCCGTGCAAACCTCCGTTTCAAATTCACCAAGTTTCGTGGGATATGTGTGTTTTCGTAAAAAGTCGATTCTTTGATATGTCAGGGTGCTGGGATCGTGATCTTCTTCCTCATAAAGCCATTATTGCAAGTACCTTGGTCAATCGATATATATTAGCGCACAAGCTCATCGCGTTGGTCATCGTCATCCAGAGTACCACCGGTGCGTAAGTACGTTTGAGAGAATTGCAACACTCGACGAGGATTCGACGACGCAAAACGCACTCGCGGATCAGATGCCGATAATCGCTGCCCGACTCGAGACTGCTCAAGCGATACGCGAGAACACGGAGCTGCGTTGCGATTTGGAAAATCAGGAAGACTAGAGGTAAGGAGTACGAACGCCTGTGGCGAGCCCGATCCAAAAGCGTCCGTGAAACTGTGGATTTTAGTAGTTAGTGTTTTCACAGCGTGCGTCACTAGTGCATGACCGCACCGAAGTGAACTAAGCGACAAGAACACAACTGACGTCATGTGTCATCGATGATTCCCGCTCGTCGTTCGTGTTAGTGTAAAGCGTGTTCAAGCTAACCAATTTTGCGAATTGTGTTAGATGCAAAAAAAAAAAAATAATTGTATCTCGGTATAAAATATATTTAGTGATCTGCGGCGAAAACAATCTATCTTAGGTAAGAAAAATAGTACTTACATTCATAAAAAGGATGGTTTCGTTTTATCAGACCATTATCGTACCGAGTGGAAAAAAATTATCACAAACGCGAGACACGGAGCAAGTGTCCCGTCGATGAGACAAAACGTGCAAATATGGATTTTTTTCATATATTGCAGGTTTTATCTCTCGCGCGTTTTCTCTCATGTCTCGAAAATAAAAAAAAAATATTTATTTTTGCGGCGTGAAAATGGGAAGTGAGTGGGTGAGTGGGTGAAATATCGATTTTCCATTTTCATAGAAAGTCAAATTAAATAAAAGCTTGTAATATTGCTTGAATTGTTGCTTTCAGTGCCCGAACGCGAGACAAACTTGGAATCCAGCGATCGATCGAGAACTGATTTTAAAAACAACACCCTCCATAAATTTCTCGACAAAGTTTCGGACATCAAACATGTGCAGTACGTGGGATGCCAAGCACACAACGAAGAGCTCACGGAGAGAGTGATAAACTATTATCTCGTCATGAGAGGACATTTTCTAGCGCGATCGGTCAACGAAAATAATCACGCAGGGAAAATTAAAACGAAAGGCAATAGGAAAAAATCAAAACTGTAAGATCGATTTATCTGTACAGCGTATCACAGTGTGTGAATATAATGTGTGATCATTTGTGAAAATTTGTCTGGATGCAAAACTCTTATGATTTTTCTTGTGTCTATAAATAAACTTTGTTTGTTACGGTTTCCGCAACAAAAAAAACATTATATAATATCTAAAATAAAATTATATGTAAAAATTACAATAGATAATTTGTAAATCTTTTGATTGCATTCAAATGTCTTTTGAATTTTCTTATGTATAAATACATGTTTTTAATGCTTCCGCAAAGAAAAAAAAAACATTGACTTAATTTCTGTATTTCGGTATTCTCCAAAACAATTTATATATAAGAATTCTATGTATCTATATAGAAATTGCCTTAACCAAATAGTTGGACAACTAATTTTATGAAATGATCGCTCCGTATGAAGTAGCAAAGGGTGCGTTTTGCATATCGTACGGCACGGCTTTTACAATTCATTTGATCAAATTATCGCTCCATATGAAGTAGCAAAGGGTGCTTTCTGCATATCGTACGGCACTGGTTTGTTGCTGACTTGACTTCGGTGCGGTAGGAGAGCAGCGCCGCCCTTCTCGTCCTCGCTTTTGCGGACGTTTCGACGACACGGCGTTCGCACTCCTTACCTCTCGTCTTCCTGTGAAAAATATAGAAGCCGAAGCCGACATCGAAGTTCAGTGAAGCAAAATCCGTGAACATAGCTCTGAAGCTCTCAAAAAAATAATGAACAACGTAGATCGCGCTGTTACTCTTCGGGTTCCAGGGATATTCCACGAGAAAAACCGAATTGAACACGATCGGTTTGGCACCCCGTGCGAATTGTGATATCATTGATATAAACGGGCCTATACAGACAGCGATGGAGAGCGTCATGAAAGTTTTCGATATCATCATAGTCCATTGATAGAAGTAATTCAACGGCGAGACCAGAATACTTTGGTGCTCGGAGCTTAAAAAGTCTCTGCGAAACGTTTTCTCAAGAATGCCGTGCATCTTCTTTATGTCATCGCGGTGCAACGAGTACACGGAGAGAATTTTTAAGTAATTTTTACTGTGAAATCACAGTAACTCGGTGACAAATGTGCAATTCTTCAGGTTTTTAGGAAATAAATTATAAATTTTTATGGAAATGAATCAAAATTTACTTTTACGTAACAGAAATTTAAAATATTTTCCAGAATTTTTACTGAAATTAATAGTAAAATTTCATGAAACGTAAAGATTACGACAATAAGTTAAAAAAGTGCTAATATAAATGAAATTTTTCAGTGGAACATTGAGAAATTTGCTTGTTTTCCATAAAAATTTAAAAAAGGAAGCCGAAATTTTCCGTGCGTCCACCGGAATTTTACGTTCTTTATAGTAAAATCAGTTAGGGCTGGGTCGCCGGACCGTACGCGTGAGCTCTGTGTGTGAGCGTGCATATACGTGAACGCAAGCTGTGAGAGTGTGCTTGTGTATGACGCAGTATGACGAGCACGAACGACGCCGACCCGCGTTGCTTAGCAACAGCGGTACCGCGCCTGCGCATTATAGTACGAAGCATGGGCCAAGAAAGTCTCGTGGTCTCGTGCAGTCTAACCTGTTCTACGCAGTTCTACGCAAGAAAACAAAGAAACGTGAAAAGAAACTTCGATAAAGGACGTCTACAATGGTACGGAAAGATGATATGCTAAAATAAGTAGCAATCAAGAACACAAATGTTCAGAAACGCCGATGAATACAGTATATAGAGTATTTATTTAATCATAGGGAATTAATTTTTGGCTAGGGATTTTAGAAATTTCAAGTTTGTCCAGGTTATTTTTACTGTAGAAACTTGGAATTTTTGAGGCAGCCCATTGTTAAAATTCTACATGAGAATGTGTCAGACTTTTAACTGAAAGAAATGTAAAAAATTATCCTACTTGCTTAAATTTTTACATGAATGAAAGCAAAATATTAAAAGCTAGTGTCAATTTTCGACTATGTGCACATTTGTCACCGGTTTCAAATTTTTAATGTAATTTTTACGGAGATTTCACCGTAAAAAATACTTAAAAATTCTCTCCGTGTACACAGCTGCCTTGAAAAATAATGGAGTGCACACAAAAAATAATAGCATCGCAGTCATTGGGAGATTTCGATGGTTTCTAACTCGGCGTGTTTCGGAACGGTGGTCAAAATACACATAGCCAGATTTGGACCTCTATCTTCAAGGGATTATGCAGATGGCACTAAAGAGCTTCGCCATATCAACAAATATTCGCCACAGAATACCAATTTTACTGCTTTTCTTCCGGAAACTTAATTATATAATTCGTTATTTTTTATTGAACATTATTTGGGTGACTCGAAAATCCGAGGTACTGAATACATTTTTAAAGATAATAACCGAATTCATCTAGGTGTACTCCACTTATAAATTACCTTCACTATCGCAGTGCAGGCAGTTATGCAGGCGCACATAGCCTGGACTACGTCACCCATGTTTATCAAACTGTGAACGATGAAATTGATACCCGCGAAAACGGTGATGGATATACTAGACGAGTAAAGGAGCACTAGGTAACTACTAAACATGGATAATCCGGGACTTGGCCAGAGACCAACGATAGGAAACAATGTTTTGTCGTCCTGGCGTATTTCTCGTATGTTTTCCGTTGACTGATAATTTCTTCGGACATTTTAGATCACAATGCCTCAAACGGCAATATCACAGCGCACAGGAATAGATAGAAAGAGTGAGATTTTTCAGGTAGCACTTTTCTCAGTCGGCGCATAAAAGTGATGGGAAAGGTGGAGAAAGATGGAACAAGTTTCGGACACGTCTCGATGATAACAAAATAACGTTGCGGAAGTGCAAGTTGCACAGGTAAATTTATCGTATTCGCGACTGCAAAAGTTGGAAAATAAGAGGATAATGCGTCGCGACAATTGTGCCCACGCATTGTAGATATTTAGATAGATAGATGGGATAGAAAAGTTCCCCCATTGTAGATATTTTCATATTCTTGAAAAATAATATTTCCGTCCAAGAACAATTAATACGACCTATTTTTATTCGTTGATAAAATTGCAATCATTTTTTCTCACTGCATACATAACTTGTGAGCTTGCGCAGTGGTGTCCTTCTCTTCACCCATCACCTAGGGATTTACCGGAGAATTGTTGGGTCTTGAAGTTTAGTGATCGATTTGTCATCTGGACATAAGAATAATGGCTTTAAAATTGCCCGTTGTCGCGTAGAAACTTTTGTAACGGAAGTAAAACTGTATCGAAACAGATTATTGCTATGAGAAATCGTTACCATGATATTACCATTCTGTCGCCAAATTTATTTCAATTATTTCAAGTCCTAGCCCATACGCATGCGTTCTTTCTACGATAATTCAAGTTCAAGAGACTCGAAAGAACGATACGATTGTGGTTATACGTGTTACGTTTATTCCGTCTGTCGCTGCCTGCGAGAGATGTGACGGAAGCTGTTGGGAACCAGTGTTCTCCAAGTAAACGACTGCGTACGTAGCTACCCGTGGGCTCTCGTACATAACGCACCGCCGACAATTTATCTTCTCCACCTCAGCTGACCTGATTCTTCAATTTGGTCGCAAATATAGAACCGCCAAAGGACAGCACGAACGCTGCACAAACGATGCACAAAGTGTTGAGGCAAGTACATTCATCTGTATTGTATTTGCCTTATGAAACATGGTCGTATCAATTCACATCCATGAGTACAGATGTTGCCGACCGCACGAATAATCATTTTCTCGCTAAATAAACGGTAAACATTGTCTTTACTTTGGGTGTTAATCCACTATATTGGATTAGCGATAAAAAGTAAATCGTCAGTGATTGCTTATTGTTTGTCCGAAACGTCGAATAAAAACACAGTTCGATTTGTTTGCGCTGTTACCGCACGGTAGAATAGAGTCAAATCGCTCGGGGTGTGCACACCTCGTCTGCGGTGATCATTGATAGAGGCCACTTCCAGTTATAAATCTTGAGACCCCCCTAGCCCTTCTGCCATGAGGCAGCGCGATCAAGAGACGGGGCAGCGGCGTATCGCCAAGGAATAAAAACAAAAAATCTATAGATATTACACAAAGTGCAACTTTTTCAAGGCATTGAAAATGTAATCGGACTTTTCGACCGATACACAGGTACTTTCGGGCTTCGAACTTTTCGGGCGATATACACAAAAAACAGGTACATGTAAATGATATGTGTTAATTTTTATTATTTCTCAAAAAATATTGATAGATTCAGGTAATATTATTTTCAAATTAATAACAAGATTAGAATTGGGTGGGGAGAGGGCATTATTCAAGTGATTACAGGCTTTCAGCATGTCGCAGCTTCCCCCGCTCTACTACACCACAGTGGCAGTGGGGTGGGGTTAGCGTTAGTTTTGTGTGACATCCAGCTAACTCAGATCCCTATGCCCAGCCTACCTTAACGAAAATGTACAGTTTCAAAATCATTCTCAATGCTAAAAAAATCGAGAACACTCACGATTTCGACGCCACTGACGAACACGCTGCGTACTCATCATACGGTGATTTGGCCTTCTACTGGTCGTCGCGTCGACGAATAAAAAAATCTAAGGACATTCTACCAACGTAATGTGATATTTTCCTACAAATTTTCTCTAGGTTATTTTGCCATCTGTCCACTCAATCCCGAAATCTCATGATTTACGAGCGAATTTCTGAGCGATCGTATGGCCACAATAATTGGTCCACACTCGTTGGTGGAATCGAATAAAGTCATTCGGCCATGTCGTAAATATAGTTTATAGCCTTTTTGAGGGGTGCACCTAGCTTGTGCAGCTATTATGCATACTTGCTTGTTACGTATACAAATAGGGGGAAGTCCCCTAGTGGCGGACACCTAAGGTTTTCAGACAATAAAAAAAAACTGCTCCGAGAAACGTAAATTTATTTATGAAACAACCACGTCAACGAAGTTTAAAACCAAAAAAAAATGAACAAAAAATGCGACCTCTGCATAAGCATACTTAAAAACTTAAATCAAACTTTGATAAAAATTGTAATCATTGCAAGTGGCACCTAGTACCGGACGGACTTAACTTTGAGCCCCCCCCCCCTTCTCGAGCCACCAACATCTTCTCAACATTCAGAGATGTCTGCACATGCTTCTTGAGCCCATCCACGGCAGCTAGAGCACTGTATCCAGTCTTTGCCGTGGTCCTCTAAGCATACTACGCAAGTAGTTAGATATTTGAGTTACCGGTTCCTTTTTCTTTGCTTTATTTCCACTGTTTCCTTTGGCCTTTACGCCTTTGGTTTTTTCTCCTTTCACGGACGCTAGGTGCCGTTCGGCGTTACGGGACTACCCTCTACAGGTGCTTGCGATACTTTTGGGGTATCCTATTTTTCAGGCATATTGCATTGAAATACGACGGTGGGATAAAATTAACGAGTTATGACAACAAATATTCACTTATGTTTTAAAACAATTAATTATATATTGTGACGTAATGTTTAAAGTCACGTCACAGAAATGCTACCGAGGGTTAAGTTACGCTCTCGATGCCCGAGTTGCGACCGATCCGTTTGTGTTAAGGGCCTTTTCTTTAGTATGTTTTGTCTTGTTACGTTTTAGGTTTTCGGTTGTGTTTTTATTTAGGTTAGGTTCGCGTGCCGAACTCAGTCGAGCGGCGTGTAGCTAAACGTATCAAGCAATTCCGACCGCGGGATGCACGCAACGAGGCTTTTCCGGAGAATCGGTCCACGCACGGCTGAGACGCCGGCGCTCCACTGCAGTGGTGCATCGTGCTAAAGAGCGAGCCGTTTGGTTCCGGGCGCAGGCTAGAGATATCCGCGCCGCGATTCTGGAGAGAAGCTTTGCTCGCTCTCGCACGGTGACCCGGGGATGCGATCTCCGAGAGTCTCTATGTTATCGATTAAAAAATATCCCGTTTTGTTACGGTTCCGTTTGCGGGGTAACTCGGGCGGAAAATGTAAATTCCGAACGAAATATTATATTACTAGAATATTTCAGCTCCCGAAATAATATTTCAGTTCACGAAAATGACGAGATAAGAGTTCTCGCTTAGACCAGCGTTGACGAATTGTCTGATCGCGCGAGCATGTTTACCTTTTTTTTTCATTAAGTGTGCTAGACAATGCTTTCGCTCGCTGGCCCTCGCCGTGCGAGGTACAGTGGGGCTCAAGATTTCGGAGAGAGTTCTCGGTGAGTCGCATTACCGATCTCCCGTGAGGAGGTAGTCCTTCCGAAAAGTCGTGTTCTGGCTGTCGCGATTGTTAGCGATGACAAACGCCCCTCGACCGAGCCGCTCATCGTTATCGCGTCGCCAGGAGTCAGCCGAAGAGACTTGATACCCGGCTCTCGCGGGACGCATTCCTCCGGCGAGGCCTAACGCAAATAACGCTAAGCCCTGAGTGCACACATTGATGGAGGCCCGGGACTATCGCTTCTCCCTATCGTCCTAGGTTTTTTTCTCTGCCGCAGTGGATACCTGAGCTCCAGCTAACTCTGCCGTCATCGCCAATGGAAAATCTCCGAGAACGTTCTTTGTAGTCATCCGCTTTCTCTCATCGACCTGCGAAAGAACTACCCCATGATAACATGAAGAAACAACGACGTGGTACTGGATACGGGGGGGGGGGGGGGTCGGCAAGGGCCCGACACGAAGGGACGTGGATAATCTGCAGTCGACAACGAAGGCCTGAGGTTTGGAACCGAGAGACGCTTAGGAAAATCTAGGTTTCTACGAACCGCTGCGAATATTAGAGTAGGAGCGTGTATCATCATTGTCGATTTTTATCCTTTACAACATTAATCAAGATTAATTATCAATCCTACGTTTATTATTCTGCAATAATTCCATTTTCTTTTCGGTAATAAAACAATGATTAGAGTCAGCTCTGCACAATATTGCGACTGTTTATTTAAATTAGTCTGGCCATCTACCACGCACAATTGATTGCATGGAACACGATGGAGAGATCGGTCGTCGTTCTTCCTCGCGCCCGTTACGTCACGCTCTCTCTCGCCCGTGAGACACATAGGGCAGGGGTTCCCAAAGCTTTTTCTACCACGCCCCCCCCCCCTTCTACCTAAAATGAAAACGTCCGCCCCTCTCCCCATCGTCGCAATTGTATAGCTCTTACAAATTATCCTGTGTCCGTCTTTCAAGATTGTTGCTAAATAATTTTTAAGGGTCGGGGGAGTAACAAAGTTCCTATGGTAATACATTGTGTGAAGTCATCAGTGCCAATTTATTGTAGCAAAATATAAATTACATGTACGAATATATATTACGAAAATTTTTAAATGTACGGTAGATAATCATGATTATTATTTACCCGAGTCGAAATTTTCAGCTTATTTTGAAGGCCTTTGATCCTATGTCAGCGTCCCTTGAGCCTGTTTACTGCTAGAAGTCCTACTACGGGCCGCCACATGTTCTCTCTTTGCGGCTTACCTCCTGCATAGGCCCTTTTACTCCTTACCTAACCTAGCTGAAGTCGTTGCAGCTCCTCTTTTGATTGCGTTTGGACCTATCACGCATTTGGCTGTTTCGACGAAACGAGGATGGGGATGGTCGCATTCGAAAGAGCGGGTCTGATAGTTTTCAGTAACCGTCATGCGTTGGACTAGGTGGGAACGCGCGTTCGCCGTAGAGGCCTACTTTTCTAATGGCCTTTCTATTATCTCCACCCAGCGAACCTTTCGCTTTCGCTTCAAACTTGCCCCTGCAGCTCCAGCAACTCTCCAAAGTGGAAGAAATTGATCTCGGGCAAACAGTTGCAATATTTTTTATAGAAATTGCCCTCACTTATGCATGTATACGCGCATCCCTATAGCAGGCACGCGTGCATACGTATAGGTACTAGTATACGTGTGTTGGTGTATGCTTAGGCATGTATGTGTGCGGGTATATACGTGTGCCTACGCATGCGCGTATTCAGGCATATGTATCTCTACATGCGTAATAGAGTGCATGCGTGTGCCAATCGACGTCCTCCTTAGCGCCTGCAAGTGGAGAAAAGGGAAATTTGTTCCCGTTCTAGGCGTTAAGTAGGAGCTCATTTTATATTGAATACGAAGCTACTTTACTGCCTTTATCTCCTACCACTGCGAGGATCTGGAGGGGCAAATAGGCTGAAAATTTCGATTCGGGGACATATATGGTAATTTGAAGGAGTTAGGATTATCAGAAAATTAAATGTTGATGTTTAAAAACCTATTGAAATAGACACGAGCTTTGAAAACGTCGTACGGTTCTGTTGTAATTCGAGGCTGTTAGGTTGACTGTAACGACTATCACCGGTTGCAGCTGTGTTACGCGCATTTCGTGCCGGTCGTCGTTTTCAAAGGTTATGTCAGAGCAAAAGGAGGCAACAGGAAAAAAGAATAGTGCGCCGTAATCAGAATATGCTCCCTAAACTTTAATGTTCCCGCCACCGTGTTTTACGGTAGGAGTTTGATACCTTACGTTGTATCTGGTACCTGTTGGACGTCTCACGTACTTCCGACCATCACTTCCGAATAATTGAAATTTGGATTAATCGGAAGAAAGCACTTTCCGCCAATCTAATGCTGTCCAATAGCGATATTCTTTGGCAACATTTAATCTGGCCTTTTGGTTCTTTCTACTGATGAGTGGATTTCTTACACCAATGCGTCCAATGCGTCTACAGCCTTCCGACGTCGAAATACTTCGACTAATGTTGGCACGATTTTAACTACGTAATTCTCTCGAAAGCCATGCTGCAGTTTTAGTGGATCTATAACCTTTTTATAATTTTGTCAGTATATTCCATAGTTTTTCGCGGTCTACCACGTGGACTTTTGTCACGCAACGAATTTGTTAATTGATATTTACAGATAATACGATTGACCATGCTTTTTGCAATGGATGAAGTAATCGCAATATCGAGGGAACTTTTTCCTTTTGAAGAAAGTTTTAATACGATTTTACAGACCTTAAGGGAATGGTAGAGTTTTGAGCGTGAAAAAAAAACACTTTTTTGCGATTTTTTTCCATCTATATGGATAGAGTAAATTTATTGAAACCTTTTGTACATTGTTAAGGGTCATTTCAAGAACATTCCGTGAAATTTATACGCAAAAATATCAAACGAGCCGGTGACAAAGCTTTTCTAAGCACGCCTTTGGAAAAACACGATTTGCGGTGTTTACTGTATCTCAGCTAGGAATTATCTGAAATCAAGTACCATTAAAATGTAGTCAAAGTATCATCAAGTCCTCCCTCCAACGGTCTTTGATATCTTTTTTTTCATTTCTAAATTTTTGGTGGTCATGTAAAGTGAAAAGTGTTATTTTTCACGAAAAATTCCGCCATTTTGGAAGTGGAAAACCCCCTCAATGTAAAAAAAAATCTCTAACTAACCGTTGGGGGGAGGTATTTTATATGTAGAAAGTGTGTACCAAGTTTGAAATAAATCGATGATGTAGATTTCAAATGGCAGTGAACGCGGACTTTAAAAAAGTGGTTTCGAGAAAAACGCGGCACTGGCTTGTTTTTGGATATTTTCGCGTACAAATTTCACGGAATGTTCTTGAAATAACACTTAACAATGTACAAAAGGTTTCAATAAATTTACTCTATCCATATAGATGAAAAAAATCGCAAAAAAGTGTTTTTATTCACGCTGAAACCCCTACCCTCCCCTTAATATTCGTGTGTTTTGCTATCGCACCCGAAATAATACTGTTTTCCATTGTCATGCATGTTTTGAAACTAGTAGGCAATAAAATGCAAACAAACAGTGCGTACGAAGCCGCGCGAGATAGCGGCCCGATACTTTTGCACACCGACGAAACTCGTTCGACGCTGTATTCAAATAATACGCCATACAAAAAAATAATATATAACGCTATTTTTCATATCATAGCTCTCTTAAAAATTTGAAATGATTAACGAGTTAAGGGATTAAATGTTTATCGCTTTACTAAAAAAAACTGGTGGTCTATATGTTGTATTTTTCTTTAATGGTGGTATACATTTTTGCCAAAGATGATATAATTTCCAAATAAAAAAGAAAACCCAAAATATCACAAAATATTTTCATCAAGGGGCAACATCTACATAAAGGCCCGAAAAAATGACCAAATTCCGAATGTTTTCTTGGCAACCAGTGGTGAAAAAAATGCATTTTTTAAATAAAAAGGTATACACATATTGCGAGCCTTTGAAAAAAAAACACCGAAAAATACAGAAAACAACAAAAACATGGCCGCTGGTAGTGCTTCGAGCGCGATCACAGAACCTACTGGCCCCCTTTCAGCCTATTTCAGGTGCACTGCCGACCCTCTAGACCCTCCATTCAGCCTATTAACGGATATGTTGTAGCAGGAATGAATAAAAATATACTTCACACATACACGTTGCAATACTGTTTTTTATTTCGATACATTTATTTCCGATGTTCGACGTAAAATCAAACATTTTACTTTGAATCTACCGTAAGTGAACGTCCCTGGGAACATTTAAAAAAAAAACGAGCAAACACCTGTAAAATTTACCACGTGCGACAAGCTCTTTCATCGTCACCGAAAGTCTGTTGTACCTAGATTCGGTGACTCCGTTTTATTCGATTATCTCGTGCGTTAGTGCACTCGTCGACCCCTCTTGTAGTTTGTCGCATGAATAACGTCTCACCGAACCCCTTGTGAATTCACCACACGATGTAGGACTCGTTTTGTTTTGTGAACAGTTTCGTTTGAGGATTCACTATTTCCTCCGTGGAAGCATCGATGGGGCACATTTTCAATAATCCATCGCGATTATCTGTAAAACAATCCACCACTTGTTTATGACCTAGATTATGTTTGCTACCGGCATTTTCAACTTTACTTACCGCTTATTTTTTATAATTACGTAATGGCAGGAACTATTTTTGGCTTAAGTCATCTTCCCCATATTATCGTTTGTTTTCTTCTCTGCCACCATTGAAAGATGCAGATAAAATAGCAACGGTAAAATGAGATACCAAACACGGCGCACTTATACGAGAATCACAAGACTGACTGCGGGAACGCGCTCGAACGTGTAGAGCCCCCACCACTCTATGAACCAACACACACGCCCGCACGCACGCATAAACAGATACATACGTATTTACACGCTACGCAGTACGCTATTTTGCCGCGTTATTTGCGCTTTAGGAGTGTGACGAAGGAGATATCGAATTTGGGCTCTAAGCAGGATAGATTGGGTCGAGGCAATGGAGACGAGATCGAAAGCAGGTTAAGGAGGCCTGTGTTCTGCACGTTTCACTGATACTGGGGGTCAAAAAAAGGTTTGGAGGGACAAGCAGAGGCTACACTGGACCAAATGAAGGCCTCTACTTAGTACTGAACTCATCAAGTTAGGTTTCGTAGGTTCAACAGAGGCTGGCGGTTTGTCCATTACACAGGAAATGGGTCCGGCGAGTATTCAGAGGAGGCAACAAATTTTGACTCAGGCATCGGACGGGGTCAGATTGCACATGTGGTAGGAGAGACGGCGAAGTTCACTGGTGAATTGGAAGATGTAGAAGCCGAAAAGTGCTTGATGTTATCACACATATTGCATAACTGGCCGTAGATCGGCTAGTAGCGATGGCCGTGTGACACCGCAAGCGTAGCTCTCGTCCCTCTGTAATCGGAAATCCACTACACCACCTATTCGACATACATTCGATTCAAACTTACAAATGAAAACATTCCAATCAAGTGAAAAATCGAAACTGTAGGGCAGCGGCAGATGATCGTTAAGGGCAACGTCGAAGCGTAGAAGTAAAATACTGTAGTACCAACAAACTGGCTTCCACAGCTAGTGTAACCGGTCATCAAGAGAAGCGGCAAGGTCTCGACGCGAAATTATAACGAAACAAGCATTATTGACACGGACGACGGACACGGACGACGTACACGCCGCGACTCTCTTTACAATAAGATGGGCTTTACCAGACGACTTGTTAACTTAGAATCGACATTACGCGAAAACGCGGCGACCAATCAAAAATCTAATGACATTTTACCCATGAAATGTCATTTTTTCCTATCGATTTTGTTTGGATAATTTTTCGTTCCGTCTACTCAATCTTCATATCTCATATATTCGGCCGAATTTTCGAGCGGCGTTTTCACCACAGAAATTTTTCCACACTTGTCGTTCCACCCGCCCCAAATGAACAAGTCGTCTGCTTCAAGTATACGGCTTCTGCTGGAGCTTAGAGAAGTAGGATTAGAGCGTAAAATGAAAAGCAGTGAAAGTGTGATATAAGTGCATACAAGATTAAACGGCCCTATGTACGGTCACCAAATTACTTTGGCGGAGATACTCGTTGCAAATCATAATCTCAAGAAATAAACGGGCCTTCTCAGAGCCAAAGTTGATGAAAAACGTGCAATAAATCGACATCGCGAAGACAGCGTGATATTATATCTGAAAAACGACTAATATTTTGACAATTTGGAAAAATAATTGAGAGTTGGTTGTGGCCGAAACGTGCGAGTGCTCGAAGAACAAGGACGTCGGCACAGAGAAACGGACGGACGAGAAGTTGCTTGAATCCGACGTTTCACTTTTTGGCTGCGATGAAAATCCTCACGCTTCGTCCAAAAATGTAAGTAGTCGTTATTCTCAGGGTTCCCTCTTGCTTAACGTGCTCTCGCAGGCTTTGATGCGATTGAGCTGATGAGGAAGGGCATCAAGATCAGGCTGAAAATAACTGAGGCAGGTAAGCGACTCAAGACCGAGAATTAAGCCAGACTGGTCAATCTAAGAGCCAACTTCGAGGAGGACACCCTTACTGAGAAGGAGAAAGACGCCTTCAAGAAGGTTGCCGAGGAGCGGGAGAGGATAGCAATGGAAAAATACATACCAGCGGAACCGGAGAAAGCCGGCCAACCCGTCACCACTGCGCCGGAGGATTTGTTGAAGCTGTTGGATTCGAACACCGACGGCGTTCTCACCGACGGAGTTCCGTCAATTTATGTTTTTCTTAGCCTAATAGTTAAGTTGTTGAGAAAACAACATCCTTCGACGAACTTCTTTTTCTCAACCATGCACGCCAAGGCGTTGCACAGCATTTCCACTGTACTTGTCGTGATACCTACGTTGTACTTTTATATAATCGTGATTCGAATTTTTAATTAAAATAGTAATATGGTTTTTTTAAATAAAATATTAAGAAAAATATCATTTCTACGATTTGACAATTTTGGGTACATTTCTCAAACTTGTTTGGCTTTTTCATAAAAACTTATTTTACTTCTTTTGTACGTTCAAATTGAAAAAGTAACAATCTAAATAAAACCACTGTTTGAGATAGAATTAAAAATATTTCGAGTTTAATTTGAATTTTGTAGATGGTGAAACAACCAAATGTTTCAAAGAAACTATTCATTATTTGGTGTTTTTTGTTACTTGCTAAAGTTTTTTACGGAGATGGTTATTCTCTCCAATCCGACCTTTAAAGCAACAACAATTTATGAATTGCTGGAACACGGGAAGCCATTTTTGCATTGTTGTAGGATAATACAATCGGCAACTCGTCGAACATTAAATGGTCAGCTGGTACTTGGTTGAAATGACGGCGGAACATGCTATATATGCGCACAACTCGCATATATAACAAACTTCGTGACGAATATTAAAGACCCGGCAACAAGTGCCGAAGAGCTTTGTAAGCGCGAATTTGCTCGTCCACCAATATTTATTTGTTTTTTACTTCCGACCGTAAAATCGACAAGGAGAAATGAGTGTTTGGGCCCGCAAATCTCCTTCCAAAATGAAATAAAATGAACAGTTGTCGATTTCTGTCTGAGCCCTTCAAGGTTTCTACTCCGAAGGTTTACGCTACCAATTGCACTAGGAAAAAGTAAGTCAGGTGCAAGAGAGGAAAAGGAAAGTAGCGTGAGGGAGAGAGACCTCGCCGGTGCTGCTAGATCAGTCCTTCCTATCCTAAGTTTACGGTATTTTTTCCATTCTGACCGGGAGCAAATGGGATTCATTTTTTTCGGCGTTTCCGAACGTAAAAAAATTTTAATTTCAATTACAAAACTGACAGAAACTGCATGGATCTCAATCGAAATCCAAGATATACTCCGCACCAACACTTCGATCACGTTCGACCAAATCGAATACTTCTGCTTCCTACTGTGAAATAGAGATACGGCTATAATGACTGCACAAAGCAGCTAGGTGGGCTAATACATGGGTGTATATAAATATATAATTAACTTTATGTAGGCAGTAAACATGATGCATTTAACAGTTTTTTTTATTGAGACATACCATTATAATACGTCAGAAAATAGAATGCGTTGCACGGCCTATGGAAAAATATGTTCATGTAACCGAAAAATCGGCAAAAATGCATATACAGGTGCGTTGCTTCATTTATCGGTCATATTTTCATCAAATAAGGTTTCCTTTCGATGTCTTCTTGAGACGACTCATCACCACCATTACTTACGAAAACTACCATCACCAAGATTGTCAATGACAATATTTGTTCAGTGCTTGGTACCTACCATAAGGTCTTTTTCGTCGTAATCTCACTTGCCCTCCTCGATCGTTTGCAGTAAGAAGAAATACGAAATGGCTGTATTTAGTATCTGGAAGTAATTATAATTTTGTATTGATACCGAATTTGCAAAGTACAGCTTATCGATGGTTTGCGGAAACCTACGGCTACGAACATATCCAGCGATATCGTGGAGAAACTACAAGCCGTCAGAACCATTGGCTTCCACATTAACATTATGAGAATACTGGTCATGAAAGGTATTTCGCCGGACCCTGCCCACCCACTACTGTACACCGCATCCCGAAAAGACTCGGTCTGTTGAAAAAGTATGCACGATAACTATTTACGACGATTGCAAAGGGCAATCTGACAGTTACCGAGTTTGCAAGACTACCTCGCTCGTTAGAAACGTTCCAAACCATCCGTAAAACAGGGATTGACAAAACTTCATCGCGATGTACAACAGAGACGTCGCCAGACCCTCCGTACTCATCTATCACAAACGAACAACATCCAGAATTAATGAGCATGTGACGTGGAGAACTTCAACGTCAGACTTCTCCTCAACCGATTGACGTCGATTTCGTTGAAGATTTCTCGAGTCATCGACTTGTCCAAAATTTTACGACCCTGGATTTCTAGTTAATTGTCACCGCGTGATTTATAATTCTGGATTCCCGTTATGAACATTACACTCCCACGATGTAACACTCGAAAATTCCGAATATCCTTAGGACCCGCACAGAGATATGGACGCGGGAAATCCTGAATGAGGAGAAATCTCCTGGGTATATGATTGTGCAAAGTGTGTCATGAATGAATGACGGTGACCGATCTTCAATCTGATCTTTATGAATATCTGATTGGACCCGGGCTCAAAAACAAAAAGGTATAGATGCAAAAGAAATAAATCCTGTAAAAGGATTTACCGTTTGAAAACATGGTAATAATTTTTCATTCGGTCGGACTGCAACGTCGAAGCTAGCAAAACTTCGTTTTGAGTCCACTAAGTTTTGGGATCTATGTGCATTTTCATAAAACGTCAATTCTACGATGCGTTGGGGTGCTGCGTTCATCGACTCCCTCCCTTAAGGCCATTATTCCAAATACCTTGCTCAATTTATATATATTAGCGCACAAGCTTAGCGCGTTGGTGATCATCATCCAGAGTACGACCGGTCCGTAAGCACGTTCGAGAGAATTGCAACACTCGCTGAGGATCCGACGTCGCAGCACACATTCGCGAATCAGATGTCGATAATCGCTGTCCGACTCGAGAATGCTCAAGCGATACGCGAGAACACGAAATTGCGTTGCAATTTGAAAAATGTAGAAGCCGAAACCGACATCGACTGTCAGTGACACAATACCCGTAGACATAGCGCCGAGGCTCTCGATAAAATAATGAACGATGTATATCGCGCTGCTGCTCTTGGGGTTCCAGGGATATGTCAGGAGAAAAACCAAATGGTACTTGATCGGATTCACACCCCGGACAAATTGTAATATCATCGATATTAACGGACCGAAACTGACAGCGACAGAAAGCATTATGAAAGTTTTCGTCATCATCATAGTCGATTGATAGAAGTAATTCAACGGCGAGAGTAGAACACTTTGGTGCTCGGATCTTGAAAAGTCTCTGCGAAACGTCTTCTCTAGACTTTCGTGCATCTTCTTTATGTCATTGCGGTTCCACGAGTACATAGTTACCTTGAAAAATAAAGGAGTTCACACAAAAAATAATGGCATCTCAGTAATAGGGACATTTAATTGATTTCTCACTTGGCGTGTTTCAGAAAAGTGATAACAAATCCACATTGCCGGGTGAGGAACTTGACGAAATGAACAAATATTCACCACAGCATGTCATCAATTACACTACTTTCCTTTCGAATAGCTAATTACCATTTTTTATTTGTCATCGACCATTGTGTAGGTTACTCGAAAGTCAGAGGTATATAAGGTTTTTTTAAAGGAGATAACCGAATCCATCTAGATGTACGCCAATAATAAATTACCTTCACTATCGCAGTACTGGCACTTATGCAGCTGCACATAGACTGGGTTACGTCACTCACATTTGTCAAATTGTGAACAATGTAATTAATACCCGCGAGAACGACGATGATTACGCATGACGAGTAAAAGACCACTAGGTAATTACCAAACTTGGGTAATCCTGGACCTGGCCAGAGGCCAACGACGAGATATAATGTTTTTATCGTGCTGGCGTATTTCTCGTATCTTTCCCTTTGGCTGGCCATTTTTCCAGACATTTCGGATCACAATGTCTCAAAGGGCAATACCGCAATGGACGGAAACAGATAGAAAGAGAGAAGTTTTTCAGGGAGTAGTTTTCTTAGTCAGCACAGAAGAGGGAAAGGAAGAGGTGGAGCAAGATCGAACAAGCCTCGATACTAATAAAATAATGTCGCGGAAGCGCAAGTTGCCAAGGTAAATTTGTCGCATTTACGAGTGCAATAGTTTGAGAAATAAGAGGGTAAAGTGCCGGGACAATTGCATCCGCGCATTTTTCCCATTAGACCTATTACCATATTCTCGGAAAATTATATACGATCCAAGAATAATTTATACAATCTATTTTTATTTTTTTCATAAGCTTGCAGTCATTTCATTTCACTGCATACATAACTTATGATCTTTTGCAGTGGTGAGCTGCTTTTCGCTCAACTAGGGGCTTTACTAGAGAATTAAAGGGACTGAAAAATACTTATCGATTCGTCATATAGGCATGAGAATAATGGTATTACAATTTTCCTTCGGCACGGAGAAACTTTTAAAACGGACATAGAACTGTAATGAAACAGATTATTGCTATGGGAATTTCTTGCCGTAAAATTACCATAATGTCGACAAATTGGTTCCAATTGTTACAAGTCTTTGCCCGTACGTATGCGTTCTTTCTACGATAATCCAAGTTCAAGAGACTCAAAAGGATGACACGAATACAGTTAAACGTGTGACGTTTATTGCGCCTGTCGCTGCCTGCGAGAGACGTTGTGAGAGAAATTGTTCGGTACCAGTGTTCTCCAATTGAACGACTGCGTACGTAGCGATTCGTCGGTTCTGGTACCTAACGCACCACCGACCATTTATCTCCTTCACCGCAGTTGACGTGATTCTCTATTTTGGTCGCGAGTCCAGAGCTGCCGAAAGACAGCAAAAACGCTGTACAAGTCGTTGAGGTAAGTCAATTCACTTGTATTGTATTTGCCTCGTGGAATATTGTCGAATCAATTCACATCTACGAACGCAGATGTTGCTAAGTATGCGAAAGATTTCTTTGCGCGAAATAAATGGTAAGTTTGCATAGAAGATTTATAGGTAGTAAACATTGCTTTTACTTCAGCTGTCAATCCGCTATACTGGATCGGCAATAGCAGAAAAGCTGAATCGTCAGTGATTGCTTATTGTTTATCCAAAGTTTCGAATAAAAACACAACTTCACCTATTTGCACTGTTACCATACAATCGGACAGACTGGAATCGCTTAGAGTGTGCAGACCTCATGTGCAGTGATTACTTATAGGGGCCAGGTCGAGTTATAAACCTCGAGACCACCCAACCTTCTGCCTTGAAGTAGTGCGATTAGTCATACGGCATCATACAGTACAAAAAAGTTCGACAGTAGAGGAAGCAAACCTAGAGCGACAGATAACAGAGAGCTATAAATCTTACATTTCTCTACGATACAGTAACGTAACCGCATATTGGCTCTGAGGCTGTTAACAGTGAGGATGTGGAATGCGTCATACTCTGGTAGAAAGGTCTCTGCCTTTCCACAGTTTTGCAAAATCTCACCCTGATTATATTGCTTTGCGACGAAGATCCGCTGATTGTAGCTGTGGAAACACTTGAAAGATTGGAAATCTTTATGTATAGTAGAATCTTCATTCGCAAGATAACTTTATTCCCAAGTGTGGAAACAATATCATGAAAAAATTTACGTTAGCGAGCATCGAACTACCTTATGGTACATAAGGGTCGACGGAAAGCTCACAGCGTTCACAAAAAAACACTTTATTCATACGAGAAAGAGGTACATGGATGGCCGTTATCTTAATATAAAGTGCATGTTTAGTGCATCCGTCATGAATGCTCAACTGAAAGTGGCCACTTGATAAAAGTAAAGCTGACATTCGGTCAAGCTAAGGCAGCCGGGTGTTAAAAAAAGCTAACCTGAGACATTGTGATTCGGCTGCTGTTCGGCTAAAGTTGATAATTGACGCCATTCATGACTATCTTTTCCGTTCAACCCAAAAGTGCGTAAACATTATGGCTGAGAGTGACATTTACTATTTTTACCGGATTAACGAAACTTGTGGGGAACAACTAACTTGAGATTATAATTTTCTTTGCAATTCACGAAGCCTCTTGGATTGTGCATGTTCAATCGGGCGCATCACATTTGTCAGGCGGTATCCTATGAGTGTGATCGTCAGTGGATCACGAAGCCTTATTTTGCATCGAGAGTCCGTAGCAAGAAGAAATATGACAGAGCAGTATTTATTATCTGAAATGAACTCCAATTGTATTGGCATGTATCGAAGGGTGGATCGATTAATTAAGAAATATACCTACCGCTGTAACAATATCTAACGTTATTGGATAAAACTGGCAGGCTGTCAAGGCCAAAGGTTTGTACATTAACATTGTAAGTACGTTGGACGAAAATAATCTATCACCGCAGCCGGGCCATCCACTGCAGTAAATGGCTTCGTGGAGAACTTCGGACTGCCCAATTGACGGAACATGTAGCAATTGGAGATTAACGTGAAAGGTTTTTTTTTGTATTTATTCTCCCGTCGACACATGGGTCATTTTCACTTGGATGAATTTTACATATAATTATCACTTTCCTAAAAATGAAAAGTTAAATAATTCCTTACAACAATTTAATTTTACATTTTCCGAATTTCAATTAGACGGACATGTTAAAAAGCGTCGAAAGTGTATTCCTATTATCATAAATAAAAACCCACCGAAGGGTCGTTAAAGGCCAGGGGATGAATTACCATCCGGGTGAAATTGACCCGGTCTGCCAAAGTCGTGGCCAGAGATAAGTGTGTCAACGGAAGATCAAGAGTACCTCGGTAGTAAGGAGCAATCCGCACCATCCGTAGAGTAGAGTTTGCATGAGTTTCATAAAAAAATAAATGAGAACTGGCAAAGATAACAGCACATGGTCCATGCTGATCTATAATATATTCATAAAAATATTATGGTGGAGGTAGGGGTTTGCTCATACTGCGGTGAACCAGGTCGGACTGTGAAGTGGTCCACAAGATACAAATGTACCATAAGATACCACATTGATCGATTACTCTTCGGAAGTTGAAAATATCGTCCGACATGGAATACCCTAGACTCGACTCAACGTGTACCTGCGAAAGGTGAAAGATGTTTGCGCAGATGATTAGAGAACTGCACGTCAGCATCCATAGAACAACAGGGCCGTAGATCGTTTGGAGGTGGTCGCAACAATCCGCCAACATCTTTTGGCGCATAACGCATTCCTTGATGACACCCAGATGATCATCGGACGGGGCTAGATTGCGCATGCGGTAGGAAAGAACGCGGAGTTGACCGGCCATTTGGAAGACGTAGAAGCCAAAAAGAGCGTCCGTGCTCGTTGTTATCGTGCCCACCGCGTAAGTCGCTCCCAGCTCAATAACGTAACAGATGATGAAGAAAACGCTGCTCTCCGGGAAGGGATACTTGGATGGAAAGGGCGTTCGATATTGAAGAACTTCTACACCGCGCGATCGTTGAATAATAATCAATATGAACGGAGTCACATTGTACACGAAGAGGACACCGAGCGTTGAACCCGCCAGCAAGATTGCCGGACGGTAAAAATATTCTATCAACGAGAGTAGCGCGGGCCGATAATTTACATTTTCCAAGTCTGCGCGAAAATTTGTTTCCAAAGCCTCGTGCATTTCGACGAGTCGCTCCCGATAAATCGAGAAGATAACGACCTTTCGATGAAATTGAATCAACTGTTACGGTTACCAACCTTTGAGCCTCGTTATACGTTATTATTGGTATCAATGGTCGCTTAAAAAATTACCTTTATCAGAATAGTACAGAAACCGGCCGCTATTCCAAAACTCTTCGTGAGCAGTTCGAAATTTCCGATGTGGCTCACCACCAAGTAGATGGTACCGTAGGACGCGAAGATGCTCACCATAGATTCAACGAGGACGACTGATCGAAAGAGTTTCGAAGATGTGCGACCCGGCCATAGACCGGCCAGTAGGGATAGTCGTTTAACACCGCGAGCATAATTCTCGTACCTTTGAAGTTGCTCGTCCATTACAACAAGTAATCGAGACGCATACGACGCAACCTGACAGTTAATAACATCCCAGTTGAGAGAAAGCTCAAAACTGTAGGACGACGGAAGATAATCGTCGAAAGCGACGTCGAACCATAGATGTACAATGCTGTAATACCGGAAAATTGGCTTCTATAGCCAGTGCAACCGGTCATTATTTATTCTCGCTAATCGTACTTTCGAAGAAACAATGGGGAGAGAATTTGCGAATAGCTCGAGCTTGCGAATCCATTGTTACATTGTTGTAGGATAAGATAATTGCCGGTTCGCGAGACATTAAACGTTTAGTCGGACAGAAAAATGACCGCGCAATATGCCGCATAGTCGATACGATCGACGCAGTCGTTTGCGCACAACTCGCACGTAGCAAACTTTGTCACAGACAGTGTCTAAAGTGCGGCCTAAGATCGGTGAACTCTGGTCTGAAGACCGTATGACAAAGTGCCATCGAACTTCGTGACTGCGAATTTGTGCATCCACCAAAAGGCGTTTTTTAAATTTCTGGATATGAATCGGATGATAAATGCGTATATATAAATATTTAATTTATTTTTTGTCGCCAATAAACATTATTTGTTTGCCCGTTTCTAATGACACATATGATCGTAGTACGTCGAAAAATGTGTTGCGCAGTCTATAAAAAAATGTACTGATGAAATCGAATCAATCGTCAAGTTGCATATGCAGGTGCATTGCTTTATTTATCGGTCGAATTTTCACCATATAAAATTCTCTTTCAGTGTCTTTTTGAGACCATTTATGACCCAACTTATCAAACCACCATCGGCAAAATCGCCAATGACATATTTTGTTCGGTGCTGACTATCTAGGGTAATGTATTGTTGATCGTAATCTCACTTGCTCTCCAGCGTTTGCAGTAAGGAGAAATACGAGACAGCCGCATTTAGGATCTGGAAGCAATGATTTTGTATTGACGCTTGATTTGCAACGTGCAATTGATCTATTTTTTTCTGCGGAAACCTACAGCCACGAACATATTCAGCGATATCGTGGAGAAACTCCAGGCGGTCAGGATCAGTGGTCTCCACATTAACATTATGAGAATACTGGTCATAAAAGGTACATCGCCGGATCCTGCCCACCCACTACTGTACACCGCATCCCGAAAGGCCTCGGTCTGTTAAAAAAAATGTATCTACCACAAGTATTCACCACGATTACCAAGTCCAATCTGAACAGCCACTAAGTTCGAAAACTACCTCGGTAGTTAGAAAGGTTCCGATCCATCCATAAAACAGGGATTGCAAAAGCTTCGCGATGATGTACAACACAGACGTTGCGATACTCTCCGTCTTCATCTACCGCGAATGAGAACAATCCAGAATTAATATAACCTACGATGTTAAGTTTTTCAATATCGGACTCCTGTTCAATAGTTCGACGTTGTTCCCTTGTAGAATTTCTCTAAGCATGAAATCTTGCTGAATACCCGTTATAGATATTACACTCCGAGGTAACGCTTGAAAATTCCGAATCTTCTTAAAGCCTGCACGCAGATGGGCTTGCGAAATCCTAAATAAGGGGACATCTCCGGTCTGTATAACTATGCAGTCTTAGTCATGAGAAAACAGTGGTCATTGATATAAAATATTTTTTTCCGGACTGCGTAGGAGCTCAAAATCGAGCACGCATAAAGATGAAAAGATAAGTAGGAAAATCTAGAGACTGATTAATGGAAAAGAAATCGGTACACGGGCATACTAGGGGCAGGGGCGGGGCAGCTGCCGTTCCCCGGCCCCTCTAGAACAGAAAGTAAAGTCTATTATCTGTTGTCCCCACTCCCTCTTCCTCAAAACTAACATGAGCTGCCCGTCCCCTCCCCCTAGCTTAGATTCTGGGTCGTTCTTGAATCGGTATTCGCATTTCACCGGATTCCAACATTGATACCTTGCGTCGCTTCATTTCAAGTGCATAAACTTTGATATATCAGGGTATCTTGATCGTTTTCTTCCCTCGTATAGAGCCGCGAATAAAAATACCTTCGTCAATTGGTGAATATTGGCGCACAAGCTTAGCGCGTTCGTAATCACCAACCAAAGTACAACCGGTCCATAAGCACGTTCGAGACAATCGCAACACTTGGTGAGGATCTGACGGCGTAAAACGCACTCGCGGATCAGACGACGATAATCGCTCTTCGTCTCGAGAATGCTCAAACGATATCCGAGAACGCGAAATTGGCCTGCGACGTGAAAAATGTAAAAGCCGAGGCCGGCATCGACGCTCACCGATACGAAGGCCATGGCTATAGCGTAGAAGCTCTCGAAAAAATAATGAAGAACGTAGATCCCGGTGTTGCTCTTTGGGTTCCATGGATATTGCGCGAAAAAAAGCAAATCGTACTCAATCGAATTCGTACCTCGGACGAATTGCGCTATTATCGATACAAATGGATCGACAATGAAAGCGATGGAAAGGACAATGAAAATGTATGCCATCATCACAGTCGATTTATAAAAGTAATTCAACGGCGAGAGCAGCACGCTTCGCAACTCGGACCTTGAGAACTCTTTGAAAAACCTCTTCTCCAGAATTTCGTGCATCCTCTTCATGTCAACGCGGTTCAACGAAAACGTAGTTATCTTGAAAAAAGAGTACACGCACGAAATAATGGCATTGCAAGCGTACGGTGATTTTATTGTATTTTGTCGCGGCGTGCTTTGGAGAACAATAATATTTGTTGTAGTTTTTATTCGGGATTGTTGTTATAGCAGTTATTATTAGGGACATGGTTCGACCGATAGTACGGATATCACCGATAAACTTCACAAAATTAACAAATGTTGGTGACAGCATCCCGCCAATAGATTAGATTAAATAGATTTATCACAGCTCTAGGGCCAAAACGTCATCTGGCACACAATTCGCATACTTCGTGCAATGCAAAGAAGAAGAACAAAAGAAAGAAATGAGTCACTAGAAACGTTAAATACACTTGATAGTGCCTGCAGCGATCATTTGACTGACCATTTTTTAAAATCTAGTTTGCCCGAGCGCATGCTATTAGGTGAAAGCTCATTATAAAAACATCCAGTAGAGATATGAAAGGCATGTCTTATGTATGCCTTACGGAAACGCTGAATCGATAAAAATTCCGGGCTTCTTCCCAAGATTATGCGCTCCCTTGGTCTATTGTTTCTCAACAACGACCTGAATAATATTGGTCTCGCTATGGGAATTACCTCGGAAAATATGCAAATCATCAAGTACCCGTGTCTAGATTAGGTGCACTTCAATAATGAATTACCTTCATCATCACACTAATGCCATTTATGCAGATACCCATGGCGTGGATCACATCACCCACATTCGTCGGATTGTGAACGATGAAATTAATGCTGGCGAGTACGATGACGGCGAAAGTGGACGAGTAAATGACCACTATGTAATTACAAAATCTGGGTAATCCAGAACCCGGCCACAGTCCAGCGACGAGAAGCAAGGTTTTGATCGTACTGGCGTATTTCTCGTATCTTTTTCGTTCGCCAGCCATTTTCTTCGACAATATCTCCAATGACAATATCGCAACAGACGGAAATAGAGAGAAAGAGATAGAGGGTAATTTTCTTGTTCGAAAAAGAAAAAGTGCGCGGAACGGTAAAGAAAGTTCGAACAAGTTTCGATGACACTGGAGCGATGTTGTCGAGCAAGTGCAAGTTGCACTAGCACGGTACTTTTAATTCACGTATGCGAACCTTCGAGAGATAAGAGGATAATGCGCCCCGACAATTTTACATGCGCACTTCCGCCATCGTCGCTTTTTTTCATATTCCTAGAGACGATGTTTCCATCCGAGAAAAATGCATACGACCTGTTTCTATTCTTTAATAAAATTGTTGTCATTTTCCTTCATTTCGCGAACAACTTACGATATTTTGCAGTCGTATGCTTTTTTTTAACTTATCGTCTTGGGTCTTGGCCAGAGAATTGTCGTGGCTGGAAGGTAGAGATCGATTTGACATCTGCGCGCATGAATAATGGTTGTACAATTGCTCTTCGGTGCGTAGAAACTTTTGTTACTGGAATAAAACTATACCGAAACAGATTGTTTCGGAAATAAACTTTTGTGGCTCTGACATCGACATTGGCTATGAGAAATGGTCGCAACAATGTTACCATAATGTCGACAAATTGGTCCCTATCACTTCAACTGTCTGCCTGCACGCATGCGGCCTTTCTGCGGGGATCGAACTTCAAGAGACTGGAATCCCTCTGACGTTTATGATGCCTATTGCGGCCTGCGAGAGACAGAAACCTTTTGGAACCATTGTTCTCGACGTCAAAAACGGCGTACGTAGCCACTCGTGAACCGTCGTACATAACGCACCACCGATTATCCATCTTCACCACCTCAGTTGACGTGATTATTTAATATGGTGGCAAGTACAGAGCTGCCAAAAGACACCATGGTCGCTCGGCAATATGTCGAGGCAAGTACATTCACGTGTATTGTATTTGCCCAACGAGAGAACGTCGAATCAATTCACGTCTATGAACGCACATGGTGCTAAGTAAACAGAGCCTTTTCATGAGCTAATTGGATTTAAAAAAAGTACAGTCTTTGCAGCGCGCAAGAAAACGGGATATTGAAAACAATTATGTATTTAAAAATGTTTATCATCTGGAAGAAATTATAATTCTGTATTAATACCCGATTGGCAAAGTGCAATTTATCGTTCTTCTTTCGTAAACCTACGTCTACGAACATATCCAGCGATGTCGTGGAGGAACAATCGACACTAACCTGTGTATGGGTTATTCACCCGGAATAATCATTTTGCATGTAATATAACTTTTCAAATAGATGCTATTCGATTGCTTGGTAGATTTTTTAAAAATACAACAGTTCGAAATATATCGAAGTCTTCATACAAAGCAGATTTGGCAGAAAAACCGTCTTTATGTTTTTTTTCTTTATTTTGACTATGAAAATCATTCCTCTGGAGTGTAACTATTCAGACTTCATATACACTAGCAAGCTGAAAAGGTACTAAAAATTCGGAAACATCAGGAAAAAAAAACTTTGCAAGAAACCATTGGACCTTTCTTTAAGGGGTGAGATGCAGTCAGAATTTTCAAAAAAAAAGATTTAAAAAAATAGTAATTAAGTTTGCTTTACAAAAGTGGTTACACAGACTTTTTGTGTTATATTTCAACTTGACTTGTACAAATTTTCAAAGAAAAATATTGATTATTTATAAAAATATCGCCATCTTTGTCGGACCATCATAAAATTTCACTGGTTCATCTGAAATAAAAAACCAAAAAAGTCATTAGTTTAATAATAAATCGGCTGCGTCACATCTGACCCGACGACAAAATATTCGCGACGAAATATCCAAGGACACAATATTCGAAAGACAAAATATCCGACAGACAAAATCCTAAATCTCGTCCACCACATCAACGGGGTCGCGCGCAAAACACCTTTGTGGCGTGTGTGAGATAGTGGGGTGGGGGCATAATGCGAATTTCTTCATTGTACCCAAACAGACAAACTCAAACAAAAAACCCAAACAAACAAACCAAACATATCTGTCACATATTAATAATTTTCCTCCTTTTTGTGATGGAATAAATTTCAACGGCATGACTGTACACTTGACATGGAATAAATTTCAACGGCACGAATGTACGCTTTAAACTGTATATAATAACGGCGGATATTTTGGCATGAGGATAAAACACCTTTGTGGGGTGTGTGAGATAGTGAGGTGGGGGCATAATGCGAATTTCTTCATTGAACCCAAACAAACAAACCCATTCAAACAAACCAAAACAAAACAAACAAACAAACCCAAACATATCCGTCACATATTAATAATTTTCCTCCTTTTTATGATGGAATCAATTTCAACGGCATGACTGTACACTTGACATGGAATAAATTTCAACGGCATGACTGTACATTTTAAACTGTATATAATAACGGCAGATATTTTGTCTTGGCGATATTGTGTCATGAGGATATTTTGTCCTGCGGATATTTTGTCGAGGATATTTTGTCGTCGGGTCAAAACGCGTGTTACCAATAAATCTAGTCCTTAATCGAATTTTTTTTTAATTAACAATATGGCGGCTTCCGACAGATAACTTTCGATTTTCGACCGAAAAATCGCTCGTTTATTGTTAAAAAATATATAAATTTTCAACAAAAATGAAAATCTTTCGATTAAGGACTAGTTTTTAACGCTATCAATAAGCACACCAAATTTCATCAAAATCCATCTAGTGGTTTTTGAATTATAGTGATCACCGACTTGAAAAACATAGTTTCGAGAAAAACGCGTTTAAAGTTTTTCGATGTGGATACGGTATTATGTGTTCATAAAATTTTGAGCTCGATGGATGAAGCTAAACTTTTTTTATGTATTTTGATCCGCTGAATCCGAATATCACACAATTTTTGCCGAAAACCGAGCATTCAATTGTTTGTAGCCAATTGTTGAAACAATTTTTCAAAAAATAAAAGTTTCTCGGGATGAATTAATTTTTGTAAAATATTTTGGGAAATTTTAAAACGGAAGCATTCTTTATAAAATTTTGCTAAAGTTCATAGTTTTTGAGTAACAAATTTTTGAAAATTTCTGAAAGAGTTTTCCAACTTTACACTTGATTTATGGATAGAAATACTAATTAAAAAATGACTTAAATCGAATCATCAATTCCTGGCCCATACAAAAGGGCTTCTGTCGATGTGAAAGCATCCAAAATATCAATTTGTTGTTGTCTTCGAAGCATTTTGCCTTCCCGGATATTATCGTTTGCTTGGAGCTACCGTCCGCTACCTGCCACGGGGACCCGACGCCCCTTCACTAATTGTGGGATATCCCGGAAACTATTAATCGGATGGACTTGAAATTTTCAGGGAATATTTTCAAAACATCATACTTCAATAGAATGTAAAAAAATCGATTTTTTGAAAATTCTGACTGCATCTCACCCCTTAATTACTAATAAAAAAAATTATTGAAAATGCTCGTTTTTCACGTCTCTGACTGCATCTCACTCCTTAATTCCTCTCCGAAAAATAAAGAAGTACTAAGCATATGTATCTTACAATAAATAACGATATCTTGTAACCGTTTTTCTGAATCATTCCTCTGGAGAGCTCTAAATCAGGTCATATATTGTGTGACAGGTGACGCTAGTTGATCATGCTTTCCGAAGCAGTGCCTTCTAGATCTACTTTTCTGAAGAAGCTGATTGTGTCGTATCTTTTTTGAAGCTTACGCTTTTTTTCTACAGACGTTGTGTGTTATAAAGTGGTGTCACAGGCGAGGGAGCCATTTCACTGGTCATTCTTAACTGGATCATGTTTTAATTAAATGAGTCACTGTTGCCCTGTTCAAGTGGAACTATTAGGCACCTATTCACTGCCAGATTTTGAGAGTAGAATTTTATTTTATTTTATTTTTGTCCATGAAATGATTACTGCCTCTTAGATTACTGCCATGCCGCTATCGAAAGAAGAAAGGCTCCGTAGAAAAAGACAAGCTGAAAAACGAAGATACGAAAGGCTTAACCAGGATCCTGTAGGAAGAGAGAAGTTGAAACAAGAAGTTCAATAGCAAGATTAACATTCAAAGAAAATGGAGAAAAATATATTAATAAACCAATAAAAACACGATTGAAAACGGTTTGTATCATTCCTCTGGCCCTATAATTTTTTCGATCATAATAATTCTCTCAAAACTGCAAAGCCAGTGTGTTCAAAAGGGAATTCCATTATATCGATGAGAATCTAAGTCAACTGCAATTTTGAAGTAAAAAAATGGAATATTTTTGTTAATAAATTTCGGTGTCCTGCAAAGTGATCATTTCGGGAGAATCATCCATATACGAGTCTCACTCGACGAGTAGATTCATTGGAGGTCGATCGGTGCCGCCATTGCCTTCGAGCCTCATCATTCACCTGGCCTGAAGAAGCAATACGACACTGTCGTATTTATTGTCTGCAAGGAATAACGACGACTTGATAGGCATTATCTGTAATCGGTAAAGTGATTATAATTTGGGAAAATGAGACCTACGGCCACGAACATTCCAGCGATATCGTCGAGAACTTGCAGGCCGTCAGTACCACTGGCTTCCAAATTAACATTATAAGAATGCAGTTCATAGACGGTATCTCACCGGATCCTGCCCACCGCATCCCCAAAGGACTCGATCTGTTAAAAAAAGTCTGCCCTGTCAGTACTTAGCATGATTGCAAAGGCCAGACTGCACAGCCACCTAGTTCGCAAGAGTACTTCGGTCATTAGGAACGTTCGGATGCATCCGTAAAGCAGGGATTGCAAAAGCTTAACGATGATGTACGATGAAGACGTCACGATACTTTCCGAATTTATCTACCACGAACGAGCGAAAAGTCCAGAATTCATATAACCCGCGACGTGAAGTATTTCAAAGTCGAACTTCCGTTTAACCGTTGTTTCCCTTTTTCAAATTTAAGGCGGTCCTCTAGTTTCTCGGGTCGAAAAAATCGATTTTTTTTCATAAATCACATCTACAACATGTGTAGAAAATGTGTGCCAAAGGATTTTTCGATATTCGAAGGGGTTCACAAGTTACGGCCCTGGAACGGAGCAGGTATACGGAGCAGGTATACTTTCAAACGCGTTTTTCTCGAAACACCATTTTTCGAAACGGTGACCACGATATTTCAGAAACTGCTGCACCGATCTTGTTCAAATTTATACAGCATCTTTAATATGTTATAAGCCAGCGATTGAACTAGGATTATCATGATTGCTTCGATAGTTTTTTTTGTACGAGCGAAAAACTTAAGAAAAAATGAGTAAAAAATAGAATGTAACTTTCAAAAGTGTATAAAAAAGTCAATTTTTGTAATTTAGAATTCACTCTAGTTCAATCGCTAGTCTTAAATATGAAGATTAAAATGCCGTTTGGTTTTTTGATTTCAGATAAGCAGAATAGCTGCAATCTTGGTCACCGTCAAGCACCTCTTTTACTTGATATCTTCCTGTCGGCCACTATAACGTTTATTGTATTATCTATTTTGACTTCAAAAATTTGTAAAGCTTATTTAAATGTTAATAAAGATTATGCAAAAACAATGAGATTGATTATTTCGATGCTTTGCCCGTAAAAAATTATTGAAAAAGCCGTAAAAAAACAGCCAAGAAAATAGAGGACCGCGTTAATGTCAACAATTGTTTTACAACTGTTCCGAATCCCTCCTATAGATATACTACACTCCCATGGAAATTCCGAATATCCTCATATCTTCCACATTGACCCGGGCGGACGCAACACTTTGTGAAATATGTGATGAGAGTATGACGATGTAAAATTGCGAAAAAAGAGAAAAAATGAGGTTGAGTTTGCAATGGAAAAAAAGGCATTGGTATTCGAATTCTACTGGGCTCCGAAATCTCACCGTTTGACACTTCTTTTCAAATCCCCAGTCTTTCGTGTTTACAAAAAATGCTTTCATAAAGCGTAATTTATTCGAGATTTTCCGTCGTCTCTGGACCTTTGCCCTTTTTTGTCCTTTTCTTTGTTATTCAGACACACGGGATTGGCTATAGCTAGCTCAGTTGAACGATATTGGTACACAAGCGTATCGTGCTGGTAACCATGAAACAGAGTATGACCGGCCCGTAAAAACATTCGAGAGAAGTGCAATATTCGGTGGAAATTCGACGGCCACGACGGCTCCCCCGCGGATTAGGTGCTGATAACCGTCGCTCGGTTCGAGATTGCTCAGTCGATAGCAGAGGACAGGAAATTGCGTTGAGGTTTGAAAATTGTAGAAGCCGAGACCAGAATTGTCGCTCGTTATTACGAAGGAAGAGGCCATAGCGATGAAGCTCTCGATAAAATAATGAACATAGGTTCCTCTTGGGGTTCCAGGGATATTTCATGAGAAGCAGCAAATCGTACTCTATAGCTTTTTCACCCCGGCCAAATTGTAATATTATTGATATAAAAAGACCGACAGTTAAAGCGACAGCAAGCAAAATGGCAATTCGTGCCCTACACATGGTCGAACGATAAAAGTAATTCAACTGCGAGAGCATCACACTTCGGACCTCGGATCTTGAAAAGTCCCCACAAAGTATCTTTTCCAGAATTTCGTGCATCATCGTCATTTTATCGTGGTCAAACCAAAACACAGTTAGCTTGAAAAATAAAAAGACTTTATTGAATGCTGACATGGGGTGTTATAAAACGGCAATAACAATTTTGCATAGTCCATCGCCACGTCGGACTTGCCTGCTTAAGGGATCGTACTGATGGCACCGAACGAACGTGACTAAATGAAGGAATATTCGCCACAGCATGTCATCAATTTCACAGCTTTTCTTTCGGACAGCCGATGGCAATTTTTCAATTTATTATCGTTCGTTTTGGTGGTTAGAAAATCAGAGCTATTTCAAGTTTTTTTTAAAGGGCAAACCATATCTGTCTAGGTGTAATCTAATACATAAATTACTTTCACGATCACATTACTGCCGCTTATGAAGATGCACATAGCCTGGCTCACGTCACCCGCGTGATTGTCAAGTTGTAAACGACGAAGTTAACACTCGCGGGAATGACTCGAAGGGCACTGAGCAGGTAAGCAACCACGAGGTAATTACTTAATTCGGATAATACAGGACAGAGACCAGAGAAGAAAAACAAAATCTTGCCCGTATTTCTCTTATCTCTGCTGTACGCTGGCCATTTCCACAACCATTTCAGGTGACACTGACTTGAATGGCATGTCGCAGCGGACAGAAAAAGGTAAAAAGATAGAGGTTTTTCAGTTGGCGCTGATAAGAGAAAGGGAGAGGTTGAGAAAGATCGGGCAAATTTCGATGATAATGTCACGGAAGTGCGAGCTGTACAGGTAAATGTGTCGTCTTCGCGAATGCAAAAGGTTGAGAAATTACAGAATAATGCATCACGACAATTGTACACGCGCAGTTCCGTCATTGTATCGGTTTGCATATTCTTGGAAAATAATATTTGCATCACAGAACAATGTATACGATATGTTACTGTTTATTAAATCTGTAGTCATTTCTTGTCGCTGTATAAATAAGTCATGCTCTCTTGCAGTGGTGTGCTCCTTTTGCCCATCACCTAGCGGCTTTACCAGAGATTCGATGGAACTGAAAATTAGTGATCGATTTACTATCTGCCTGAAACAATAATGGTTTTACAATTCTCATTATTGCGTAGAAACTTCTGAAACGGAAATAAAACTGTACTGCAACAGATTATTGATATGACAAGATGTTGCTATAGGATTACCATGAAGTCGATCAATAGGTTCTAATTGTTTCAAGTCTTTGCCCGTACTCGTGCGTTCTTTCCACGATAATCCAAGTCCAAGAGACTCCAAATAACGATACGAATACAGTTATATGTGAGACGTTTGTGCCTATCATCGCTGCCTGCGAGATACGTTGTAGCGGAAAGTGTTTGAAAGCAGTGTTCTTCAAGTAAACGAGGCGTGGGCCCTCATACATAACGCACCACCAACTATTTGTTTCTTTCACCTCAGTTGACGTGATCTTTAGCTTGGTCGCGAATATAAAGCTGCCAATAGACAGCAGGAGCGCTGTACTAAATGTCGAGAGAAGTACATTTACTTGTATTATATTTGCCTTGTGAAACATTGTCGAATCAATTCACATCTACGAACACAGATGTTGCCAAATGTACGAAACTTTTTTTACGCCATATAAACGGTAAGTTTACATGAAAGATTTATAAGTAATAAATATTGTCTTTACTTTAGCTGTCAATCAACTAGGGGCCATTCGTAAAACACATGACACAAATTTTATACATATTTGACCCCTCTCCCCCTCCGCGACATTTCGTGACGGGTGCCGGTGCCCCCCCCCTGCCGAAATTACGTGACATAGAGCCCACCCCCCTTTCTGCTCTCTATTTATTTGAAAAAATAAGAAGCAGTTACAATAGTGAAACTATTTTCATAGATTATTTCAGAACGAACATAATTGTTTACTTTGAACGAAATACATTGTTTACTTTAAGGCTAGTGTGGTCTAGAAATTTGACAAAATCGATTTTTTTTTCATTTTGTTATTCCTTAAATCTTTTTTAATACGCTCGTGAAAACCGTTTATTGATATTTCAAAAATTAGCCGATTAATAGAAATTATAAGCAAGCCGCGCGCTCAGGTAGCGCGGTCGGGAAGCAGCTGTGCGCTCGTTCCGAGAAGGGGCACCCGTCCCCCAGGGGTCCAAACAGTATAACGGTAATCCAGTTCTCAGAATTACTTCAAATACTTCTCCATTTCGATTTAACGTATTTGAACTGAGCTACATTCAGTTACGTCCCAACCCAGTGATGCCAACTTGGGGGTTTTGCCCCCAAATTTAGGGGGAACCAAAATGTGAAGGGGTTTTTTTAGGGGGTAAATTTATTTAGGGGTATTCTTTAGGGGGATTTTTTAGCGGGTACATTATTTAAGAAACTTTTTTAAGGGCGTGAAATTAAACTGTATATCTTGAAAAAAAGTGAAAAAAAGACAACAATGTACCTTCAATTAATTCGATCGGAAATTGAAATAGGTCAATTCGTTCGATCGTCGAAATTATGTGTGCGATAATATATTTTATATATTCGAAATACATATTCCTGCGAAAAATCTTTCATTCGCAATAAATATTTCTTATAAACTACATGTTAAATTTAAGGATCACTTTTCCTTTTGCTCAATTATAATCGATTGCCTTTCAAAATGTTTTACACCAATGCCATACTTCATGTCTTGTACTAGCAACACAAGTGGCGCAGGTGGCTGAATTTCGCACTACGACGAACAACTTGCTGGTCAAGACCAACGAATTCCGTTTTCACTTTTACCGCTTTTACTGTTCGACGTTTTCACGCTGTCACGTTAAGGTCCTGTCCGTTAGTTTGTTGTCTAATTGCGTATTTTATTTCAAATTTTATTTCGAATTTCGAATTACGACCAAGAACTTGCTGATCAAGAGAATTCCGTTTTTACTTTTACGGTTCAACGTTTACACGTTGTCAGTTGTAACGTTGAGGTTGTGTCTGTTAGTTGGTTGTCTACTCGCGACTTTTATTGGATTGCAAAGTATGTCAAGTACTCAAACAGGGTGTACAATGAAAACTTTAGGGGTTTTTCATCGACATCTAGGGGGATTTGAAGTTGGTCCTAGGGGGAACATTCTGTAGGAGTTGGCATCGCTGTCCCAACCTTCGAACAGAGCAGACACGGACATAATTCTGTAAAATGAACAGTAAGAAAGGTACGAAAACGAATAAATTTCGCGCGCATCGAAATTCAGTGACGAAAAAAAGAAAATTTCGAGGAAATCAGCATACTGGAGAAAACAGTGAGAATCTACCAAGTGCATCAGCAGGGAAGTTGCGAAAAAGTGGAGACATGGAAGTTCCAGTTGATATCGAACACAGTTACTGCATATTGATTTTTTTCACCGTTTTTGCAGCAATTAGCGCGTTTGTTGAGACTTGTAGAGACGAAGTTTCCTTCGCTAAAACCGCCCCTCGCGGATTGGGTTTCAAAATCGAAATTAAATGTACGTGCGATTCCCAGTATATCAACACTTCTCCGTTTATCGATAAAGCATTTGAGATCAATCGTCTGATTGTGGTGGCAATGCGATTATTAGGAATTGGCAGAGAAGGACTCAATATATTTTGCGGAATAATGGATATCGGAGTGGGACTTTCAAAAGCAAGTTATTCTGCTGTGTTGAGAATATTGCACTGCGCGGCTGCTGCTGTGTAGGATTGCGTGCTGCAAAAAGCCGTCGAGAGGAGAAAGATCTGACTTTTGAAAAAGAATCTTCATCATCGAAGCTAATATCATCAGGGGATGGTACTTGGAAAAAACGAGGTTTTAGTTCACGGTTTGGCGTGATTAATATAATCGGTAAATATAGCAAAAAAAGTGCTAGATACTGTGATCAAATCGAGCTTTGCCAAGCGTGTGCCGTAAGTAAAAACAAGATGACTACCGAGGAATTTGATGATTGGTTCGAAACTCACGAAGACTGTACTAATAACCACCATGGCAGTGCGGGTAAGATGGAAGTTGACGCGGCATTAGAGATGTTTCTCCGATCGGTAGAAAAATGCGGCGTGCAATACACTCGATACATTGGCGATGGAGATTGCAAAACGTATAAAGCAATTGTAGATGCATGTCCTTACGGCAAATATGCTATTGTACAAAAATAAAAGTGTATTGGACATGTTTCGAAAAGAATGGGAACAAGATGACGTAACGTTAAAAAACAATGTAAAGGTATAGGTGGAAAAGGCAAAGGAAAATTGACTGACAAGGTAATCGGCGACTTGACGGTTCACAACGGTTTAGCGAATAGAAGAAATTGTCTCTCAATCGAAGAAATGAAGAAAGCCGTGTGGTCAACGTTCTATCACTATGCTTCAAGTGACGAAAACCCTAAACACATGTATTGCCCGCCGGGACCTTTGAGCTGGTGCAAGTGAAGTAACGCGGAGGCTGCTGGGTCGCTCGAAAATTTCAGACATGATAGACCGCCCCTCTGTGATCAAGTTTTAGAGGCGATAAAGCCCATATCCGAAAATCTTTCGTCGCAGGATTTGTTAGAGCGATGTCTAGGAGCGGAGATGCAAAGCAACAATGAATCTCTAAATTCATTGATTTGGATGTTCGCTCCAAAACACATTTAATCTGGAGCTGTTACGATTGAAATTGCCACTTTTCTAGCTACGGGTATTTTCTACGAAGGGATATACTGAACTTCTATACTACGAAGGGATATACTGACTTCTATACTGAAGATATTACATACGATGGGTGTAAAAATCGGACAGCAAGCATGCGCATATGTAACGTTACGTAATCAACAGAGAATCGACCGTTCCGAAAGACGTTCGTTATTCGCCTCAAAAGAAGCCAGGACTGCTAGAAGGGAAGCACTATTGGAGCAAGACCACTACGAAAGGGAAGAAGGAACAATCTATGGACCCGGGTTGGCAGATTAACTAGTAAGCATCGATAATTCAATTTAAACCTCATCTAACGGTATAAAAACTTTGAACGCGTTTATCTCAGAACCATGTCTTTCAAATCGGCGCCCACGATATCTCGATAACTAATTGACTGATCAAGCTCAAATTTTGCACACACACTGCCGGCCAAAAGTATGGATACACCTAGAAAAATTTCGCGCCCCACTAAAAGTTTGATATCTCTGTGGAAAAAAAAGATATCCGGATTTCCATACGTTTTTTTTCACTCAGTTATCGCTTTTTTTCTCAAAAAGACAAATTTGATAACATGCTGCTGAAATAAGAAATTTGAGGTTTAGAAAAAATTTCCAAAAGAAAAAAAAGTTGCGTTACATCGTATTGAATCGAGCAGAATTTTTTCAAAATTTTTTTTTCAAAATTTTTTGCTCCAACATTGAGTAAATTTTTTTTTCAATTTTCAGCCGCACAAAACATCCACCTCTTACCTCTTACCTCATCTAAACGCTCTTTTCGTCGAAAAACTCACCTCTGGCTTTCAGCACTGCATCAACGATTCGTGGCATCCGATCGATTAATGAATCCAGCTGAGCTGAGCTGAGTTGAGGGATCTCCACGCAGCTTGCAGTTTCTGCCACAGATCTTCGGCCGATGTAGGGCAGGTCATTCGTATCTTTCGATCGAGCTCTTCCCAGAGAAGTTCGATGGGGTTTAGGTCGGGTGATTGTGGCGGCCACACCGTATACACGATTTTTTTTTCGTTGCCTCGTTCTCCAAATATTCTCGACAGAGACGGGAACTGTGTTTCGGATCATTGTCTTGTTGCATGGTAAAACCACGCCCGATCGTTCTTAGCCCCGATGGAATCGCATGATTAATGAGAATTTCTTTATATTCTTCTTTTCTCATCATGCCGTCAATTTTCACAAAGTCTCCGACACCATGACTGGAGAAGCAACCCCACAACCATAACAGAGCGACCGCCATGCTTGACAGTTGGTATCAAACACTGTGGTGCCATTTTTTCCGAAGGATTTCTTCGAACAAAAATGCGTCGACGACTACCGAAGATTACAAATTTTTACTCGTCCGTCCAGAGTACATTTCTCTACTGATTAATCGTCCACTTTTTGTGTTCCAGGGCCCATGCGTATCGTTTTTTTTTGTTCGCCGGACGCACCAAAGGTTTTCTCACGGCGACACAGCCTCTGAGGCCAGCACTGTTAAGACGACGTTTCACTGTCGTCAGTGATGTCGAGGTTTCCCTTTGTTCGTTAAATTTGGAACAGATTTCCGTTGCTGTTAATCGACGATTTTTTTGCTGGTAACGACGATATTTTTATCGTCTGAGGACGTTGTCACTTTGGGTCGACCCGGACGATTGCGATTGAAATACGTCTCGGACTCCTTAAATCTCCCGATGGTCGTCTGCACTCCTTTCAAAGACACGCGAGTTTGTCTGGTAATTTCTCTGTACGACAATCCCTTATCGCGCAACGTGACTCTCTTTTATACAGTGGAATTTCTTTTTTCGTGCCATTTTGATCCGTTAAGAAAAAAAAATTTGCGTAAAAACTTGTCGATTGTAGACCGCACGTGTTCGCGTTCGAAGTTTTCGCACAACTAACTGGCTTTGTCAGCGCGACACTCGTCACATTATTCCAAAGAATCAAAAATGTAAACAAAAACGACGAGCGAAAAAGAGAGCGAAAAAAAGAACACGACAAAAATAGAATATCGACTCGCGAGAAATAGAATCTTTTTTACGCTCCACAAAGGTAAAATGTAAACAAAGACAAAAAGCTTTATTTCTGCTCCTTGTGTTTAGATGAGGTAAGAGGTAAGAGGTGGATGTTTTGTGCGACTAAAAATTGAGAAAAAAATAGAATTTTTTTTTAATTCAATGTTGGAGCAAAAAATTAAAAAAAAATACGATGTAACGCAACTTTTTTCCTTTTGGCAATTTTCTCTAAACCTCAAAGTTTCTCATTTCAGCAGCATCTTTTTAAAATTGTCTTTTTGAGAAAAAATGCGATAACTCGGTGAAAAAAAAATCGTACGAAACTTTCTAAAAAAGGAAACTATAGCTATTGCTCTATCTTTTGAGGTTCTTTGAAAAATAAATGCCAAAAAAATGTCCTGAAGACGTGCAGCCGATTTTAAACAGCCAAAAAACGGCCAGCTTCAAAATGGCGCCCCGGGTCTAAAAAAAATCGAACATTTTTTTTCTAAAACGCAAAGTGAAACTTCATTTGTCCCTTTTAAAATGCCGCCTTGGAAATCCGGATATCTTTTTTTCACAGAGATATCAAACTTTTAGTGCGGCGCGAAATTTTTCTAGGTGTATCCATACTTTTGGCCGGCAATGTACCTTCGGTAGCCTCTTTCTGAGGACTGGTAGCAGAATTTAGTCGAACAATAATTTTGCCCACATTTTATAACTCGTCGAATACACGAAAATGTATGAAATATCGTTATCAAAGTTTAACAGGCCACCATATTGTAACAAAATTTTTGTTCGAGTACTAATTCTGCTACCAGTGCTCAGAATACTCATGCAGATTGAGAATATATATATATATTTTTTCAGATGCATACAACATCCCCCAGAGTGGGCGCCGATTGAGGCGGTTTTCGGCGGACCATGTCGTAAAAAAATAAAAAACTACATGAAAATATTTAAACATTTTTTTTTAATGTAGATACATTCTCAAAGGAACAATAAATACATATGTAAAATTTCATCAAGACGACTTTAACGGTTTAAAAGTTAGTCCAACTCAAAAATGACGTAAACAATCTCGCTCTAGACCAGACTACTGCCTTAAGTAAATATATATGTAATATATAAATACGTATGATTTATACGTAGGAAGAAATATATTCTTTATGTTATGTAACATCAATAATAAATAATTTAATAATCTTTTATCAAGATGCACCTAGGATGCAATGTGTTCCGAAGATTGCTTCAGGTGAGTCTCATTGTCAATCGATATCAGAGAAGCAACAACTTCCTCCTTTTCTTCGTCCATCGTTTTTCGTTCTATATTCTTTGCATCGATGAGTTCTTCGGCACCCCATTCTGATTCTTCTTGACCCTCGTAGTTCTTCATAATTGTTAGTACTTCTCTTTGGCGTTTAGCAGCAACTCTGACAGGCTGCATTTTTTTAACAGAAAATATCACTTCAAATCATTTTCGGTGGCTTTGTAACTTGTTCAGAGATGCATGGCAAAGCCCACACTTTGTGCAGCCTTTTCTTTGGACATTATTATCACGTTTCAGGGAACGGGAAGCGATATCATATGGAATGTTTTTGAAGGAATTAAAAGTTTGCCTGACAGTATCCTTTAAGGGGAGGGCAGGCGTTTGCACTTTTGTCAAATCGATTTTTTTGTCTTTTCTTATAGTTAAACATTTCCAGAATATAATCCTAAAATTTCAAGTTAATCAGAGTAAAATTCTCGAAGTTATTAACTATTTAGTCCCGCTCCTCTAACACTGTAGCTCCGACAGCTGCGGGCGGTCGGAGAGACAGCGCGCAGCTGACGAGCAAGTATGCAGTTTTTTCACTTGGCGATCGTCCTTCCTATTATTCTGTTTCGAAAAGGTTTTATTGAGTAAAGAGAGGTAACAAAAGCCGTATACATATATTATAGGTGTATAATATTTTGAAAAGAGAAACGAACGCCAGTTAGTTGTTGTACGTTCGGTCGAGCGCTTGTTCTCAGTGATTTTATAATTTCGTCAAGAAATTTTCTGATTAAAAATGCCGAGATTGTCTAAAGTATCAAGAGGTGACCGAACAGATACAAGAACGTATTTGTGCAGATCGAAAAAGGCCTAATCCATGTGAAAAAAGAAAGGATGAAGCTAATACGAAGAGTGCATCATCGAAAAAGATAAAGTTAAATACCACTGCGAGCGTGCCGGAAGACGTTGAAAATCATTATAGAATCGTCGATTTTTTGCTTGTTTTCTCAACAATTGCACGTTTGGTGAAATGTGCTCAGTGTGATGGTTCAGTTGCGTTCAAATGTTGTAAAAAAAGAAGGTCTTGGCTTTCAAATACAGGTAAAATGTGCCAATTGTGATCTACGCTACATACTGTCGAGTGAGAAAACTGGTCATCGCTACGAAATCAACACTCGATTTGTTTTCATAATGCGTACATTAGGTTTGGGTTTAGCAGGCTGCAATAAGTTTTGCGGTCTAATGGACATTGCAAGTAATTTTTTAGCGACATCGTCTTATTTGGATATTATAAAATAGATTTGCTCCTACGTCGAAACGACTGCTGAAAAATGTCTCCTTTCCGCCGCAGACGAAGAAAAAGAGAAAACAAGGGCAAATTCGGAGTCTGATACTTTGACCGTTTCTGGCGAAGGCATGTGGCAGAAGCAAGGCTCCTTGTTTGGCGTCACTTCATTGAATCGTTATTCGACTGGAAAAGTTATTGATATTTTCGTAAGTACTTTGTATTGTCAGTCTTGCAAATTGTGGGAAAAAAATTGAATACAACTGAATTTGAAGAGTGGCACGAAGAACACGTTGATAATAATGAATGTCAAGACAATCACACCGGACCATCAGGTAACATGGAAGTAGGCGCAGTAATCGAGATGTTCCGCCGCTCAGAGGAAAAGTATGGAGCAAAGATCAGCAACTATGTCGGAGACGGCGATAGCAAAACTTATGGAAATTTAGTGAAAGCGAAAACTTACGGTGAAAATTTCACTATAAATAAAAAAGAATGTGTAGGTCACGTGCAAAAGAGAATGGGAAAACGTCTACGTGATCTGGTAAAAAAAACTGTTGAAGATAAAGTCGTGAAAACAGGAAAAAATTGAGGTAAAAAAAGCGAAGTAAAGTACTCGGCGGCAAAGGAAAACTCACAGGAAAAGTCATCGATAATTTAAGTCGATACTACGGAGCAGCACTAAGCCAGACGATAACCCTCAACACGATAAGTGCCTTAGCGGCGAGAACTTGTGGTATCCTTATCAAAAAGCTCTGGCCACAACAGGATTGGAAAATTTTAAACACAATTACACTCCACTTCCAGAAGATGTCTTACAAGCAATCAAACCGATTTCCGACGATCTGAGCAAGGATGAAGTTCTTGAAAGGTGTCTTGGAGGTTTTACCCAAAATGCCAACGAAAGTCTGAACCAGCTAATTTGGAGGATTGCACCGAAAAAATTACCTGGCAGCAAACAAATCGGTGAATTTGCATCATCCGTGGCTGCATGCACTTTCAATGAAGGTGCTGGTGCTTTTCTCACCTTTCTGTCAGATATGAACATCAGCGTTGGGCCGAGCGCTCACGAATACGCAAGATTGGAGGATAACTGCCGCATCAACAAGGCCGAGATACAAGCTGAGAAGCAGAGCAAAGAAGCCAGGATAAGGCAAAGGCTTGAAAAAAAAGAGGCTCGAGACATCAAAGCTACTACAGGGAGTCTACTGTATGGAGATAGAATCGATGATCCAGTGTTAGTTGAAAAAAAATTCACTTTTTAGCTTCTAAAACTTCTAACGCGTTTTTCTCGAAACCACTTTTGCAAAGTCCGTGTTCACTGCCATTTGAAAACTACATCACCGATTTATTTCAAACTTGGTACACACTTTCTACGTGTAAAATAACTCCCCCCCCAACGGTTAGTATGAGATTTTTTTACATTGAAGGGGTTTTCCACCCCCAAAATGGCGGAATTTTTCGTGAAAAATGGCACTTTTCACTTTACATGACCACCAAAAATTTAGAAATGAAAAAAAAAATTATCAAAGACCGTTGGGAGGAGAATTTGATGATACTTTGACTAAATTTTAATGGTACTTGATTCCAGACAATTTCTAGCTGGGATACAGTGAACACCGCAAATCGTGTTTTTCCAAATGTGTTCTTGGAAAACCTTTGTCACCGGCTTGTTTGTAGATATTTTCGGGTACAAATTTCACGGAATGTTCTTGCAATGACACTTAACAATGTACAAAAGGTTTTAATAAATTTACTCTATCCATATAGATGAAAAAATGGCAAAAAAAAATTTTTCACGCTGAAACCCCTACCCTCCCCTTAATGTTTCCAGGATAAATAGTGATGGAAATTTTCCGTTCTCATCAGGAATCTTAAGTCCAATCTCACTTTGAGATATCGGGATTGGAGGTAGTAAAAAACGACTCGGCAAAACAGAAAAAAATGAGCTCCGGGGAGGAGAACAGCACTTAGTGTTCCTGCATTTCACGACTTGTAAAAAGCACTGACTCCTGCGTATGTGAATATCTTGCCATTTTTGCGATCGTTGTTCCAGATCCGATTCCTTTAATTTCGAATGCTCGAGACTTGTGAATTCATTCAAGACTGGGTGACTGTCGACAACCACATTGGACCAAATCTCCGCTAAGGTCTGTCCAGCGAATACAAAATTCTGTTTCTCTTTTTCCTCATCAATTGTTTTACCACTGTTATTTAAGTGGCTGTCGTATTGCTCGTGAGGAAGCCCAATCAATTCTTTACTGAGCGGAGCCATTTGCTCTGTACCCTATTGTAGGCACTACGTCCAGGAGCGTTACCCGCAACAAATAGTGCATCAAGGTTATATTTCGTGGAGGGGTGAATCCCGCGATTTATGATTTTATCGTAGCGAGGATTTTCATCAGGACCTCCATCAACCGTAAATATTGCGATCTTTTTTCCATCGCCTCGTGCATTTTTCGCGAGTCAAATTCGGCCAACGTCAATACTCTCTCCACGTCCGATACATGAGACATTGCAATCGATGAGGAGTTTTTTTTCAGAGCGAATAGCTACGTAGGACACGTACAAGGGGAGTTGGCGACTCGTCACCACCGATTTCGTTCGCATTCACAGTATACGTAGGCCTTGACTAGAAATGAAAGTGACGCAAGTGGGAGCTCCAGATGGCCAAGCGTTTAGGAAATAACATTTTTGTCGGGGATCGCTTAGTACATAAGTGTTTTTCGTTATCGTAATTTCCAAGCAGTGGTTGGCGCAGCGACAAGAGTTCGAATTCCTAATGCGAGGGTCACAGGTTCGAGTCCCCGTGCGGAAACTTTTTTTTTTCTTTGGCTTCTCTTCACTTTTTACGATATTTACAATACAAATTAACCGAATGAATGCATAATGCAGTGTATTTATTTATGTTTTCACAAAAGGTATAGGGCGTCAATATTTTAGTAGGCGAATAATCTTGGAAAATTTGGAAGGCAATCTTTCAATTACGGAGTTTAATCTGAGGCTTGAAAAGCAATAGAACTCTACCCTTTTTTCAGACTACAAATTTTGCTACGGCATGTATCACGTGAAGAAGTGCTTGGATATATATATATATATATATATATATATATATATATATATATATATATATACTAAATATATTAAAAATGTATCATTTATGAAAGTTTTGTATGTTCCAAACGAATCTGGAATATATTTATGGTGTATTAGTTCATATATAGATACATATATATAATAATGTGTATTCGGATTTCATATTCCAAATATATAAAATGTATATTAGTGATGCATTTTTGATAAATGTTGTGCATCTCATAAATGTATTTTTCTAAATACGTCAGCATATTTTCTCCGATATATTTCCCAATATACAAAACATACATTCAGTTTGTGTGTCTGATATATTTCAGATATATCTTAGAGTATTTATATTTATATATCGCATGGGTCTTAAGCATATTCAAAAATATAATTGACATATCTAATGGTTCGAACAAATTATATTTAATATATGTTTTATTTCCATGTGCACACGGGTATCCCTCTTCGACCTAATCGGGTGGCATCATACAGTACAAAGAAGTACAATAATAATGAAAGCAAACGTAGATCGACAAATAACAGAAAGCAATCAATCTGCCATTTCTGTACGAAACAGTCACATAAGCGTATATTGGCTTTTATTATCGTTCTAGCGATAATTGATGCTGCTAACAGTAAAGATGTGCGCCATAAATTGGTGCAACAGTACTTATCTTTGCCTTTGCGTAGTTTTCCGAAATCTCACTCGGATTATATTGCTTTGCGACGAAGTTGCGCTGATTTTAACTGTGGAGATTCATTTCGGTACATCTGGAGTCGTCTGAGCACTCATAACATTGGAAATCGTGATCTGTGGCTAAATCTTCACTGACAGGATAACTTTGATTCCAAGTGTACATAAAATATCATAACAAATTTACGTTAGCGAGCATCAAACTACCTTATGGCACATAACGATCGACGGTAAAGCCCGCAGCGTACACAAAAAACACTTTATTCGGACGAGAAAGAAGTACGAAGATGGACGTTACCTCAATGTAAAGTGCGTGTTTAGTGCATCGTTCGTAAATGCTCAACTTAAAGTGGCCACTTGATAAAAGTAAGGCTGATATCCGTTAAGCTGAGGCAGCTGGTTGTAAAACAAAGCTAACCTGAGATATTGTGGTTCGGCTCCTGTTCGATTAAAGTGCATCATTGATGCCATTTATGGCTTTCTTTCATTCAACCCAAACTTGCGTTAAACTTATGACTGACGGTGTCATTCACTATTGTTACCAGATTAACGAAACTTGTGTGGAACAACTGACTCGAGTTTAACATTACATGTACAAATCACGAAGCGTCTTGGATTGTTCATATTCCATTGAGGGGCATCGCAATTGTCAAGAGGTGGCCTATGAGTGTGTTCGTCAGTGGATCACGAAGCCTTATTTTTCATCGAGAGTTCGCAGCAAGAAGAAATATGATAGAGCAGTATTCACTACCTGAAATGAACTAGAACTGTATTAGCGCGAAACGAAGGGTGTGTCGGTCAACTGACATTGAGAAGTATACCTACCGCTGTCACAATGTCTAACGTTATTGGGTAAAATTGGCAGGCTTTCAAGGCCAACGGCTTGCACATTAACATTGTGAGTACGTTGGACGAGAATAATTTATCACCGCAGCCGGGCCATCCACTGCCGTAAATAGCTTCGTGAAGAAGTTCGGACTATCCAATTGAACCAACATATAGCAGTTTAATATTAACGTGTATGTCTCTTTTTTCTAAATAAGCGTACCTCGGTAGTCAGGAGCAGTCCGCACCATCCGTAAAGCAGAGTTTGCATAAGCTTCATAAAAATATAAATGATGACCGACAATGATAACAGGACATGGTCCAAGCTGATCTATAACATATTTGTAAAAACATTATGGTAGAGACAGTGGTTCGTACATACTGGGTTAGACCAGGTCAGACTTTAAAGTGGTTTACAATGAATCCCACATTGTTCTATGTCTTGAAAGTCTCGTCCTGGAGTCGATTCACCGTATACCTGCGAAACGTGAAAGATGTTTGCGCAGATGATGAGGGCACTGCACGTTAGCATCCATAGAACAATAGGGCCGTAGATCGTTTGGAGGTGGTCACGACATCCTGCCAACATCTGTCGGCGCATAACGCATTCCTTGATGACACTCGGATGATCATCGGTTGGGGTTAGATTGCGCATGCGGTAAGAGAGAACGCGAAGTTGACCGGCCATTTGGAAGACGTAGAAGCCGAAAAGGGCGTCCGTGCACGTTGTTATCATGCCTATCGCGTAACTCGCCCCTACCTCAACAAAGTAACAGATGACGAACAAAACGCTGCTCTCCGGAAAGGGATACTTTGATGGAAAGGGCGTTCGATATTGAAGAACTTCTACACCACGCGATCGTTGAATAATAATCAATATGAACGGAGTCAGATTGTACACAAAGACGACACTGAGCGTTGAACACGACAACCAGATTGTCGGACGGTAAAAATATTCGATCAACGAGAGTAGCGCAGGCCGATAATTTACATTTTCCAGGTCCGCGCGAAAATTTGTTTCCAGAGCTTCGTGCATTTCGACGAGGCGCTCACGATAAATTGAGAAGATTACGACCTTTCGGTGAAATTGAATCGACTGTTACGATTACCATTCTACGAGACTCGTTATACATTATTACTCGTATCAATGGTCGCTCAAAAAATTACCTTCATCAGAATCGTACAGAAACCGATTGCTATTCCAAAACTCTTCGTGAGCAGGGCGAAATTCCCGATGTGACTCACCACCAAATACATGATACCGTAGGTGGCGATTATGCTCACCATAGATTGAACGACGACGATTAATCGAAAAAATTTTGACGATGCGCGACCCGGCCATAGACCGGCCAGTAGCGATAGTCGTTTAACACCGCGAGCATAACTCTCGTACCTTTGCAAGAGCTCGTCCATTACACCAAGCTATCGATACGTATACGATGCAACCTCACACTTAATAACATGCCAGTAGAGAGAAAGCTCGAAACTGCAGAGCGGTGGAAGGTAATCGTTGTACCTCACATGTAAAATGCTCTAATACTAGAAAATTGGCTCTATAGCCAGTGCAACCAGACATTAGCTATTCTCGCTAATCGGACCTTCGAAGAAACAATGGGGAGACAATTTGCGAATAGTTGGAGGTCGTTAATCTATTGTTACATTGTTGTGGGATAAGATAATGGCAGATTCGTGAGACAAACGTTTAGTCGGTACTTGTCTGGAAAAATGATGGCGCAACATACCGCATCGTCGATACGATCGACGCAGTCAGTTGCGCACAACTTGCATGTAACAGACCTTGCCACAAACAGTGTCTAAAGTGCCGCCTAGGACCATTGAGCTCTAGCTTGAAGACCGAACAACAGAGTGCCATTGAACTTCGCAATCGCGAATTTGTGCATCCACCAAATTTTTTTAAATTTTATTTCCGGCCATGAATTCCATAGAGAAAAACGATCGTTCGGAACCGCGAATCTCCTTTTTATATTTCATCGAGAGCTCGGCCGTCCACTGTACTCCATACATTATGGAAATAAAATAAAAATGGGCATATGTTGATTTCCGTCTGCGTACCGCAACGTTTTTACTCAGAAGGTTTATGTTTTCTTACTGATTCGAGTGGACAAAAGTTAGAAAGGTGCCGGAGCGGAATAGGAAAGCGGGTGAGGGCGGAAGATACCGACAATTGTGCTAGATCAGTGACATTCTCCCTGAGTTCGCGATATTTCTCTTCATCGTATCAGGCTGCAGAAAAGAGTGAAATTATTTACGGTTCTCCGTCAGGGTTTTGAAATACCAGACATCTTTATTTCAAATGACACAACTGACAGAAGCTGGAACAGATTTCAAGGAAACTAAAAAAAAGACTCCACCCCATCGCCTCGATCACATTGGACCAAAATTAATACTTCTGTCGCACACTCTAGAATAGAGATAGAGCTATAATTACTGCACAAAGAACCACTCATTGACGTTGCATGGTAAATGCGTATATATAAATATTTAATTTATTTATCGTATTATTCGTTTGCCCGTTTTTAATTACACATACGATCGTAGTACGTCGAAAAATAGAATGTGTTGCGCAGTGGATGAAAAAATTTAGTTGTGGACTCAAAAGGATCATCAAGTTGCATAGACATTTATATTGATTGCTTTTTCGTCGGTCAAATTTACACCAAAAAAAAATTTCCTTTCGGTATCTTTCTGAGACGATTCACGACCCAACTTATCGAAACGGCCATCACTAAAATCGCCAATGAAATCATTTGTTCGATGCACTTCCTATCTATAGGGTCCAGCATTGTTCGTCGTAATCTCACTTGCTCTCCTGCAGCGTTTGCAGTAAGAATAAATACGAAACGGCCGTATTTAGGATCTGGAAGTAATGATTTTGTATTCACGCCCGATTTGCAACGCGCAATTTATCTATCTTTTTCCGCCGGAAACCTACGGCTACGAACATATTCAGCGATATCGTGGAGAAACTCCAGGCCGTCAGGGCCAGTGGTCTCCACATTAACAGTATGAGAATACTGGTCATAAAAGGTATATCGCCGGATCCTGCCCACCCACTACTGTACCCCGCATCCCAAAAGGACTCGGTCTGTTAAAAAAGGCTCAGGTGCATGCTGTTGTGATAACTCATTGTAAACACGTCCAGCAGAGATATGAAAGTCATATCACATGTATTCCTTACGGAAACGCCGAAGCGATGAGAACTCCGGGCTATTTCTCAAGATCATGCACTCCCTTGGTCCATTGTTTTTTGTTTCACAACGACCTGGATAATAATGGTCTCGCCGAAGACCTCAGAAAGTATGCATATCATAAAGTAGGTACACGTGGCTAGATTGGGTGCTCTTCAATAATTAATTACCTTCATCATCACACTAATGCCACTTATGCAGATGCCCATAGCGTGGATCACGTCGCCCACGTTTTTCGGATTGTGAACGATGACATTAATGCTCGCGAGTACGATGGCGGCGAAAGTGGACGAGTAAACGAGTACCACGTATTTACTAAACCTGAGCAATCCAGGACCCAGCCAGAGTCCAACGACGAGAAGCAAGCTTTTGATGGTGCTGGCGTATTTCTCGTATTTTTTTCGTTTGCCAGCCATTTCCTCCGACATTGTGGACGACAATACCTTGTATTACAATATCGCAGCCGACGGAAATGAAGACAAAGGGACGGAGGACAAAGGGACTTACTCGAAGAAGAAAAAGTGCGCGGACTGGTAAAGAAAGTTCGAACAATTTTCAATAACAATGAAGCGGTGTTGTTCAGCAAGTGCGAGTTGCACTAGCACGTTTTTTTTTATTCCCGCATGCGAAACTTTCAGAAATAAGGGGATAATGCGTCCCGACAATTGCACACGCGCACTTTCGCCATCCTAGCTATTTTCATATTCCTAGACAACGATGTTTCCATCCGAGAAAAAAGCGTACATTCTGTTTTTATTCTTTGATAAAATTGCTGTCATTTTCTTTCATTGCGTGCATAACTCACGATATTGTGCAGTCGTGTGCTTCCTTTCACACATTGCCTTGGGGCTCGCCTAGAGAATTGACGTGGCTGCAAGGTTAGTGATCGATTTACCATTTGCGCTTATGAATAATGGTTCTACAGTTGCCCTTTGGTGCGTAGAAACTGTCGATACGGGAATAAAACAGTACCGAAACAGATTATTGCGGGAAGAAACTTTTGTGGCTCTGTCATCGGTATCGGCTATGACAAAATGATTGCCACAATGGTACCATAATGTCGACAAATGGGTCCCGATTGTTTCAAGTCTCTGTCTGCACGCATGCGGCCTTTCTACGCAGATCCAGCGTCAAGAGCCTTGAAAGAACGTTACTAATACAAATATAGGTGTCACGTTTATGGCGCCTGTCGCTGCCTGCTAGAGACGAAAACCTTTCGGAACTAGCGTTCTCGACGTAAAAGACGGCGTACGTAGTTACGCGTGGGTTCTCGTACATGACGCACCACCGACTATCCATCTTCGCCACCATAGTAGACTAGATTCTTTACTTTGGTCGCGCGTATAGAGTTGCCAAAAGACACCATGCTCGCTGTGCTAAGTGTTTGGGCAAGCACATTCATGTAGATTGTATTTGTCTAACGAGAGAACGTCAAATCAAGTCTTCGAACTGACATGGTGCCAAGTATAGGGAGCCTCTTCGTGAGGTAAATGGATAAATAATGTACAGTCTTTGCAGCATGCAAGCGAATGGGATATTGAAAATAATTACGTATCTTGAAATGTTTATTATACGTTTTTCGATAAATATGCGTCCATTTTTACACACATATGCATGCGTCACCTTTCGTCTCACAAAATCCATAACGCTGGTAGTTCACAACATTCCCACTAGTCGGGGTCATTTGTCTGGTGACGCAACAGAATCAGTCCGACGAGCCTAAAAATATTTTCAATATTAAAAAATGACACGAAAAATCAAATTTTCAACACGTGTAAATTGCCTTCATTCGCTGTCAATCTTCTATATTGGATTGAGTAGAAAAAAGCTTACTAATTACTTACCGTATATTCTGCAAGAGATGCGGCGGCGTGTTGATGTCAAGTAATGAATAAGAAAAACCGAATATGACTCATCGTACCGCCCAACATCTGACTAAAAAATGTGTTTACTTAGCCTTGCACATATCCGGTGTATCATAATAGGTGACGATGATCCATACGGATATCTTATAATATAGCATATATTCGCGTATATTACTTTGACAGAAGCATAAGCTCAGTTTCTCTTCGATATTAGCTAACAATATGCTACATCAATGCAGGTACAATGATAAAGTATAAAGCGTGTATACTAATAAAAGTCACTATGTTTTGGAGAAACTTTAAAGCACATAAATATATATAATTATATGGATAAGGTTCCGAAACCCACCCTCCCCTCTTCGATCGAGTTGAAATTTCTTACAGACCTTCATTTTTACATTTTAAGACAACCCCTAAAGGGGTTTTTGGCGACTCGCAATAGTTTTCGAGATATTGCATCTTAACGCGCGCAGACTATATCTATATCTGCTACGTCTCCGTTCTAGCTATACCTATATATGTTTTGGCGCTCTCCGTTTTGTGCGATTCTTCGTCTAGTCCTCGCGGTAACTCCCCCCCCTTCCGACTGACCCTATAGCCAACGTTTTCGATGGCGGTGTAACGGTAAATTTTTCTTTTGATTTTCGATGGGAAATGCATTGATGCGCAGAGAATGCGTTTATGGTATGAACGGAGAATGTGTCCATGCTATATGACTGTGGGGTGCGTGCAATCTCGTGTGAGCGCGGGGCACCTCGGGTGTGCGCGTGGAATCGTGGGGTGCGTGGAACACTGGTGTGGGCGCAGGGTACCTCACGGATATGCGTGTGGCATAATGGGGTGCATGGAACACTAATGAACGCCCGAATTAAAAAAAAAAAATTCATTTGGCCGGAACTCGGCAATAACGATCGCGCAAAAATAAAATTGTGGGAGATTCCCAAAAATAAAATTATAGGAGTAGAAGGCTCTCATTCAAAAACTATGTGACTAAAACGGATTTCCATTAAAAAATGTTCCTTTCCCAAATTCTGTCCAGAATTAGGGACAGGTCTCGTGACCAAACGACAATTTGTACAAATTGTGCGCTGCATTCATGGTGAAAAACGAGAGACGAACCAAAATCGAAGGCGGTTCGAATTGAAAGTGAGCGCTGGGCCGGGGAGCGAACCTCCTACCAAGCCTTCGAGCCGGCCTCATCGCGTATGGTGGGGGAGAGAATCCGCGCAGGCAAGGCGAATATTCGCACAAAGCGGAGAGCGCCATAACTTATATAGGTATAGCCATAACTGACAATGAGACGTAACAGATATAGATATAGTCGGGGCGCGATAAAATAAATAACTTTAAAATTCAATATCTCGAAAACTATTGCGCGTCGCCAAAAATGTAAAATTTCAGCTCAATCAGCGGGGGGGATCGGAATATAAAAATATGTATTTGTAATGTAAAGTTGTAATAATTTTCTAGGGTCGTTCATTGTCGGCGTATGTATAATACTAAATAATTTATATAAACAAGTACCATTTTAAATGCTAATTGTTTACAGGTGTGAACTATTTTCTTGTTTTATAAATACTTAGGATTCTCGTATTCCTGTTTCCAGCATTACAGCAATGACGTTAAGACAAACGCTTTGCGGATTTCTTTATAGATGATTTAGTCCTTTTATTGCATCTCTAGAATTTTTACTTTTCTAGGGTTAATCGGGGTGTCGCGGGCACTTTCAGTCTGTGCTCTGGCTATTACTGTATTACTCGATCACTCGTTATCGGAGAGACGTTGGTGGTGAAATCTTGTACCTGATTTTTTTCAGCGTCATTTCTTATTGATGTCGGCTGCAAAAAAAACTCCCGACTTACTGATATTATTGATTTTATTTACAAATTATAAAGCCTCTAATATTATTGAGACTGATTCTACGAGTGTGATCGTTGGTTCGTCATGAAGCGTCATTTTTCATCGAGAGTCCGCAGTAAGAAGAAATACGATAACGCGGTATTCATTATCTGAAATGGGCAATGATTGGATTTGCGTGAATACAACGGTTTCTGGGTCAATTGAAAAATACCCACCGCCATAAACATTTCTAGCGATATTGGGTAAAATTGGCAGGCTTTCAGTACCAAAGGTTTGCACATTAGCATCGTGAGTACATTGGATAAAAACAATTTATCACCGCAGCCGGGCCATCCGCTGCTGTACGTCGCCTCCTGAAGAACTTCGGACTACCGAATCGTATAGAAGAATGTAACAATTGGTGAATGAGAAGATAAATGAATCACTTGTTCCTGTGCGTACCTCAGTGCTCAGAAATAATCCGAACCATCCATAGAGCAGAGTTTGCATAAGCTTCATGGCAATATAAACGAAAACTAACAGAGCTTTGTCCATGCTGATCTACAATTCAATCGCGGAAATAAAGTATTGGGACTTTTGATTACTACCCGATAAGTCTACGTAGATCGAAGTGCGGTTGGCACTAAGCTAGGCCGGAAGTTACCAAATTACAAAAGGTGCTAAGCAGCATTGAGGCTACTGAAGGTCGATGACCAAATACTCTACAACGAGAGCTCCTAAAGATTCTGATGTTTGGAGGAATTCTGTTAAGTTTATTTGGCTTCTTCGGGCTAAGTACGAATTTTATTAATCTTACTTAAAAATACGATTCGGTTTGTTCATTTGAATTTCTCTGGAGTACCTACGATTACGATTCAATTCATTCGTTTAGGTTATGTAAGAATACTGCTTGATTTGTTTGTTCGAAAGTTTGTTTTGTTTTGGGTTGTTTTGGGTTAGGTGGAAATACGATTTGGTTCGTTCGGGGTAGGTGTAAACGCAATCTGTAAATGCGAAATTGTAATACAGTAAAAACGTGAGCTGTTGTATTGATCTTCAAATGTTCTTTCGTAATTTCCCAAAGTATCATGTTCACCAGAGTAGCACAATCATAGCATCACTTGCGGCCCAAATAAAACGCTGCTCGACACCTAATGCGGTATCCCGATTTGGATATCATTTTGAGATGGCCGCCAAAACTAGCAACGCCAGGAATGTTCTCCCCAAAGTGAAAATATACGTACCTACCTGCGAAGCTTGGAAGATATTTGTGCACATGTTCATGGCACTCGATGTCAACATCCAGAGGATAACGGGGCCGTAAATCGTTTGGAGATGGTCCCGACATCGTGTCAATGTTTGACGGCGCGCGACGCATTCCCTGATGACACTCAGATGATCATCGGATGCGGTTAGGTTGCACATGTGATAGGAGAGAACGCGAAGTTGACCGGACATTTGAAAGATGTAAAAACCAAAAAGAGCGTCCGTGGTCGTTGTTATCGAGATTATCGAGTAACTCGCGGCTACCTCGATGACGTAACTGACGACCCATGAAGAGGTGCCCTCCGGGAAAGGATACTTCGAGGGGTAAGGCGTGCGATGCTGGAGAACCTCGCCACCGTGTGATAGTTGAATGATAATCGATATAAGCGGATTCAAATTGTACATCGAGATGACAAAGAGCGTTGAAAGCGAGAGCCAGATTGTCGGACGATAAAAATATTCAATCGGCGAAAGTAATACGGCCCGATAATGCGGATTTGCCAGGTCCGAGCGGAAATTTGTATCCAGGGTCTCGTGCAGCTCGGCGAGACGATCGCGATATACCGATAAGACGATCAACTTTCGAGGGTATGGAACGAGAAGGCTTACGATTGCTTAGACATATGTGTGTACGTGTGTGCGGCTGGCTGGCTGAACGGCCGTTCAATATCGATAATCAATTGAAAAATTACCTTCATCAACATTGTGTAAAAGCTCATTGCTATTCCGAGACCCTTGGTGAGCAGACCCATATTCGTTCTGTGACTAACTACGAAGTACATTATACCAAAAGATGTTATAATGCTCGCGATAAAGTGAGCGACGACCATCAATCGAAAGTACTTCGATAAACCACGACCAGGCCATAGTCCGGCCAGTAGAGAGAGGCGTTTAACATCGCGAGCGTAACTCTCGTATCTCCGCAATTGTTCGTCCATTACGCAAAGTATTCGAGCATCGTCTATAACACGTGCCGACAGTCAATGACATCTCGTTCAGAAGAATGCTTCGAAACGTTAGGGGAGCGAAAGAAAATTACTAGTGGGCAACGTCCAACCGGGACGTATAATGACGTTTAATGTAAGAAAATTGGCTTCTATAGCCGATAAGTGCAGCCGATGATTATTTATGCTCGTCAAACGGATCGTACGAAGAAGTTAATGGGCCGAGAAATGGAAAAAAGCTTTCGTGCTCGCAAAGCAATTGTTGCATCAACGTGGGGTAAGTTAATCGTCGACTCGAACTTTCTTGACCGTTCGATCAGAGTAAGGTTACCGGAAAGATGAGCGCGCAAGCTGCCGTGCGTTCGGTACGATCGATTTAGTTGTCTGGACGCAACTCACCGGTAACCAATCTTCTTAATAACCGTGGCTGAAGAACACGACCCGGTCTATGGGGTTAGATCACGACGGGCTCACGATTTTTGTAAGCACAAATTCGCAATTCCACCAACAATTGTACTTTTACTGTCGATCGCGGTTCCAGCGAGGGGCGACAATCTTGCGTAAAGCTCTTTTCCTCAGAGGGAAATATAAATGCTCGAGAGAAGAGGGAAATAGCGAGGGCGATGGAAACAAAGAGAAAGAGACCTTGAAAAATTACAGTAACCGTAAAAAACCGTCGATAACTCATTTGTCGCTTTTCCCGCATCTGCAGGTTTCCAAATCTTCTCTCATCTATTTCGGGAAGAATTGCGGAATGTAAGAGCGTACGTGCGTACAAAATTTGAAACTCTCGTACGTTGCTAAATAACACGCTGTGGGCTCTATGGCGCTACGGAGGGCGAATTGGGACATTGTAGTGAGATGCGTGACGTTGTTGGAGAACACATTTCGATGTATTACAAGTGCGCTGACCGGGAGGCTATTTTAAGCTGTGGTTAGTATAGATGCGGTTCAAAGTGAGTGCAAGATTTGTGGCCCCGTTGGCGTCGTCCACCGCGTTTGGGTTTGTTTGAGTTTGTATGCGGCCATCGTCACTTTCGGAGACGAAAAAAAAAGTGCGATAGGACGCATCAAACGATAACAACGCGTGTACACAACTTTCTCTCGACCAGCAACTTTATTCAAAGATCTATCGGTCTCTCCATAGTGACTTCGACCCTCATCATTCGTCGTGGCCCGTTCCCTCGCCCTCGTCGATCGGCGGCAACAAGAAGAAATATGACACCGCCGTATTTATTGCCTTCGAAAACATTGTTGTTTATTTGACATTAGAAAAAATTATGCTACCCCTTTATAATAATTATTAGTTGTTGTAATTTAAACAATGGTTTTATTATACACTACTCCAAAAAATAAAAGGAACAGAACATTTCTTAAAATTTGTTACTGTTTTTTGACGCGCTGTATCTGCCTAAAAGATGGTTGTATCGAGATGAAAAACAAGTATTTGGAAGCTTCAAGTTTATAGTTGCGATATCTTTTGGCAAACATTTTTTTATGAGCTGCGATCATCGCGCAATCATAAGAAATATCCCGTGACAAAAATCTTCAAAATTTTTTTGTTTTTTTTTGAGGCTCCACGAGCTTGGGATTTTTTTTTTTTCAATTAAATCAATGCATAGGTCGGTTAGCTTGTTTATTCAGCTTTGATTTGTTTTTTTTTGTGTCTCCCCGTTAATTCTTTGCCGAGAAGTTTGACTTTGAATGAAAAAGGATTCTTTTGTCTTTGATCATCGATACCTCAGCAACCAATGATCGCACATGGAATTAAAGGGCAGTTTTGAAACATTGAATGAATCTTCTACAAGACTTTTTGACTGATTTTTTTCACCCCCAACATTGATTTTAAACAAATACTAAAAAAAAATAGTTTTATGACTTTTCAGTAAATCTACCACTACTTTACAAATATTGCCAGGTTTTGTTTTTTACATTTGCAAATTCATCCATTGAACCGTTTTTCCGGACCGATTGATCAAAATTTTACAAGATAATTAAAGGAACAAGTGTATTGTTCCTTAACATCGTCTAATCAACATTAAAATTAAAAAACCATTTTTCTACTTTTTTCACAACTTTGCTTAGCTATTTACTTGTTAAATTTGAAAAAAAAATTAAAAAATTAGGAACATTTTTGTCTCGCGCTATTTCTCATGATTGTGCGATAGCCGTACCTCACAACAATTTTTTATCAATGATCTCAAAACTAGAAACTTCGAGCTTCAAAATGCTTTTTTTCATCTCGATACGACAATTTTTCACACAGATACAGCGCTGCAAAAAACACTAAAAAAATGTTCTGTTTCTTTAAAGTTTTGGAGTAGTGTATTTTTTCTTGAACCAATTGTACAAAAATTATGAAATCATTTATTAAATAGCCAAGTACACTGTACGCATTACGCAAATGTACAACAACCGTTGCACAGAACGTTGTTAAACCTTACAAACATTCTTCTCAAAAATGGATTGTTTTTATCTTAAAAAATCACATAATTATAATAAATTATTATAACAAAAGGTATATATTATTTTTTAAATACAAAATATGAACAACACAAGTACACTGGAAATGCCGTGCAAGTTCTTGACGTGAATGGTTAAGAAGAAAAGGCTCGGAAAGATATAACATTTTCCGTTACTACAATCCGAATAAATAACTTTTGTGACATAATATGTATATTTATTTATATTTAAACATCGCACCAATTCTCAGTTAGCGGCCAAAATAGGTTAAGGCGTTACCCCCACTTGTAGCGCAAAAAAGGCCTTTTTCATGAATTTTTTTAAAGAAAACTACAAAACTTTTTTAATCGATCAATATACCATCTTAAAGAACACATCTTGAAGAACTTTCAGTAATTTTTTTATTGAAAAATATTACATTGTTTAGTGGCAAATGGCCGTCAATGAAATAATGTTTTTATATACACGGTTTGCGATGACCAACATTGCGGCGAAGTGGATCATCTGAAAAAAAAATGCGGATGGATTTAGTCAAATATAAGTATAAACTAGTCTTTAATCGAAGGATTTTAAAAAATATTCATTTTTCACAAAATGGCGGACAGTCAAAGTTAATGGTTCGATTTTAACGAAAAAAACGGCCGTTTTTTGGCTATAAAACGGCAATTTTTTTCGAAAAAAAAAATCGAACGATTGAAGACTACATTTTTATGTATTAAATAAGCCTGCAAAATTTCAAGAAGATCGGTTCATTAGTGTTCGAGTAATCTTGGTCACCGACTTCAGAAATGCCATTTTGAGAAAAACGCGTTTAAAGTTTCAATTTCAGTTTACACGAAGAAAATATTTTTTTTGTAAACTTACATAGAGTCATCTATTCCGGGCCCATACAGAAGTATGGGCCCGGATACTTATACTTCAAAAAAATGCAATAAAAAAAATCGATTTTTTCAACATCGCAAGTGGGGGTACCCCTTAAATATAATCTGTAATAGATGTGTGATAAAGTAAGGCATTCATATTTTTACCTAACCTTTTGAATTTAAAAAATGAAATACCAATTCAAGTTTGCGAGTTCTAATGGGTGCATCACTGATCTGATCTGTACTTCACTGGATCATTTATTAAATTACCATTGACATAACTAATTCAGAGTAACGAAGTGTTTAATGTGGTTATGTGAAGAGGGTGCAGAGTAAGTCTACTTCTATGAAATACAATAATGGAAAATTCACTTTCCAGACCGAGCGTATTGCCATAATCTAAAAAATACTAACTCCACTCGCTACCACCTGACTAAGCAATTTCATTGTTTTAAGACGTCTGGCCACCTTGGCCGATCGAGAAATGGGTATATTTATTTTAAAAAATAATAAACTCGAAAGTATGGGCCGGAATATTTTTATTTTTTTACACAACGTCTGAAAGGGCTTTAAGTATAACGTTAATAAATTTACGTTCAAAATATTTAAAAATGCCGCCGTTATGCACATTGCCGCGGAAGCCCTCCGCTCGATACGCGCGGTAGTTTAACCAGTTGTTACCCGGTCATGTCACATCTGAAAAAAAAACGAAGCTCATTCGTGAGTAGTGTCGCTACAATGTAGCATAGAGGTTTTTTTAACCATTGAAAAAACTATGGTGAGCCATAATTTCGTGAAAAATACAAATTTTTTCTTCGGCTCAACATAATTTTTTTAATGGTCGAAAAAAAACCGCGACGCTACATTGTAACGACACTATTCACGAATGAGCTGATTTTTTTTTCAGATGTGACTTGACCGGGTAACAGCTCGGACAACGACCGCGCGTATCGTGCGGAGGGCCTCCGCGGCAATGTGCATAACGGCGCCATTTTTAAATATTTTGAACGTAAATTTATTAACGTTATTCTTAAAGCCCTTTCTGACGTTGTGTAAAAAAAATATTCCGGCCCATACTTTCGAGTTTATTTTTTTTTTAAATATACCCATTTTTCTATCAGCCAGATGGCCAGACGCCTTAACCCACAGAGTTGACTAGTTGAGGAGTCGAAATCCTTCTCTGAGCTTTTTTTCTTCACCATGCAGGCCAACAACTTACATGGCATTTCCAGTGTACTTATGTGGTCGATACGTTGTATTTTTCTAGAATGGTGATATCAATTTTTTGTTATAATAATACGATTTTTAATAACATTATTTCTAAGCTTTAACAATATTGTGTACACTTGCATAATACGTACATTGTATTTGGCTATTTTAAAAGTGATTTCATTTTTTTGTACGATTACTTCATACAAAAAATATAATAAAAACATTGTTTGAATGACAACGAATAATAACTATTTTTAAGGTAAATCCCAATTATTCATAAAGTGCACAAATAACAATGTTGTCGAGGGGATTTTTGATCACTTTGCGTACTTTTTCAAAATTTTGAAAGAAATCATTTTTTTAAGGGGAGTAATCCTTTATTTCTTTCGCTTCAAACCAAAGACTAATGAATTTGAAATGTTTCACGAAACTATACGTTTATAGTATGAAATTCGTATTTAGCATATATTAAAATCGTGGAAGCTTATGAAATGGCAACTGCAACATTAGTAAGATAATGGTATTGTAAATAGGTTTCTAAATTTTCATTATTATCATAATAATTTATTTTTTATTATTTTTATAACCATGAACTCCAGTCGCTCGAATGTATATTTCTTAGATACACGTAAATTGAATTTACAGGGATGGTGCGCTTTATTGGTCTGACTTGAAGCAGTTGAAGAAGATATCAATTTTTGATTGCCCCCGAAACGAATTTTGGGTTCGCAGTATCCAAAGATGTATTTTTTTGTCTGACTGATTTAAGAGAAGTTTAGATTTTTTACATTTCGATACCTCAAGCTCTGGAAATGTTTCATCACATGAGTTCAATGCAAGAAAAATGCATGCTTGTGAACTTTCGTTGTTTGCGATCGAGCTAACAAATCCATAGATTTGGCTTCGCGATGCAGAAAGACATTTTTTTATCCCGTGCGCTGCACAGTGGGAAATTTTCACGAGAACGTGGCCATAAAACAGGGGATTATCGAAAGTTTTCCAAATTTGGTATACTTACGTTTTCGGGATCGCTGATTACGAATCTGATATCAAAATTTAGAAAAACATAATGACGGCTTCAGTATGGCCGATCGAGACAATAAATTTGTGATAAATTCGATTGAAAAGCCATCCATCCGATGTTTTCGGGGTCGCTGATCACGAATCTGATATTCAAATTTAGAAAAACAAAATGGCGGCCCCAATATGGCCGATCAAAATATGAAATATGTATAAAATTCGATTGAAAATCCACTTTCCCGAAATTTTTTAGGGCGCTGATTACGAAGGTAATACAAAAATCTGAAGAAACAAAATGCAGGCCTCAAAATATGTTTATAGAGCGGCTGCTATAATAGATTAATTAATTAAATTAGATTAAGATTAATTAAGATTAAAATAATAGAAAATAGATTTGGAAATTTCGGGAAAAATAATTATTCTCTTGCAATATGGTAAACAGTCATTATTGCTACAAATTTAAAAAAATTTCGGATCCGAATCCGGGTACAAATTTTCATTTGTAATACTAGGGCTCGCTAGTAGTAAAATGGCCTCTGACGACAAGTGCTTAAATTTCTTTTGAGGTGGTGTCCTCAAGTTTGTGATGAAGGGGTCAGATGGCACTTGCAGCCAATTCAAATATCCTGCATGGTATTTTCACGCGATGATTTACGAGAAAATCCGTCCCGAAATTTCTTAATATCTTTATGCCTTGCTTCTTGAGCCTCCTCTGATAATTGTCCAATAGGTAAAATAGCCGAACCTATGATCAAAGAACCATGGATCAATATTTTGTGGAAGGTTGTTGGCATATAATACCATGAATATTCGCTCACGAACAGTTTCGCAGTTTCTAACGCGTATTTTTTTAAGTTGCCCACGTTGATATCGTACCCACTCGCGATAACTTGTAGAATTACGTGAAATCTTTTTATAAGTTCTTCTTTCAAGCCAGTTATTATTGATGTTATATCGTGGTTTTCAAAAAAACGCCGTGCAGTGTTTCCATCATTGGTGCTCCCATACCCAGGCTTTGGACAACCCACTATTAAACCCAATTCAGATTTCAAAGATTTTTTAATTTGCGCTTTTCGATCGTTAACCAGCTTTTTTTCATCTTCGGTTCGTGCCTGCCACTTTTTCAGATCGAGTTTGTAAGATAGATGCCAAAGGCACTCAAACAATCGAATCCATGTATGTAACGGAGACATTGCGAATTTTAAGTTCTCTTCATTCACCTCTCTTTCCAGGATTTTATCGAGATTGTTAAAATCTTTTGACGTAGCTCCACATAAATAGCATTTCTGTGTAGAACTCGTTGACGTAACAGCATTGCAGACTTTTCCATCTATGATCGTAAACAACATTATATAATTAACAGTTACTTCTCTGCCATCGATTCCAATTTTTAATGATTTTAAGGATGAGATTTGGTTCTCAACATACTCTATTTCATCCTTCGTAGATTGTGTATTTTCGTGCAGGAATTGCATTCTTATAGGCCGGCAAAAGCGAGGAGATGATGGCCTCGGATTTTTCCACAAAATTTTACTACCGGAGTTGGTAGATTCACTCTCAAAAAATGCGAGTTGTAGTGGCACAAGTGATGTTAAGAATATGCTTGCGTCCGAATAACTGACATCGTGAAGTTTCTGTTTACATACACGTTGGCCAGAACTTCCGTCACACCCCCATTTACAGATTAAGTTCCCATTTACCAAGTTGTCCATATGCATTGATTGCAGAACTTTTCTCCGACTAAGAAGAATACGCGTGCATGTATGGTCCAGCAAGTCTTGTAATTTTATATTAGCACATTTTTCGGTAATAGATATACAAGATCGTGGTGGGTAACATAATGCCTCTCTAACTGCTTCGTAATTCGAATATAATTGACAGTTGTCATCTTTCATCGATGTTCTTATAGTATTATATTGATGCCTGGTCAGTTTGGCTTCGACCATGACCGAAAAAGCTTCTTCTGCGGACAGTCTAGTATGTTCTGCCATTGACAATGTTCGCGCAGGTGCGAGTGTTATAACGTTCTTGATAATTTGCGACGAATCTGTCTCCAGAAGAGCGGAGACTCATTTGCGCTGCATAGCACAACTCTTCAGCGGTATGACTTTGACCAAGTTCTTCTGTTTTTCGTCGTTAAGATCGCTCAACTGAGCGATCGAAATCGAGTTAATGATCATCAACTGATGCAGCAAAGTCCAGTGAGGGACCACCACGTGTGCTGGCTCCATCCGGTTTCAAAATCACCAGGAAAGGCTACATCCAACTCTAACCACTACCGATTCTTATTGAAAATATTTGTCATTTTCCTGCCATTTTGTGCGCATTTTGGAGCATAACTTCGATAAATTTTGCTTGGCATGTCGGTGAATTCGAATGACACATTTACTTTTGTTGGATAACTCTTGCTCCAAATGTTCCACCTGATCCTGGAAATCCGCGGCCAAGTACTATTGCATTCTTGAAATGATCTCCCTTCGTTAAAATGTAATAGCAGACGTTTCAGAACCTACAAAGAAAGAATAGTATTTAGTATTAATTATAAATGGCATAGTAATTCGAATGAGGATTAGACATACGCCTTTATATGTACGTATGCTAAAACAGGTATCAGCATTTTGACGAAGAATATATTTATACAGGGTGTCCAATAGGAAGTTGCTAAAACTAAATAAGTGTCTCTTCCCTTCATCAATTCAATAGGGGTCCCTTTTTCTAGGCGCATCCCTGAGGCGCCGCAGTTTTATTCCAGCCGTGGTTGAAGCAAGTACGCGCGCGTCAAAATGAGTGAGTTCAACACGGAAGAAAAAGTATATCTTATTGAGTGCTTCTTCTCGAGGGGAAAAATTTATAGTAATGCGTATAGAGGGTTTCGTACTAAGTTTTGAACTTATAGAGTTGCCAGCGAAAACACTCTGAAAAGGTAAGAATTTAATATTTATTCACATTCATCTATCACACAACTTGTGTTTCAATTAAATTAAACTGCATTGAAGTAATTTTACGTTAATTTTTGTAGGATAATCGATAACTTCGTGAAGTATGGTACACTCCAGGACCCTAGACACGAGTTGCCAGGTCCATCTGTTACGGTGACTACACCAGAGAAGATCAACGAAGTTGAGAATTATTTCAAACAAAATCCAAATGATTCGATTCGGAAAGCTGCTCAAGCATTAAAAATAACCAAATCATCATTAAACAACATTTTGAAATATTTTTCAAAGTTTCATCCGTATAAAATAAGCACTCATCAATTGTTAACTGAACATGCCATGACGAAACGCATCGAATTTTGTAACACTATTACGGGAATGTTTCAAGCCGAAGAACTTAATGACAAATTGATTATTTTTTCCGATGAAGCACATTTTTGGATAAATGTGTACGTAAACAAGCATAATTAGCGGTTTTGGGGAACGGAAAATCCCACCATATCGCTAGCGAAGTCCCTTCATCCTCAGAAAGTAACGGCATGGGCAGCGATTTCAGTAAAAGGAATTTATTTGCAATTCTTGGAATCTACGGTAACAGGAGAGAGTTACAAACAGCTTTTGGAAACAAAATTCTTCCTTTATGCAAAAAAGAGGGGACTGGTTAAAAATGTTTACTTCATGCAAGATGGAGCGACGCCGCACCGGACTCATGAGGTGTTTGAAGCTATTCATCGCGTATGGGAACTCGAGTAATCAGTCTGGGGTACCCTAAATTTGCTCAAGGCGGACTAGAATGGCCTCCGTACTCACTGGACCTGAAACCTTGTTATTTTTTCTTGTGGGGTTACATTAAAGATCATTGTTACGCTAAAAACCCCAGCACAGTAGAAAAACTGATCGCGGCCATCCAAGAAGTGGTTCGCGGCATTACGAACGATATGTTGGACACAGTTTTTCACAGTTTTCAAAAGAGAATTGATTTTTCTGCACAATCTAACGGTTCGCACTTCGAAAATATCTGTCATTAATCACTGTACTTTTTCGTTATTTTTATAAGATGTAATAAATTGACATAAAAAATATTTGACTGGGTTTTATTTATGTGCGTTTAAAACTGCAGCGTTTCCTCTATTTAAAGCAATTTGGCTTTTCTGATTCTGTGCACGTGTTTTAAAATGACAGTCGATTAGTTTCAGCAACTTCCTATTATATTTCGAATCTATTGTCAGAGTAAACCAGTTGAACGAGTCCACGTAGGGTAGAGCAGCTTCAGGTAAGCGAGCTACCTGCCCAGCTCGCCTGATCAGGCAGCCGGCACGCGGACACGCGTTGAGCGAGCGCGGGGGCCTTCTCGGATCACGCATTTGAGCACTAAAAATGCTGTGAAACGCGCGGCGCACCTATGCGCACTCTCTTTGACACTCCATTCAAAAGCTGATATTCTAAGCTACAATTTAAAAAAAAACGAAGGCGGGATATCGCGGGATTCCATACTAAAGGTCTACGCAAAATTAATATTTAGTTCCGACGAAGGCACTTCTCAAGATTATCGTTAGACTACGTAATGATGGACAATAAATTCTATTTTTTTAAATTGTTAAATGGGCTTAATTTTTTACATACCTTGAGGAAGAGCATCCATTTTATTAAAATTGATTAGCACTTTACACTGCTAAGTTATAGTTGTTTAAAGTTTGACTGAATAACAGAACGAAACTGAGGTGCGCGACTGTCACTGACAGAAGTCGACTTTGAACTGAAATATGTAAGAGACTATGAGGGATAAAGGGTCGGGTTAGCCAGGGCCGTAAGCAGAAATTAGTTCTTAACCAATTTCTCTGGGGGTTATACTTGCATGAAAAAGTTGGTTTTTCGATTTTTGGCCACGTTCTCGTGAAAATTCCCCACTGTGCGCTGGATGCGAGACAAGTCCATTTTTACAGTTCTCCAATACCTACGAATGTTCATTTTTCATTGCCGTCGAGCAGTGGAAAATTCATATTTCTGACTTTTTAGTACCTGAAAACATACATTCTTCGTTACCCGTTGTAACGTGTCGATGTGTGTCGTGCCCGTAAAGAGGGAGTGAATATGGAAAGAGAGAGTGAGGGAGTGGGGATAACGTAGAGAGAGTAGCGTGCGAAACGAAAATCGGCGATTGATCGGTGAAGAGTAAAGAGAAGAGGTATTGGGGCCGTTGTCTCCCGAGAAACGCGATTTTTAACTAATCGGCGCCGGGCACCAAAATACCGGGTACTCGTCAAGTCACTCAAGAGTTGGGATTCAAGCACAAAACGAAACCGGCAGTTTAAACTATGCGGAGGTGTTAGTACACCCCACCTGGACCGGTGGAAACGATTCCTCCGGCGCATAAAGACGGTCCGCCCGTCGCCCGTACATCACAAAGTGTCCTATCATCAGAGAAAGGAACGTTGCCGTGAACCACGCCAGACGTCGTCCAAGAAAAGGTCGGACCTACCTTTCATCAGCAAGAGAACTAGTGTATGTACAAGGTGTATAAAAATTATATGTCACCACTCCGCCAGGTGATTCTTCGAGTCACGTTTGCCGACGATCCCCCCCCCCCCCAACATGGACCCGAAAAATTGACCTTGACCCCAGAATTCAAGGTCAAATTTGTTTACTGGCTTCAGAAATTCTACTAAATGAGAGGAACAAAAGTCAGAAAGGAACCATGGGTCGCAAATGAGCCAGTCACCCAGAAAATAAAAAATAAAATATTTAAAAGTCGGAAATATGAGTTTCCCGGATCGTGGATAGGAGAAACACAACAATAGCGTGTTAAGCACCAAAATAGAGCCCTCCATCACTTAGTCAGTGGATTTTATTATTCGAAAAAAAAGTATCATTTTTCTTCATTAATCATCAATTTATCTTGGTCGTATCGTGTTTGACCATGGATCGTTACCGACGTCACCATCGTGGTCGTTTGCGAGATGGACAAGACCAACGCCTTATGATTCGCGCTATTGATCGGGCTTTTGGAAATTATGTTCGAGCTCGCGAAATTTATGGAGAGTAGCTGCTCCAGCGTGCCTATGGGGGACGGCTAAGGCCTTCATGAGCGCTTTAAGACGGAATGACACACCATCGCCGTCGGTATGACAGAACACGATTGTAGATACCCACGGATTTCCGAAACGGATCTGTAGAATTTCATGAAATTTGGCCAGAAGACTTCAAACTGATAGACGAACCGCTGTCTGCCCCTCAAATTTCTTGAACTTGAGAAAAAAAAGTAGGTTGTCTTACCATGCTGAATTCGTGATTGAAATGGTGAAAAATAAAAAGTTTCGCTAATGCCACGACTTGGAGAGGAGCAGAGCCGCGTAGCCACATTAGAAACACACTTTTTGACACCTCAATCATTTCATTCCTTCGCATATCTTCGGAAATCCGTGGGTATCTACAATTAATAGGTAATAGCAGACGATTTCAAACAAATCTCGCACGATGTCCGAGATAGCTAGGTCTCGCGAATTCCGGCGAGGCGCTCGTGACGTGTGCTGCAGACGACGTGCATCGATGTGCACGAGCTCGATACGCCGGCAAAGTGGCAGCTGATATTTAGCTGCGTGTGTGAGTGCCATCGAAAAAGGGGAAAAAGTTTTGTTTTTCGTATATAAACGACATAAAAAAGAATTTTTTGCGTGATCTCAAGTGCGACGATTGCGGATATTTTCAAGGAACAAATCACCGGGGCGATGTATGCGACGAGCCACAGGTATTTGCTGAGGTTATGTAGCAATTTATTAAAATATTTTTTTCTGCGCTCTCCAAATGTCAATAAATAAAATTAAATAATTTCAAAGTTGAGGACGCGTTTGAAAAGAATGCCACCGGTGCGATGAAATATTTTTGTGTACAACGGAGCCTCCGAAGATCTGGCGTCTGTCGCTAAGCGTACAAAGGTAGCGGCGACAGACTTGCTGTCCGTTCCTCTTGTTGTGGTCTCAGCAAGCTCCGTCGATGGAGATCTCTGAAAAGGACACTCACTTTGTAAGGAGACCTCCAGTGACTCATTACACAAGTGCTTTGCCGGCTCATTGAAAAGGATTCTCTTTTTTACCGATGGCAAGCGGCAAAGCACAAAAATTTGTCATCTGCAGTAAGATCTTCGCACATACCCTGTATTGGTACCATGCAGCGAGATCCATGCTGACATATTCTACAAGTATCTCACAGAGGAGTCTTTGCACGCCCGTTGCGAAAGATACAATGGTGTGCCAAGACCAAGTTCTTCGCAACTGCATTCGACAGGTGCCTTCCAGCGAAATCTTGACCGGCTTGCTGTGAAGGATTCTGTGATTTGCCAAGAACAAGTTCTTAGCAGGCCCGATCGACAGGTACCTTGCAGCAGGATCATGGCAAGCTCGTTGCAAAGCACAAAAGTTTGTCATCTGCAGCAAGATGCTGGCACGGACACTGTATCGGTGTTGTGCAGAGAGATCCATGCTGGCACATTTGATGAGTACCTTGCAGCAGAATGTTTGCACGCCTGTTGCGAACGATACCGCGTTGTGCCAAGAACAAGTTCTTCCGACTATGTTAGACAGGTGCCTTCCAGCGAGATCTTCATCAGCTCGCTGCAAGGGATTCTGTGTTCTGCCAAGAACAAGTTCTTTGCATGATTGACAGGTGCCTTGCAGCAGGATCTTGGAAGGCTCATTGCGGAAGATACAGTGATTGGCCAAAAAACAGTTCTTCGCTAATACATTTGACAAGAACAAGTTCTTCGCAAATACATGTGCCTTCCAGCGAGATCTTCCCCGGCTCACTGCGAAGGATTCTGTGTTTGACCAATAAATAAATTAATCATTTTAATTTATATTAAATTTAATTGAAATTTCATTGTTGAATTAATAATTATTTTATAGTGAAATATAAATATTAATTTACGGCTCTGGTTCGAGTCCCGTCTATGCTATATTTTTTTTTGAAATCATTGTTGAAATTTATAACTTATAATTAAAAAATTGAAAGAAATGAAAAAAAATGTAAATATGTTATAAATGTAAAAAAGTATGAATGTTTTGATTGTTTTTATAATGATTATCACCGGTCAGAGTGTACTCGTGAGTGTTAAAAAACAGTGCTTGAAGACACTTTTAATTAATTAAACACATTAAATTCTTATATTCCTTGGTAATTTTTTAAAATATCCCCTGCTCCATCGAAAGAGATGTCAAAAAATTGAAAAAAATACCAAATAAAAATAAAATTGAATTAAATTACGGCTAATTTACTTTATCAAATTAAAAAAACTGCAAGAGAGGTGAAAAAAATTGACATTTAATTCGTATGTTTTGATAAAAAAAGGCGCGTAATTTTTTTTTAATTTCTTGCAATTTTTTAATCATAGGTTATAAATTTCAACAATAATTTGAAAACATTAGCATAGACAATTAGCTATTTGAAAAATAGCATAGACGGCACTCGAACCAGAGCCGTCCGGACAGGAGTCTTACTCCTTTGCCGCTGGGCTGCTCGCCTCGATGTGTTCATGTACAAACTCTACGGTACGTAAGCCGGTTCCCAACTTTGACCGGCGATTTCTCAAAAACGAAGCCGAGTTGGCACCTACATTTTGGGGCTTGGTTCGTACCTACCCACACTATGAGCACGCGAAGTGGAAGCCCGTAACTCGATGCACCTCCCTGACCATCCCCTCGTGAGAGGTATAGAACATACCGTATCTACCGATCATGCTCATGATACAGAATAAATGCAAAAATAATTTTGTTTACAATTATGTTTGTGAAATTTCTACCGTTGTTTTTTGCGGCGCATATGCAGAAATCATATTTGCTGACTGAGAGGTACACAAAGTACCGTATCTACCGATCATACTTATGATCGAGATTCAATGTAAAAATTAATTTTTTAACAATTATTTTTGAGATTTTTACCGTTGTTTTTGCAACGCATAAGCAGCAATTATATTCGCTGACTGAGAGGTATACACAATTCCGTGTCTACCGATCATACTCATGATCGAGAATAAATGCAAAAATAATTTTTGTAACAATTATTTTTGTGACATTTTTACTGTTGTTTTTTGCAGCACATAAGCAGCAATTATATTTGCTGACGAGAGGTATACAAAATACCGTATCTACCGATCATACTCATGGTCGAGAATAAATGCAAAAATAATTGTTTAAATAATTATTGTTGCGTAAATTTTACCGTTGTTTTTTGCAGCGCGTAAGCAGTAATCATGTTTGCTGACTGAGAGGTATAGAACATACCGTATCTACGGATCATACTCATGATCGAGAATAAATGCAATAATAATTTTTTTAACAATTATCTTTGTGTAATTTTTACCGTTATTTTTCGCAGTGCGTAAGTAGCAATCATATTTGTTGACTAAGAGGTATAGAACATACCGTATCTACCGATCATACTCATGATCGAGAATAAATGCAATAATAATTTTTTTAACAATTATTTTTGTGTAATTTTTATCGTTATTTTTCGCAGTGCGTAAGCAGCAATCATATTTGCTGACTAAGAGGTATAGAACATACTGTATCTACCGATCATACTCATGATCGAGAATAAATGCAAAAATAATTATTTAAATAATTATTGTTGCGTAAATTTTACCGTTGTTTTTTGTAGCGCGTAAGCAGCAATCATGATTGGTGACTGAGAGGTATAGAACATACCGTATCTACCGATCATACTCATGATCGAGAATAAATGCAATAATAATTTTTTTAACAATTATTTTTATGTAATTTTTACCGTTATTTTTCGCAGTGCGTAAGCAGCAATCATATTTGCTGACTAAGAGGTATAGAAGATACCGTATCTACCGATCATACTCATGATCGAGAATAAATGCAATAATAATTTTTTTAACAATTATTTTTGTGTAATTTTTACCGTTATTTTTCGCAGTGCGTAAGCAGCAATCATATTTGCTGACTAAGAGGTATAGAACATACTGTATCTACCGATCATTCTCATGATCGAGAATAAATGCAAAAATAATTGTTTCAATAATTATTGTTGCGTAAATTTTACTGTTGTTTTTTGTAGCGCGTAAGTAGCAATCATGTTTGGTGACTGAGAGGTATAGAACATACCGTATCTACCGATCATACTCATGATCGAGAATAAATGCAACAATAATTGTTTTAACAATTATTTTTGTGTAATTTTTACCGTTACTTTTCGTAGCGCGTAAGCAGCAATCATATTTGCTGACTAAGAGGTATAGAACATACCGTATCTACCGATCATACTCATGATCGAGAATAAATGCAAAAATAATTGTTTAAATAATTGTTGTTGCGTAAATTTTACCGTTGTTTTTTGCAGCGCGTAAGCAGCAATCATGTTTGCTGACTGAGAGGTATAGAACATACCGTATCTACCGATCATACTCATGATCGAGAATAAATGCAAAAATAATTGTTGAAATAATTATTTTTGCATAAATTTTACCGTTGTTTTTTGCAGCGCGTAATTGCACTCATTCTCATGATCGAGAATGAGTGCAATAACAATTTTTTCGACAATTTTTGTGAAACTTTTACCGTTGTTTTTTGCTGCGTGTAAGCAGCAGTCATATTTGCTGACTAAGAGGTAGAGAAAATACCGTATCTACCAATCATACCCATGATGGAAGAAAAATGGGAAAATGATTGTTTAAACAATTGTTTTTGCGTAATTTTTACCGTTGGTTTTTGCAGCGCGTAAGCAGCAATCATTTTTGCTGAGAGGTATAGGACGTACCGCACATTTGTTAATGTAATAATTCTTAAAAATAATTAATTTTGAACAATTATCTCGCTGCAGAAAAGCGCGAGCCGCCAGCAAGAACTCTTGCTACGAAATTGAGATTCTCCATGATCTCGAATTTCGTGCGAAGTCGGCGTTGACAAAGAAAACGAATTCTTTGTCGACATTGACCGTAGGTCAGCGTGTGGGTATATACGTGTATATACCCACACGAAGTATGTACTCGCTGCGAAGGGACAGCATGCGGGAAGAAAACAATCTTCAACCGGGTGCGTCTGACGTAGCGAATGCCACAGACACACGAGCACACACACACGTTGCGTCAAGGCATAACAATACAATGTAAGCCTCGACGCAAGGTGGTCCGCGATTCCGTCGCAGCGCGCGTTCGGAACGAACGCGCGCTGTGACATCTAGCGGTAGGGAGTAGTAGCTCGTGCGAGCTCTGCCCTACCGATTCGAGCCGGGGCTGCGTCGGAGTTTCGCGTCGGGTGTCATTCCGTCTTAATGTCCAGGAAAGGTTTGCCATCCAGGGTGCTGGGCATCGTGGAGCAGCACGTCCTCGAGTCCATTAGAGGATCGAGGAGCGTGTTATTGCTCTTGCACGGGTCTTTCCCGTCATGGGCTTACGCCAAATAGCCGCTCGCGTTGGTGTAGCGCATATGACAGTTGGTCGCATAATTCGCGAGGAAGGCCTGCGACCGTGTCGTGTGCAATATGTCCAAGCACTGCACCCTGGGGACAATCAAGTTCGTTGGAATTTTTGCCGCTGGATGCTTCGGAAATTGCAAAGAGACCCTCGATTTCTTGAGCACGTCCTGTTCAGTGACGAGGCGAGCTGCTCGAGCACCGGCATTGTGAATAGGCAAAATATTCGCATCTGGGCTGACAAGAACCCTCATGCGATGATGCAACGAGTCCAGCAGAGTCAATTCAGCGCCAATGTTTGGGCAGGTATCGTTGGTGACAACATCATTGGTCTGGTCTATCTGCCGTCGCGGTTGAATAGTCGAAATTATCTGGTTTTTCTGCAGCGCGATTTGATCCATCGCTTACGAGAAATTGTTCCGCGGTAGAATCGCCAAGGCCTTTTCTTTATGCACGATGGCGCCCCTCCACATTTTGGTCGGCAAGTTCGTGCTTTTCTTCACGAAGCCTTTGCAACGCGATGGATAGGCCATCGGCCTGCGCCACATTTTTGGCCACCACGTTCTCCAGACCTTAATCCTTTGGATTCTTCCTTGTAGGGTGCGCTAAAAACCATCGTTTATAGATCTGGCAGAGCGATCAGAACGCCCATGGATCTGAGACGCCGGATAGATGATGGAATGGCCCAGTTGAGACGAAACCGACAACTCTTGGCCAGAGTTCGCACCAATTTAGAGGAAAGGCTGCGAGCATGTCTGCGTAATGGAGGTCGGCATGTGAAAGCTGGAGAACAAGCCGGTATGCTACGAGCCATCGGTATAAACGGATCGGTTCGTTACCTTCGACGCCACCGCCAACGTTGTGGCCCGCGATAAAATCGATAATTAAAAAGACGGAGTCGAGGGTTTGGAGTCGGTAAGTACCCTGGGAGTGACGAACCACGGAGACCTGATCGCTACCTGATCTCACATGCGCACATGCACGCACGCACGCACGCACGCACGCACGCACGCACGCACGCACACACACGCACGCACCCACGCACGCACGCACGCACGCATGCGCACACTAACACACACACACACACACACACACGCGCGCGCGACTCTTGAAGGTGTGAAAACAGTGGCCTCAAAAGTTGTTGTCATTTACCATGTGCCTATCCGTCCACCTCCTTGTGGTGAGAGTCGGACAACGTTGAAGTTCTTTTTTTTTTCGAATAATAGAATCCACTGGCTAAGTGATGGAGGGCTGGTGTTTTACTCGCTGTTGTTGTGTTTCTCCTATCCACGATCCGAGAAACTCATGTTTCCGAATTTTTAATATTTTATTTTCTGGGTGACGGGCTCATTTGCGACCCATGGTTCCTCTCTGACTCTTGTTCCTCTCATTTAGTAGAATTTTTCAAGCCAATAAAAAAATTCGACCTTGAGTTTTGGGGTCAAGGTCAATTTTGCGGGTTCTTGTTGGAAGGGGGGTGATCTTCGCCGAACGTGACTCGGAGAATCACCTGGCGGAGTGGTGACACTTAATTTTTATACACCCGGTACATGATCGTTATGTCGAATTGTGGAATTACCGGTAATAGTTAATAACGCAAATTCATACAATCTAAACGCTGATAAAACCGTATTAGCATCAAATATATGAACAAATGAAACCATTGTTTGTAGCGAAATCATAACCTATCAGAAAAGAAATCGTTACACCGTATTCAAAACAAGAGAATTCCACATTTTTGGCTTTCTATTCTGTTTAGCGAAAATTAAAAAAAAACTGTTTATTGGTTTGTTCCAGCCGTACAGGACTTACCCTTTTTACGTGCCATAACCTGCCTCAATTTCATTCTACTTTCCATTCCACATCTCCCCTCGATCTTCCATTCCATCCCCCCCCCCCCCCCCTATATCGCCCATTCCACAACTCCCCCTTCTACCTCCCACTCCATGTCCCCACCTTGCGGCCGCAGCCGACTTCCACCTGTGTATCGTATTCACTATGACTATCTGTCATGAGCATAGGAAAATTGCGAAAAACCTATGCCGATACAGCCGTTCCCAAGTTCGCCTCCCACCCACGGAACTAGCCGTCTTTCGCCGAGAAATGTCGAAGAAAAACATTTCACGATGAAAGTGACGTGACTGGGATTCGAACAGGCGACCTCCCGATCCGCTGGCCAGCACACTAACCACTTCACTAGACCAACACACCGGGTGACTAGCGTAGAGTATTATTTTATTGTTTTCAAGTTAATTCCAGTAACCGAAGATGTATATTTTCTATCTGAGTGACTTACGAGACATTTCCATGGCGGAGGTTCGATGCAAGACACATTCATATTTGTGGCCTCGCGATACCTAAAGGTATTTTTTTTCGTTGTCGGTGATCGAGCGAACAAACCCATATATTTGACTTCGCAACACTTACAGATATTTTTCAGTCATTGTGGTCAGCTCGATACAAACCCATATTTTCGGCTCCTTCACACTTGCCGATATACATTTATGATTGCCTTCGAGCGATGTATGAAAAGCTCATATTTCTGGCTATTCAGTACCTGAGCTCATGAATATCCCTTTACCTGTGCTTGCTACAAGAAAGTTCCATATTTGGCCTTTCCATTCTGTTTAGTGTAAATTATTAAACTATTCAATTGCTTCTGAAGATTTTTTTGGTTGACGGTAACCAAAGATGCATATTTTTGTTTAATTGATTAAAAAAAACAATTAATTTTTTTTTCCTTGGCTCCCTTGATCTAAGCATTTTCCATTGTCGATGTTCGAAAAAAAATCATATTGTTGGCCTCTTTATGCCTGAAAGTGAACATTTTTATTGTCTGCGATTGGGCAAGCAAATCGATAGATTTGGCTTGGCGACGCTTATTGTTAGACATTTTTTATTTATTGTGCTTGATGCGAAGTTAATTGATATTTTCAGCCCCTCAATACCTATAGCTATGCATTTTTCGTTGTCTCTGAGTAATGAAAAGTTCATATTTCTGACTGTTCAGTACCCGAAAATTCATATATTTCCTCACCTGTGTTCGATGCAAGATAATTCCATATTTTTGGCGTTTTATTCTCTCCGGCGTAAGGTTTCATGTAGACAAGCTCAATGTTCTGCTTGCCTTCCTATTCACATTTTCGAATAATTTTTTGAGGTTCTATTTCGGGACGTGAAGCACCTTCGTCAAATTTATTTTTGACCGTGGAAAAGGCTGTTTGTTTTACGTATTCGAAGGACTTTTTGAGGTTAAAATTTGCGACACGAAAAACCTTCATCCAATATATTTTTTACCTACAAAAGGAACGTTTGCTCTACGCTTCCACTTATACATGTTCTAGCCATATTCAGAAGTTAGAGCTGTCAAAAAGCCTCACTCTGTAACACATTATAGTAGATATAGCAGCGAAGATAGCAGTCACCTGTCGAGATGCTTAATCAACCCGCAAAAGGGTAAATGTTTACGACATGACCGAATTACTTTATTCGATTGAATTCGATTCCACAAGTGTGGAATAATCTCTAGGGCCATAAAATCGTTCGGAAATTCGGCTGAAAATTATGAGATCTCGGGATTGAGTGGCAGTATCGCAAAATAACCCAAACAAATCGATAGGGAAAAACCACATTAAATTTCATTAGATTTTCAATCCGTCGAGGCATTTTTGCGTGACGGCGATTCAAAGTTCAAAAACGAGCAATTTGTAGGTGGCATCGATATTTTTGCAAAAACTACTTAGCGTCACGACGCTGCCTCGTCTCTTGATCTGAAACAAATAACGAGAACTCGATAGATATTATCTGTGATTGGTAAAGTGATGATAGTTTTGGAAAGTGGAACCTATGGCTATGCACATGCCCAGTGATATCGTTGAGAAATTGCCGGCCGACAGTATATACCCCCGGTGTCCAATGTAACATTATGAGAATACTCGTTATGATCGGAATCTCGCCTAATCCTAGCCATCCACCACTGTACACGGTATCTGGAACGGACTCGGTCTGTTGAAAAAAATGATATCGTCACCGGCAACATCCGCTATTGTTAGATGAACCATGCATGCGACTGTTTACTCAGTTTGGACATCGGTACCTCGGTCTTCAGCAACACTGCTTTTACTTTTCCTTCCGCATATCAGGTATATCGTAGTAGGGAAGTCGCGCTTTTGAGGTGACCCGTCACCATGATCGACAAGAATATATACCATAATATACGATATATATGCATATGTTATTTTGGCAGAAAGAATAAGCTCAATTTCTTTTCGATATTAGTTGACAGTATGCAACATAAATTTAGGTATAAAAGCAAAATATAAAGAGTGTATCAAAATTAATAGTCAGTATGTTTTAGTAAAACTTTAAGGCATGTATGGAAACGGATAGGTCCGTCTCATGGGCAAGCTCCTCCGTATTGTGTGCAGGCCAACTATGTTGACACGCCCGGTCACTGTCGTTAAACACTCTCGTTGAGAAATTAGCTGGAAAAGGTACAAGTGGTGCCAACCCTCGGTGGACACTCAGAGTAAAAGATAGAATTTGAAAAAGGCGAAAGAAGGGAGATAATATTGAAGTAAAATTATTAACAAAAAGGGGCTTGGGAAGGGGAAGGAATTAGCGGGAAACAAGGAGTATAAAAGGGCCTGCCTGGCGGCAGGAAGGCACTTTTTATTCGAAGTCCAACCCTGACGCAAGTCTAGAAAAGAACACAGGTCCGAGCTGAAGAAGCAAGGACAGTCTTCGGAGTAAGGAAAGCCTAAGGGTAGAAGACAAATAAATGAGTCAAGTCCTGAATCTTCGACTAGGGAACCGAGTGTCTGTCGTAACGTATAGAAGCAAGGACAGTCTTCGGAGTAAGGAAAGCCTAAGGGTAGAAGACGAATAAATGAGTCAAGTCCTGAATCTTCGACTAGGGAACCGAGTGTCTGTCGTAACGTATATAAGTTACGACAGACACTGCACTGTAACTATATAAGTTACGACAGGCTGCAAAAGCTAGAAAATTATTCGCGAAAGGATGGTATCGGTACCGAAACGAGAAAAAGGCGAATAAATATAAAATTTGACACGCGGTTCTGTGGCTCGAGTACCGAAAGGGCGTAAGTCGCGGTGGAAAAAGCCCAGAGTGTGCCCTCATAAGGCAAGGCCGGAGATCACAAGAAAAATTTGAGAAAGACGAGATTAAGAATTTGAAATGAATATATAGATTCCCAGCTGATCAAGCGTCTGGAAATTAATATGAAGTCGTAGATCTTAAAATTCTAACGTTCAAGCAGAGAGAGAGAAGGGAAAAGAAGAAGCAGTATCCCAACGAGAGCGAGATATAACAAAGGTCAACAAAAAGGACAGTGGCCGAGTACGACCGAAACGGGAAAGATCCGAAATCCGCAAATTCACACACACACATGCGAATACACTCAGGAGTACACCGAAATACCCATAAAAACGAAATTGAAGCGCGCGGCACAAGCGACACACATCCACGTACACTTTGCACGTACGCCGAGCGACATCAACGCGGAGTTTGGTCAACGCAACACACAGCCACGAGCGTACACAACAAATCCATACGAGCGGAGGCTGAGCGCGGCCATTATAGAAGAGGCCGGTCAAAACTCGGAGAAAAAGACAATAGAGGTATCGGGCAACATAAGAGGCCCCGTCCTAGCGAAAAGCCGTGTAGGCCCGCAGAGGGTAGTCTGTGTGATAGACGTCAGGAGACAAAACAAAACATGAAACAGCGGTAAATAGGAATATACAGGCAGATCCACATTTAAGGCGGGATATACATTTAGATCGGAAAAAAATAAGCAGTATTGAGGGATTTTTTTAAATAAGAAATAGCGGAGAGGTGGGTAGCACCTGCCAGTGGGTAGCCCCGGCCATGTCTAAGATGTATGCTCGCTTTGGATTTACTATTGTTTTCATTTTCCTGTGTTCTTTCGTGTCCCGCCAGAAGCGTGCGACTAGTAGAGCTCGACTTGTCTTTATGTTCGGTCGTGAAAGCGTCAATACTGATTTGTGTGAGACACGATCACGTCACGCTCAACGTAGAAAAAAGTGCACCGTTGAATGAACGTAAGTAATTATATTTTTTAACTGGCCAATATTTAGTATAATCATTATATCTTACATATTGTTTTCCTTTTAGAAAAATTAACATTTATTTTAGTACTAAAGCCATTATTTTGCTCAAAATCGAATCGGGCCACCACTTTGGCGGGTAGCTCCGGCCATTCATTCGAAAGCCTATTTCTTGTCGAAAATTCATAAAAAAAGGTTTACTATAATTACCTGTCCTTTGTTTTCGTAGTTGGGCGTCAAAATGCCCAAGTTCAAAGGGAGAACCACAAACCGAGGAAATTGGAGCGAAGAAAAGATGAAAAGAGCAATAAAAGAAGTTCTTGAACGTAGGTATTCTGCGAGAGCTGCCGCAGAACGATACAAAATCCCGGCAACATGTACTAAATACTTTGTTGCCTCTACCAGACGCCTCAGAGAAGAGACTGTTCGTTCGAAAAAGTCGAACCCAAGGAAGTGAGATTTTAACATCATCTCCTTATCAAAATGGGCTGATTAAGAAATCAACAGTTCCAAAGAAGAAGCCAAAGATCACGATGAAAAAAAAGAAGAACCGCACAAAAGAAAAAGCTGGATTTAAATGGCGTGACAAAAAAAAGACACCGAATGCATCATTTGTGGCGAAACATTTGATGAAGATTGGATCCAATGCCAAATATGTCAAAACTGGGCTCATGAAGCATGTGTCAATACAAATCCAGGCGATTTTTATTACACATGTGACGTTTGTGTCGCCAAAAATCGATTCCAATGCTAAATACCACGGTGGTCTGAGCTACCCGCCACTTTTCCGGCGAGGCCGAATTCAAGCCAAAGTTTAAAATATTTTTTTTCAAGTTACTGATAATTTAAAATTGTTTTTGTACGATATTCTATTAAAATATATCTTAGTAATAATATTTGTGCAGTTTCGACTATTATTCCACCCTTAATTTGCGGCATAATTATAAAAATAGAAAACTGACCAGGGCTACCCCCCCTCCCCTAATTATTCTACAATTATAAAACTTTAGGTATACTTTAATAGTATATTTAAGTATACGAAACATTTCTTTAAATTAACTTATCATCAAAATGGCGGAGCTGTGGTAGAGTGTTACAGCAAGGTCGCCGCGGGAGTTACAAATCGGCGTGCAGTCTAGCTTCCCGTAGACTTTGATTTGCAAAAAAGTTCAAACATTGTTTCAGTTAGAACATATATAGTTTGTATGTGACGGTAATTAAAATGAAGAAAATACAAATTTGAAAAAAATGGCACGCATGTACATTAAAAAATCAACATTTCACGCAACATTTCTGTAAAATGTAGATTAAAAAAGTCGGTTTTTTCCAATTTCTCAAAAACAATTTTCGTCAAGTAGAAGGTACCAATATTATCAATATTTCTACCAAGTTTCAACTCAATCGGCTTAATCGTTTTTGAGCAATCCTGCACGTCTATTTTGATAATGCAGTTTTGAGAAAAACGCGTTTGAAGTTCATGACCGCTCCGAATCCGAGCGGTAAGCCACAGCATTGACGGGCTGAAACGTTTGAAGTTTTTCAAATTTCGCTTTGAAACTTTGGGAAAATATTCTACATATATAGTTCTATCGTTTAAAGGAAAAAAAAAAGAAATCGATTTTTTGATCGTTGTAAATGTATATCTCGCCTTAAGGTAATTCTATCGCTTCACACTAGTCATACCACTGATCGTACTTGAGACTTGTACAATTTATACTTTCAACATGTGCAAAAAAAATAATGTATAATAACTAAAAGTTTCCATGTGCAAACTGTTCAATGAATGTTCACATAGAAAAATGAAAAAATCGTTATTCCAACGATTCGCACAGTATTTTTGGGTTTGATATTTGGCAACATTGGTTCTATCTCCGTCTCTTTTTACTCAACCAGGCGAGTTTAACCTCCATGCTTTTTAACGTCGATCTATCCAATCAATGTCAGATGTGGGATATATAAAGCATTGTATTCGGGCCACGACTGGTAAAAAGCGTGGACAATTTGTGTCGGCGAAATATGTCGGTTAAAAATGAAATATGTGTGGAAATTCGAATGAGTGAGATGAGGTTAGGACTACAATCAGCTGTTGCCTTTCTGTCACGTCTCTTTATCGTAGCAAGTGGTAATAAATCCAATACCGGGAAATTAGGTCAATAAGCGTAATTTTTCTGAGAGCATTGGTATACTATAAGTGTTAAGTATGTAAATCTGATTATTTTTAAGAATCTGACGGATTCCCACTATTATATCCACTTTTGTAGCGGCCGGAAATTGGGTTTTTGTATGTCGTCTCGGAATTCCTTCACAAAAATACGCAATTTCAATATTTTTTCTCTGTGATTACGTCGATAACCAACCCTGAAATTTTACGGAGACGATTATTAATATGTTCAGTGAGGCTAAACAAATTAAAATCCTATGGGCTGAAGCCTGACGATAGGATTATCTTAATGTACATGATTATAAAAAGGAATCTATAATGAACATTCAATTTCTTGTATGCGATAAAAAGGTCTCAATTAATTTGCTCCCTAGTCGAGTCCCGAATCCAATAAATGTCATGTACTTAGGGGTTACCTGTTAGAGTATATATCATGTAAATTTGTAACACTTTTCCAGTGTCTTTCAATATCGGCATATGTGTAATATATGTAAAATATTTTATAATTTTTTAATGTACCGTTTCACATGCTCATTATTTACATGCGTCAATTATTGTCTTGTTTTGTAAATACTTACAATTGTCTTGTTCCTGTATCTAGTCCAACAGCAATTACGTTAAGATGAACTTTTCCGGATTTTTATATAGATAAATTAGTTCTTTATTGCTTCTCTTCAATTTTTATCGTGATAGGGTTTATTGGATTGTCGCCGTTGCTCTTACTTGGTGATCCAGTTGTTACTGTATTACTCAGCCACTTATTATCGGAGAGACGCTAGTGGTGAAATGATGTACCCGAACTTTTTCAGCGTAATTTCTTATCAATACCAGCTGCAAAAAACTCACAATTTACTGAAATTATTGAGTTATTCTCAAGTCTTACAGCCTCTTATATTATTGAGACGTATTCTACGGGTGTGATGGTCGGTTCGTTATGAAGCGTCATTTTTCATCGAGAGTTCGCAGTAAGAAGAAATAAGATAACGCGGTATTCACTATCTGAAATGGACAACAGTTGGATTTGCGTGAATTAAACGAGTTGTGGGTCAATTGAAAAGTACCCACCGCCATGAACATTTCTAGCGATATTGGGTAGAAGTGGCAGGCTTTCAGTGCCAAAGGTTTGCACATTAGCATCGTGAGTACATTGGATAAAAATAATTTATCACCGGAGCCGGCCCATCCACTGCTGTACATCGCGTCTTGAAGAACTTCGGACTACCGAATCGTATGGAAGAATGTACCATTTGGGGCATAAGCAGATAAATTTATTATAGGAACTAGTGGCAAGACGAAGGTGCGGAGTAAGATGAATCATAAGCATAGCTACTAAACAGTGTATGCGAACACAGTGCTCCCGCTAGAGATTAAAGGGGCGGCGGGGAAGTGGATGAGTGTGAAGGTATCAACTGTGGCGGAAGCACGCGTCTCGAGTGCGAAAACAACACCGATTTCGTGTCAAAACGATATAATTTTTGGTAAAGTTTACCATCGTTTCAGGTCATTTAAGTTGCGTATATTGATGATAAACAGGTAAGTAAATACAATGAAAGTACTAATCTTCTCTATACCGATAAATGAAAGTCGGTTTTCTGTCTGTCCCGGATAAACTTCCGAACCAGTAGACCGATCTTGATGCGGTTTTTACCAATGTATAGCGTATTTTCCGGTGAAGGTTTCAATCTACCTATCATCACGGTAGGTTATCGGGGGGTTGAGCAGTGAACAAAAAAGTCAGACTCGCTGAAAGAAAAATTTGACAGCGAAAATATCCGCAAGCGAGCGCGTGCCACCACACGCTCCACTCGACACGTCGAGTGTACTATTTCTGTTTTCGTGATCAGATGTCGTTACTTACGTACTATAAGGAGGTTGAAACGATCCAGTTGAGCCAAAGAACTGTGCATACATTTTTTCTCAATGCACCCAAAAAAATGCGTACGAAGTATAGATTTATTCTGTAGATGCTAATGTTTCATAAAATATATAATTACTCGGCAAAACTATGCATTTTTATATTTTTATTATGTAAATTAGAAAAACGTTTGTGTTACTAACAACTTGAAAAAGTACAACACTATCGATGATTATTATGAAAAAACTGCGTCAGCGAATGTTTCATATAACTCAAAATGAAGTTTTGAGTCATTAATAATTATGCTTATTTGTATTTATGTCACGAGATTATTTATCATTACCATTAATTAATATTACGTGCTGCCGGAATACGACATCTTCGCGGACTTCGAGGTTGGCAGCAATGCTCTTCACTCGCCAGCAAAGATTCGTAATTTTTCATAAAAAATGGTGTTTGGTGGTCAAAAAATTTCATAAAATTCGGAAGGCCTGAGTACAGTCTAGACAGTCGAATTAAAAAAAATTAATCTTGTATTTGTGGCCAACGCTCCAACCTCCTTAATATTGAGCAGCGAACAAAAATGGCAGACTCGCTGAAAGAAATTTTTTACAACGATGACGTCTGAGCGAGCGCACGCCACCACGCGCTCCACTCTACACGTCGTGTGTAGTGTTTCTGTCTTCGCGATCAGATGATGTCAATTACGTACTTGAATCTCACAGAGATTAATTTAACGTTTTCACAATGCCGAAAAGGAAATCCGCACTTTGTCGCAACAGTGTGGGCGCGAAAAAGAAGTGCATAGCGAGAAATAGTGAAAATAGTTCGTCAGAAATTTTCAAGGTTATTGCGTGATTTTTTTGTTGATTCGTTAACCGCAAGATAAATACCAGCTATGGCAAAGCCGCAATATTTTACAATGTACCACTATCTACGTTAGAGAGATGTGTTAAAACTATAAGAAAGGGTGAAATGAAACCAATAAAGTCTTTGGTTTCTCTTCAACCGGTGTTTCTAGCAGAGGAAGAAGAAGAACTAACAAATAATTAAAACGTTATGGAAGCAAGATTATTCGCACTAAATACGACAAGCTAAGACGATTGGCTTATCAAATTGCTGGGATTGAGAATAAAACCATTTTTATATACGAAAGTTGCCAATAATTATTGTCCCATCATGCTCCTAGCGCTGTTTCATCTTGCCCCGCATTTGGGGTAAGATGGGAAAAATAGGGGTTTAATTAAACATTTATATTGTATGCTAACAATCAAAAAGGCTGACTTTTTGATTCTAAAATTAATAGATTGATAAATGTTGATTGGCTTGAAAGAATAATTAAAGTTGACTGATTCATATGTATTGTTTTATTTGAACTCGACCTTAACGTTCTCATCTTGCCCCTACTTTTCCCACTTGTTTCTGTGCGTACCTCGGTTTTCAGGAATGATCCGAACCATCCGTAGAGCAAAGTTTGCATAAGCTTCATGGCAATGTAAACGTAAACCACCACAGCTTTGTCCATGCTGATCTACAATTTAATCACGGAGTCAGAGTATTGGGATTCTTTATTACGACCCGATAAGTCTACGAAGATCGAAGTATGGTTCGCACTAATCTAAGCCAGAAGTTACGAAAATTACAAAAGGTGCTGCGCAACAGTGAGACTGCTGGAGGTTGATGACCGAATAAACTACAACGAGGGATGCCAAAGATATGTATACGTTTTTCTTCTGATGCTGAATGGAGCTCTGTTAAGTTTTTTCGGTTTCTTTAGGTTAGGTAGGAATGTTATTTGCTTGTGTGGGTTAAGTACAATTGGTGTTTCGTTTTTTTTGTTTGAAGTAGGTACTATTACGATTTGGTTTGTTAGTTTGGGCTACGTACAAATACGATTCGGTTTGTTCGTTGAGTTTCTTCGGAGTACGTACGAATACGATTCAATTGTATTTCGCGCCTCTTCCTCAGATCAGGTTAGTACCTCTACTCGTTGGCAGAGTAACCACGTATACAAAGTCTAGAAAATTTGTTCTTAATGGACAATGAATCCCTCCGCTTCCTCTGTTTCTCCATTCTTTTTCTCGTGCTAAAAGATGCCACGTGTTGTCCGCGTTAGATTTCGAAAACTGGAAAAGAAAGATGGGAAAAAAGCGAAGGAAATATTCTGAGAAGTCGGAGAGCTACGACGACCGTTTGAAGAAAATAATTCGGCGTTTACAGCGATTGCAAGAGAAAACACGGAGACGACGTAAGTAGAGGGCCTTCTTTCTTTTACAGATTATTTTCCATCTGATTCATTCCGGAAATGAATAATCGTAGCTTGTGTGGACAAAAATAAGAACGCTCGTGTGAGCTCTAACCTACCGAGCGATGGGCAAAGAAATTCGCCAATCTGAATTCTGTGAGAATCTGCAACTCATGAAGGTCGGACCTGAATGAGGAAGGGCGCAGCCCGTGTAAAAAAGGAGAACAGTTCGCATGGACTCCAACCAAACCCAAACCCAAACAAACCCATGAACGAACTCTACAAGTTTCTGCAACTCACGAAGGTCTAACCTGGATGAGGAAGGGCGCAGGCCGTGCAAAAGAAAATGTAGTTCGTATGGGCCCTAACCTTCGTATGGTTAGTTCGTATGGGCGCTAACCCACAGACGAACTCGACAAATACGCAACTCATGAAGTCTAACCTGAATAGCAAGGGCGCAGCCCGTGCAAAGAAGAAATTAGTTCGCCTTGGCGAACTACGAACGATACTCTGGTCGATGTGCATCCTTGCAACAAAAAGAGTCGTTGAAATAGGTTCTAACCTAAGCATAAGCTCAGACATTTATCCACATGAACTTACTGCGTGACAGATCATCGCCACGAACCAAGCTCATCATCGTCAGATGAGATGAGTGCTCAGGACAGCTGAGAACCTCGTTCGGATCGAATTTATCGAAACAAGGAGGACCAGGTCAGCATCCTCTTTGCAGAATCGGATGTTTCCAGTGAGGCCTTGGCACCCCGGCAGGCCAACGTATCACCAGAAATCGAGCACAGAACAAAGGAATTAACTGGTAATGTCGGCAGTTCACAAAAAATGACAGAATCACCCAATGAAACTCTGTACCCACGCATTATCGAGGTTATGGGTAAGAGAATATCGTTGGATCGCGAATTTGCGGCCAAGATACCGAACGAGCTAATGGTTCGCTGGCAAGAAATGTTAAAGAATGGCTTACCGACCGAGGATCGTGACATGATTCTTAAAGAATATTCGCCTCTAGAGAATGCCGTCTTCATCGATCCCCCGGCAATTAACCCTGAAGTTAACGTAACTCTCAGTGAAAGTGCCACCAAAAGAGACGAGAGAATCGTTATAAAGCAAAAGAAAATTGCACCGGCCATGGCTGCTGTAGGAGCCGTTTTTCGCGAAATCGTCAATGGGGGAAAGGACGAATTGATCGTTTTGCAAAGACTGAGCGATACAGGACGCATTCTGGCGGACTTGCAACGGGACGAATCTCTGATACGCCGAAGTTTGATATTGGCAAATATCAATACTTCGTTTAAGGGCGTCCTCAGTGCATCAGCTCCAGATGAATGGCTATTCGGGAAGCAAAGCGAGGATAGAGTCAAAGCGGCAAAGACATCGGAGAGCGCATCAGAGGACCTTCAAATATCCCGAAAGCCATTCACCGACAAGAACTTAAAAAACTTCCGAGCCACGTCCCGTCGCACAACGTCAGGCGACGGAATCGGGCGGGAAGAAACAAACGCGATGCTCTTGGAGTTCTCCGAACTTCTCGGTAGTTCGGAAACGAGAGGACAACGGACGATCGGCTTACAGACGAGGGAGTCGTCCTCGACGGAAGTGGTAAATCGCCCTGTGAGTCCTATTGCCGGCCGACTAAGTTCTTTTCGGCAAGAATGGAATAATATAACGTCCGATCGCCTAATTTTATCATGGATAAAAGGTTATAAAATTCCTTTCGAGAAGCGTCCGGTCCAGAATAATTTTCGCGAAATCAAAAAATCGAGAACAGAACAAATGGAATTAGAGGAACCAATTAGTGACTTACAGAAAAAGGGTGCGAGAATGAAGGACAATTCATTTCAGATATATTTCTTGTCCAAAAATCGGATGGGAAGAGGCGGTTCATTCTTAATCTCAAAAAACTGAATGAATTCATTCGAACGGAGCACTTTACACTATAAGATAGAAAGACAGCAGTTAATCTTATTTGCAAAGATTATTTTGTCGCGAAGATCGACTTAACGGACGCATACTATACAGTGCCCATCGCGGAGAGCGATAGAAAATTCTTACGATTCTCCTTCAACAAAAAATTGTACAAATGTGTGTGCTTACCTTTCGGCCTAGCGACTGCTCCATATGTGTTCACGAAGCACTTAAAGTCATTAGTAACATACTTACGTAAAAAAGGCCTCATATTGGTAGTATCCCTAGATGATTTTTTAATCATTGGCGATGCCTACGAGGAATGTCAAAAAATGTACAAGAGGTTTGCGTAACCCTGGAAAGGCTGGGTTTCGTCCTGAATCGGAAAAAATGTCAATTATCACCCAAGAAACGCTGTCAATGCCTGGGGTTTATCTTTAACACTGGAGAAATGACCTTAGAACTCCCGGAAAACAAAAGACGAAAAGTAGAAGAGTTAATTGCGAAATTCCAACAAAAAATGTTATGTAAAATTTGGGAGCCTGCAGAGTTTATCGGTATGTTAATTGTATGCTCCCCAGCAATAGGATATACAAATTCCTAGCGCTGGAAAGTAGCGCTGGGTGTTATAATAGCGTAATGAGCATCCCGGATTCATTGCAGCCTGAATTTGCCTGCTGGCAAAGAGCCATACGCTCAACCTCTAATTCTTTCGGGACCCTGGAATTCCGTTATGAAATTTTCTGCGATGCATCTCTTTCCGGGTGAGGAGCTGTATGTGGACCCGAGAGTCCATTTCGGTTTAAGGGGCCAGTCCACTTTGAAGCCACGAAAAAAGGCTATATTTGTGATTTTTTTTAGGATTTTATAAATATATGAATATAAAAGTTGTTGAGCTTGATAAATAAAGTCTTGAAATACATTTTAAAAAATTTAATTCATTTTAATTAATTTTTAAGTACAAAAAGTATAGTTTAACGTAACGCTTCAAAAATAGGTGGGCTACATCACAACTCGGCTGCGGCTTGTCTGAAACAAAAAATCAAAGTCTATTAGATTCAGTATGACACCAGCTACAAAATGACCGTCGGATATAAAGTTTTATCAAAAAATAAAAAAATGTCATATGAAAAACGAAAAAAGTAAAAAAAAAACGCGTTTTTTCGCAGTTTTTCGCAAAAAAAATAGTACAAATAAAAATTTTAAAACCAACGAGGGTCATCTTGTTGCGAATCATGTTTACAATATGTCGTTCAAATTTCAAGAGAATCGGTTTATTAGTTGTAGAGATACGATGGAGCTAGATTTTGAAAACGTTGTTTCTAGAAAAACGCGTTTGAAGTTTATACTATGAAAAACTCTTACCTAAACTCAATCCGCAATTCCTGCACCGTACAAAATCCCTTCTGATTGCTCATCATCGTCGATTTCTTCAAGTCTTCCTTGCTTTCGATTTTTTTAAATTTTCAACGTGGACTGGCCCCTTCAAGTGTTTTGTGCGACAAGACAGAGACTGTCATATTCTCCTCTGGCTTGACAATACTACTGCCATTGCATACGTTAATAAGACTGGGCGGTATACGTTTTGAAAATCTACCGGTGTTTGAGAAAGATAAAAACATACGTGCAGCTACAACATTAAGGGCATACATCGAACGAACAAAAGAGATCCGGGGGACTTGCGAGACTCTTTTTGTCGCGGTGCGTAAACCCCATAAAGCGGTCGGATCTCAAACTCTAAGCAAGTGGGTGAAAAAATCCCTAGACAAAAGAGGAATAGATACGAATATTTTCTCGGCGCATAGCGCGAGATACGCATCATCCTCTGCAGCAAAAGCAAAGGGTGTAAATATTGATCTAATAAGAGGTACAGTTGGCTGGACACAAAAGTCAGACATTTGCGAAATTTTATGATCACCCTATTATCCAAGATAAAAGTTTATTTGCTCAAGCAATTCTAGATAGTTGAGCAAGATGAGGCTCCGAAATATTATTTTAAAAAACCTGTAATTCGTGTTTTCCAAATATACGCTGACAACGGATAATGCCACAACAACTTTAAATATCTACAACCTGATCTGAGGAAGAGGCGCGAATTACAATTGAACGATTAAACGAACATACTTGTAAGTGATGTTTGATCGTAATTGTATGTAGCGCCTCTTTCGAAAGATCAGAGACCCTTCCCAATTGCTTATAAAAAATGTTCCATACCCATCTCCCTGCGAGAGATATCCCAGAAGGGTTGTGGCTACTCTCAAAAAATGAAGAAACAGAGGAAGCGGAGAGAGTCATCGCCCACTAAGAACAAATGTTCTAGACTTTGTATATGTTGTTACTCTGGCAACGCGTAGGGGCACTACAACCTGATCTTTCGGACGAGGCGCTACATACAATTACGATCAAACATCACTTACAAGTAAGTTCGTTTAATCGTTCAATTAGTTTGTTTAGGTTAGGTAAGACTACTACTTGATTTGTTTGTTTGAAGATTCGTTTCGATTAGGTACAAGTGCAATTCATTGGTTCGTTTGGGTTGCTTTATGTTAGATGAAAATATGATTTAATTTGTTTGGGCCAGGTGTAAATGCAATCGAGGTTGTAGTACAGTAAAAACGTGAGCAGTTACATTGATCTTCAAATGTCCTTTCGTCATTCCCCAAAGTATCATGTTCACGAGAGTAGAACAATCATAGCATCGCTTAAGTCCCAATCAAAACACAGCTAAACACCCAATGCGGCAACCCGGTTCGGATACGATTTTGAGACGGTTGCGAACGAATGCCAAGCCGCCAAGACTAGCAACGCCAAGAATATTCTCCCCAATGTAAAAATATATGTACCTGCGAAGCTTGGTAGATATTTGTGCACATGTTCATGGCACTCCCTGTCAGCATCCAGAGGATAACGGGACCGTAAATCGTCTGAAGATGGTCCCGACATCGTGCCAATCGCTGGCGGCGCGCAACGCATTCCCTGATGACACCCAGATGATCATCAGACGCGATGAGGTTGCACATGCGATAGGAGAGAAGGCGAAGTTGACCAGCCATTTGGAAGATGTAGAAGCCAAAAAGGGCGTCCGTGGTCGTTGTTATTGAAATTAACGTGTAACTCGCGGCTACCTCGATGACGTAACTGACGACGAATAAAGTGTTGCCCTCCGGGAATGGATACTTCGAGGGGTAGGGCGTGCGACGTTGGAGAACCTCCGCACCGTGTGACAGTTGAATGATAATCGATATGAGCGGGTGCAAATTGTACACAGAGATGACAAAGACCGTTGAGAGTGACAGCCAGAGTGTCGGACGATAAAAATATTCAATCGGCGAAAGTAGCACGGCCCGATAATGCGGATTTACCAGATCCGAGCGGAAATTTTGATCCAGGATCTCGTGCAGCTCAGCGAGACGATCGCGATAGACCGATAAGACGATCAACTTTCGACGGAATGGAACGAGAACGCTTACGGTTGATGACACGTATGTGTGTGGGTGTGTGTGACTGGCTGAACGGCCGTTCAATATCGATAATCAATTGAGAAATTACCTTTAGTAACATTGTGCCAAAGCTTATTGCTATTCCAAGACCCTTGGTGAGCAGGCCAATGTTCGTTCTGTGACTAACTACGAAGTACATTATACCGAAAGATGTTATGATACTCGCGGTAAAGTGAGCGACGACCATCAGTCGAAAGTACCTCGAGGAACCGCCACCCGGCCATAGTCCGGCTATTATAGAAAGTCGCTTAACATCGCGAGCGTAACCCTCGTACCTCTGCAATTGCTCGTCCATTACGCAAAGTATTCGAGGATCATGTACGATACGCGCCGACAGTCAATGACATCTCGTCCAGAAGAAAGCTTCGGAACGTTAGGGAAGCGAAAGAAAATTTCCAGTGGGCAACGTCAAACCGGTACGTATAATGACGTTTAATGTAAGAAAATTGGCTTCTATAGCCGATAAGTGCAGCCGATGATTATTTATGCTCGTCAAACGGATCGTAGGAAGAAGATAATGGGCTGATAAGCGGCAAAAAGCTTTCGTGCTCGCAAAGCAATTGTTGCATCAATCTGGGGTAAGTTAATCGCGTCGATTCGAACGTTCTTGACCGCTCGGTCGGGGTAGGGTTGCCGGAAAGATGAGCGCGCAAGCTGCCGCACGTTCCGTACGATCGATTTAGTCGTCTGGACACAACTCACCGGTAGCCAACCTTCTTATTAATCGTGGCTGAAGAACAAGACTCGGGTCTTTAGGGTTAGATCACCACGTGCTCACGATTCTTGTAAGCACAAATTTGCAAGTCCACCAACAATTGTACTTTTACGGTCGATCGCGGATCCACCGAGGCGCAGCGATTTTTCGAATCTGTCCTGCTTCCGTCGAGCCAGGTACAATGCGCAAAGATCCTTTCCTCGGAGCGGAAAATATAAAGCTTCGTGAGAAGAGGGGGGGTAGAGAGGAAGATGGAAAGAAAGAGAAAGAGGTTTTGAAAAATTACAGTAATCGTAAAAAACCGTCGATAACTCGTTTGCCGCTTCTTCCTCATCTGCAGGTTTCCAATTCTTCTCTCGTCTATTTCGAAAAGAATTCGTATGTTGCTAAATAACACGCTGTGGGCTTTACGCCACGTAGTTTGTTTGGGTGGGGACATTGTAGTATGACGCGTGACGTCATTGGAGAAAACATTTCCGGGATGTATTACAAGGACGCTTACCCGAAGGATATTTTAAGCTCTGGTTAGATGCGGTTCAATCGTCGCTCACCGCCTTTGGATTTGTTTGAGTTTGTTTGCGGCCATCGTCACTTTCGGAGATGATAAAATATGCGATAGGACACATCAATCATTAACAGCGCGTATACACATCTATCTCTCGACGAGCAAACTTATTCCAAGATCTATCGGTTCCTCTAGTGCCTTAGAGCCTTATCATTCGTCGTGGCCCGCCCACTCGCCCTTTTTCGATCGTTTGCAGCGAGAATAAATACGACACTGCCGTGTTTATTGCGCTCGAAAACATTGTTGTTTGTTTTCTTATATTTTTTATTTAAGCTGATGTACAAAAAGAATGAAATGATCTATAAAATAGCCAAGTACGCTGTACGTATTATGCAAGTGTACAAGAAATGTTCTACACAACATTGTTGAACCTTAGTAATAATCTTATTAAAAATGATTTATTTTTATTGAAAAATTGACACTATTATAACAAAAAATGATACTACCGTTATAAAAAAGTACAGAGTATGAATCACACGAGTACAATGGAAATACTGTGCAAGTTCTTGAGATGGATGGTTAAGACGAAAAAAAGGCGCCGGACGATTTAGCCTTCTCCGTTCCTACTATCCGAATAAGTAGCTTTTGCGACATAATATGTACATTTTTTTATATTTAAACGTTGTCCCAATTGCCAGCCAGCGGCCAAAGTATATTTAATTTAATATGTAATAGATGTGTAATAAAGTTGGTCATTCAAATTTTTATCTAACCTTTTGAGTTCATAAAATCCAATACAATTTCAAATTTGCGAGTTCTAACGGACACATCACTGATTCGATATGTACTTCCCGGGATCATCAATTTAATTACCATTCACATAACTAACTCATGGCAACAAAGTGTTGATTGTAGTCATGTAAAGAGTTTGGAGAATAATAGTATTTCTTTGAAATGCAATAATGGAAAATTCACTTTTCCAAATGAGCATATTGGAATAATCTAAAAAATAAATCGCAATCATTTGCCTAAGCAATTTCGTTGTTTCAAATTCATGAGCTGACAAGGAGACGGCAAGACCGTGGGGTCGGGGATTTGGCCAAATTTTTTTGTGGTGAAAGAGGACCCCTAGCACCTTACGTGGTTAAAGTAGTAGGACGCACTACTCGGAAAATTCCGAGAAAAATCGATTCAAAGTTTCTTAGGCACCTTATAAGTTTAAAATGTCAGGCACTTGTCGAGCCGCCGACTAGTCTAGACGGTTAGGGCTCGGTCTTTTGCGCCGAACGTCTCGCGTTCGATTCCTCCTTCGGATCTTATTTTTTTTGTTATCCCAACAATTATTCAAAACGTTTCTCATCCCTACATAATTTTTTTCAATTTATTTTATCTCAAGAACGTAAAGTTTTTATTCACTGAAAAATATTCGTGCTCGTTGTTCTATTTGGTTTTATGACCTTGTAAGGGTCTAAAGAATGTGGACCTGGGGTCCCCTTAGGATTATAACGGACATCTGCGCATAGGCCTGTGCGTGAGTCTGTGAGAATTGAACAGCAGTTCATTTTTCGATTTCGTCGTGAACAGACGTACCTATTTCTAATTGTTAAATTTCAAAGTTCTCTTACAATTCGAAGTTAAAAATGTCGACTGAGGAAGTTGCTGGCTCTTCTGTAATAGGAGAGGAAATTCCTGAAGAATCCATGTACAGTGATAAATCAAAATTGCGATTGAAGGACGCAGTAGTTTATTATGAAAGGCTGTTGACGGAAAATAATTTAATTGCATCACAATGCTATGTTATTGGCCGGAGAACCTAATAATAATACATTGGAACTTTTGGGTGAAAAAAAAATGGTAATTGAAGAGGAATTAATTCACGCTCATGAGGATTGCGAAGAACTACAGTTCGAAGTGCCCCAACTTGGTTCTTCTCCAGAGTACGAACCGGAACCGAAAAAAAAATAAATAAAAGTGAAATGATTCCCATCGCCTACAAAGTCAAAGTCGTGAACATTGCTAAAGCGCATCCCACGTGGTCTTTGGCGACATTGCAAAAAGAAGGATGTAGCCGCTTGAAGAGAAAAGAATATCTTTCACAATGGGAGAATGATATTCAAAGTGGTGGAACGAGATTAGACAAATTTGAGGCGATAGATTCGTGGACCTACGACCGTTTTGTGGAAGCAAGACAGCAATATCAGCAAGTTACGACAAGAAATTTACAACAATGGGCGTTGGCTGCTGCTGCAAAATTCATCAATTTCAATTTCAAGGCGTCTGATCGATGGGTCACGGCATTCAAACAGAAACATAAAATTTCTCAACGGAAAATCACGAAACTGGTTTCGAAAAAAGGGCGGCATCAATGGAGGAAATCCGGGCGTCTGCAGAGACCTTTCGTCGACAGACGTGCCGCTTAATACCTTAATACCATGAGGATTATGTTATAAATACTGACCAAACAGGTAAATACAAGTTTTCTGCGTACAAAATGTTTTTACCTATGCAAAATGTATAAATTCAAAATTAATTATATAAAAAGTTTCTACATCCATATTCGAATATTTTTTAATATAAAAAATACTATTTTTTCAGGATGTCAATATCAATCTGTTTTCAACAGGACACTCACTCAAAAAGAGAGTAAAACAGTTTTCGTCAAAAAGTCGGATTTGAATAAAGTGACGCATTCGTACACCGCACAATACTTCATAACATTATTCGGAAAACTGCTCACACATGTCTTCGTTTATTTGCAAGAGGCGACCGATCATTTCGGACCTCGTATTCAAAAATTAGTAGATGGCTATGCCAATACATATACGAACGTCATTGCATCATCATCGAAGTCCGGAAAACTAACAACAGCCTTATACACGGATTTTCTCCAGAAATGTTTAAAAACTTACGTCGGGGAGAATAAATTTTTACTTCTCATTGACTCTTGGTCAAACAAAACCAGAGATGTATGATGAAATCTTCCAAGATGACGAAAATATGCCAACTTGCTCTGTAAAAGTAATTCTTCCAAAATGCACTCCCTTGGTGCAACCTTGTGACGTTTACTTTTACAGACAAGTTAAAAATTTCATAAAGCGCTTGCAAAATTGCAGCGAATTGTTAGAGCAGAATCGTGAAATTAATTCCCGGGAAGATTGTATACAAATCCAATCAATAATTCATCATCAATTATCGTCACCGATATTCCGAGACATGATTCAATCCGCCTGGTTTGCCTAAAAATTATCAGTTACTAGAAACATTTTCATGAATGTTAATGGGATATGTTTTTTTACGGATGTATTGCAAACTCCCTGCGATGGTAAAAATCCGGTTTTATATGTTGCGCAAGATGTCGCAAAAACTATTGCTTTGTTTGTTTCTACGATAATTACCACAGCGGTTTTTGTATATAATTATTATATGAATAAAAATTGAATTTTTCCTAATCGACTGTTATTCTAATTAACATGTTCCTTCTCATATACTTTCCAATGAAAAATAAAAAAACCCACCGTTATGAATTGTTTTACTGGAAAAAAAAGAAAATAATTTTAAAAAATGAAAAGAATTTTAAAAAATAATGTAAATAATTTTTTTTAATTATGTAGGGATGAGAAACGTTTTGAATAATTGTTGGGATAACAAAAAAAAATAAGATCCGAAGGAGGAATCGAACGCGAGACCTCCGGCGCAAAAGACCGAGCCCTAACCGTCTAGATTAGACGGCAGCTCGACAAGTGCCTGACACTTTAAACTCATGAGGCGCCTAAGAAACTTTGAATCGATTTTTCTCGGAATTATCCGAGTAGTGCGTCCTACTACTTTAACCACGTGAGGTGCTAGGGGTCCTCTTTCACCACAAAAAAAATTCGGCCAAATCCCCGACCCCACGGTCGTGCCGTCTCCTTGTGAGTAGTTGGCATGTCGATATTCTTCGCTAAGCTTTTTTCTTACCCATGCATGCCGAGAACTTGCAGAGTATTTCCAGTGTACTTGTGGGGTTCATACGTTGTATTCGTCTAAAATGGTAATATCAATTTTTGTGATAATTATTTGATTCCTTCAATGAAGATAACAGATTTTCAATAAGATTATTCGTAAGCTGTTCACTGCCTGAGAGTAGTTTGTGTTTGGCCATTGTGATCTCCGTTGCTAGCCGCGCTCGACCAACTCGCGTCAACAGGGATGAAAAATCTCTTGTGAACGAGTGGGCGAGCGTGCAATATACTGTTTGGGACAGTGCAGCGCGGTCGTCCGTCGAGTGACGATCGTCGGTGACGCGCAAGGCGAAAGGGCCCTGGTCCTCTGACATACGACTCCACTGAGTAAAACACATACGACTCTCCCGAGTAAAACACAGGCAACTCGCCTATCACAAGCGGTCGGGTAAACGGACATACGGTCCTCGATTCTCCAACCCTTAAAATACATTCGATGATCACAGCGGTCGGGTGAACGGTCGTACGGTCCTTGATTCTCCGAGCGAGTCATCAAACGCACATTCGAAAACAATACGACAAATCAAACGAAGGTTCAATACGAAATAACGCGCGAGATCGCAATGGCACAAACCAAACGAGCTTTATGCCTTCTTATTTACGCAAATTCACAATCGTCGAATCGTCATGGATTTTTATGCCGCAAGGCTTTTCCCACAAGAGCCAATAAACGTAGAAAATACGATGGCTCAAACGCAAGTGTTTTTTCATTTCTTAAAAAACCTCAACTTCTTTCGTTCATTCAAAAAATACATATCCAAAACGACGGGGCAACTTCGCAATGAAGGAGCTTCGACAATACAGAAGCTTTAACAATTTTGTGTACAACATGCGTTCTACACATGGTGCATGCATAATACGTACATTGTACTTGGCTATTTTATAAATCATTTTATTTTTTTCTGCAATTGATTAATGAAAAAAATGTAATAAAACTATTGTTTGAATAACAATAAATGATTTTATTTTTAACGTAAATCACAATTTTTTCTAAAGCAAAACGAACAACAATGTTTGTGAGGGAATTTTTCATGACTTGGCGTACTTTTGGTCAGTAACCAAAGATGTATATTTTCTGAGTGCCTTACGAGACATTTCCACTGCGGGAATTCGATGCAAGACATATTCATATTTGGGGCCCCGCAATACCTAATGGTATTTATTTTTCATTGTCGGTGATCGAGCGGACAAATTCATATATTTGACTTTGCAACACTTACAGATATCTTTCAGTCTTTGTGGTCGGCGCGAGACAAATCCACATTTTTTGCTCCTCGGCACTTGCCATACATTTTTGATTGCCTTCGAGCAATGTATACAAATTTCGTATTTCTGGCTATTCAGTACCTGAGCTTATGAATGTCTCTTTACCTTTACTCCATGCAAGAAAGTTCCACATGCTTGGCTTTCCACTCAGTTTATTTGACAATATTAGGTTATTTAATTGCCTCTGAACAATTTTTTGGTTGACGGTAAGCAAAGATAAATATTTTTTGTTTAATTGATTAAACATTTGTTTTTGCTTTAATCTAAGTATTTTCCATGGTCTATGTTCGAGGGTAATAAAATCATATTGTCGGCCTTTATATATCTGGAAGTGACAGTTTTTGTTGTCTGCGATTGAGCAAGCAAAACGATAGATTTAACTCGGCCATGTTTAGACATTATACAGCACCTCGATGCCTATAAGTATGCATTTTTCGTTGTCTCCCAGTAATGAAAAGTTTATATTCTTGACTGTTCAGTACCTGAACATATGTATTTTCCCTTGCCCGTGTTCGATGCAAGAAAGTTTCATATTTTTGGCGTTTTATTATATACAGTGCAAAATTGTATGCAGACGAGCCCAATGTTTTACCTTCCTGTTCACACTTTCAAGTCATTTTTTGAGGTTCGAATTCGCGACACGAAGAACCTTCGTGAAATTTATTTTCGACCCTGGAAATACCCTTTTATTATACGTATTCGAAGGAAATTTTGAGGTTCAAATTTGCGACGAGAAAAACCTCCGTCAAATTTATGTTTAGCCCTACCCCCATGGAAATTTATGTATGTAAAATATATGCAGAAAATATATGATACATGTATATATATCGGTCGCATATATAGTGACGAAAAATACAATAATACGTATATATTCAGTATATATGCACCAAATATATGACGCATATATGACCCATATATTTTCGATGTATTTTTCTGACCAAAAAAATATATGCTACGTATAAACACTTATATGATGCATATATGAGGCATATACGATGCATATATTTTCGATATATTTTCAATCTATTTTTTGTCAGAAAAATATATGCGTCATATATGACTCATATATGTGTCATTTATGCGTCATGTATGACGCACACATTTTTGATACATATTCCTGACAAGAAATATATGCTGTGTATAAACACTATTAAACTTAATAAAACTTAAAACTTAAACTTAAAAAAACTTAACTTATAGTTAAAGTACACTATTACATATAAACACTATATACAGATATGCGTAGCATATCTGTATATATGTGGCATATATGTACCATTTATGCAGTATATATGGGGTATATATGCAGGGTAAATGCTACATATATCATTGATATATGATACATTGATATACAGTAATACCACGCATATACATCTCATATATTAAAACGTTACGAAAATTAGAATTTGGCACATATATGCGACATATATTTTCAATATATGGCATACATTTCACATATATTACAATTATTAATCAAATAAATTTGCAGTATATTTTTGCGTATATAAATTTCCATGGGGGTAAGGGCGGTTTGTTCTACGCTTTCATTAATGAATTATGCAACCATATTTAGATGTTAGACCTGTCGAAACGCCTCTCTCTGCAACACATTATGATATGTCACGGTATCACATACAGGTCTAGAAACCCCAGGGTTTTTAATGCTGTCGGGCGGGGCGGGGGGGGGGGCGCCCTCGATACTGAGGAAAAAACCATAGTTCCTTATTTACATGCCGGAGGTGCCGTGAGTTAGCAGTTAGTAAATGTAGATAAACAGCAATCACCTTGACAGCGTTGTCTATTGAATCGAAAAAAATGCCTCAAACGTGCGTGGTCCCAAGGAAAAAAAAATTTTAACTGTAAGTAAATATCCGTCAATGTTCAAAGTTCCGGAGAACGAAGAATTGCGACGAAAATGGGAGGTCGTTATTTCCGGTATTGAATCCCTAAAGACGTCACAACACGTATGCGAACGCTATTTCCAGCCACGATATATCGTGTGAATTTTGGTGAAGCGGGATCCCGATGGACGAATTATCGTCGATTTAAGTATAAATTAATTACATACCTATATAAGTTTAGAGGCTTTATTCTTCCCTGTTGCATACAGTAAAAAAACTGTACAAAACTGTACAATGTTCGTTCAGAACATAGTGTAATACTCTGAATAGAAAAACGTTAAGCCCTAGCACACGTTTTCACAACGTCAATGAAAATATTAATTAACGTGGGAATTGAATAAGTCAAGTGGGCCACAGACACTCCACCACTTCGCTATACATCATTACTTACATTAGAAAGTATAATTTACTGTCCGAGAACTCAAGTGCCCCTGCTTGATGTTTACGGATGCTGATAATTAATAACTTACCGGTTTTTTTAAATAAATAATTGTTATACTCATTATAGGAACAGTAGTGAAAAAATTAAATATGTTCCATTCATATCGTTCTTGAAGATAGTTTTAGTTTAAAAAAACTTGCGCCATAACACGCTGCTCGACCTTCTGTTGATTGGCTAACTTCTAGGTAGCAGCGCTTCATATGGCAGAAACGAGAACCACCACTTCGTCTCATTATCTGACCCACCTTCAACTCCAGAAGTTTCCCGACCTGTGGGTAAGAACGTGTATTATGTACTTATATAGCAGGCAAGATAGCAGTCAGCTGTCGAGCTGCACGAGGCGAGTCCTAAACGCGTTTCACTTCGCGCTGTAAACCGAATTGTTAATCAACCCTCAAAAGGGCATATTTAATATGTTTACGACATGGCCGAATGACTTTATCCTATTGAACTATAGCACAAGTGTGGGATAATTTCTAGGGTCATATCGTCTGGAAATTCGGTCGAAACTTATGAGACCTCGGTATTGAGTGGCAGGATCGAAAAATACCCTAAACAAAACGATAGGGAAAAATCACATTACATTGGTGAAATGTCATTAGATTTCCGATTCGTCGTCGTGTTTTTACGTGACATCGATTAAAAGTAAAAAAAAAAACGAGCAGTAAAAGGCCATCTTGGTGTATGCACGGCGTGTTCGTTAGTGGCGGCGACATTTTTTTCCATTACTTGGCTTCGAGACCACGGTTTTATACACCATTTTCATTTCATTTTTCGTGCACTGGTTGTTTTCTTCTTTAATGTACTGAATTTAATTTAATGAATTTAATGATTTAATGAATAATTGACGTTAGGGGTCGCCAGTATTACGTATACGTAACATGTATACATCGCCTGCTATTTTCGCTAACAGTAAATATGGAGATAGCACCTTATATTTTGCACGCATAAGTAATTTCGAGCGACAAGTCCTATAAAAACAATTATCTATCGCGTAAAGCTCAAAATGATGGCGGAACGAGGAATATTTATTAATTGCTGTCGTGCAGGTATAAAGTGATCGCAGACAAATCGTACAATGCAGCGAAATAACGAAAAATTTATTCATTTGTTAATTTGGACCACTTTTTTACAACTTTTCCTTATTTCATATTGTCCTGGAATGCATTTTGCCTTATGCGCAACCTAATATAAAAAACAACCGCGTTTGCAAAATATCCGAGCCATGTTCTGCGCATGGAAAAGAAAAAGGTTAAATCGCTAACACATTTGTTGCACTCGAATGACTACTCTATGTGGTAACTATATACTCGGAATCACAGTACACGCAGGTTATGTTCTCACTATCAAGGCAACACCCCTCGATACCAGCGACACCCAAAACGGCTTCAAGACGTGAGTCACCCCCACTATTGAAACTCTATCGAGTGGCTAGCCCTGTATGTAAGACCATGATCGAGACGTTGCCGCGTCTCTTGATCTGTAAGACATAACGATGACTCGATAGATATTATCTGTAATCGGTAAAGTAATTATAGTTTTGGAAAGTGGGACCTACGGCTCCGAACATGCCCAGCGATTACGAGATTATGCAAGCCGACAGTTACCACTGGTTTCCATATAAAAATTATGAGAATGCTCGTTATGAAAGGAATCTCACCAAATCCTGGCCATCCACTACTCTACACGGTATACCGAAAAGACGCGATCTGGTAAAATGGTTTCATCGCCGGCAACATCCGCCCTTGTTAGACGGACCGTGTGTGCGACTATTACTCATTTTGGACATCAGTACCTCGGTTTTCAGAATCACTTTTTTTACTTCTTCTTCCACATACTCGGCATAGCGTAGTAGGGAGCCGTCCTTTTGAGGTTATCCGTCACCGTGATCGACAAGAATGTCTTCTAATATACGATATAAATGAGTGTGTCACTTTAACAGAAAGCATAAGCTCAATTTCTTTTCGACATTAATTGACAGTATACATGCAGGTACAATGACAACGTATAAGTGTGTATAAAAACCTCTAGTCGGTATGTTTTAGTGAAACATTAAAACATGTATATATCATGTAAATTTGTAATACTTTTCCGGTGTTTTACATTATCGGCGTATCGTGTGATGAAAAATAATTTATAATTTAAAAAGTGCCGGTCCAAATGCTAATTATTTACACGTATGAAATATTTTCTTGTCTTGTAAATACTTACGATTGTCGGGTTCTGTTTCTGGTGTTACCGCGATTACGTTAAGACAAACGTTTTTCGGATTTCTTCAACAGATAAGTTAGTCCCTTTATAGCGTCTCTTCGATTCTTACCCTTTTACGGTTAATGGAAGTGTAGCGGCCACTTTTACTTTGTGGTCTAGCTATTACTGTATTACTCGGTCACTTGTTGTCGGAGAGACGCTAGTGGTGAAATTTTGTACCTGAACTTTTTCAATGTTATTTCATATAGTTATCGGCTCGAAAAACCTCATGGTTGACTGAAATTGTTGAATTTATTTACAAGTTGTAAACACTGTTATATTGTTCAGGCGCATTCTAGGAGTGTAATCGCCGGTTCGTCATAAAGCATCACTTTTCGTCGAGAGTGCGCAGTAAGAAAAAATACGAAAACGAGGTGTTCACTATCTGAAATGGACAGTAATTATATTTTTGTGGATTGTACGGTTTGTGGGTCAATCGAAAAGTACCCACTGCCATAAACATGTCAAGCGATATTGGGTAAAATTGGCAGGCTTTCAGAACCAAAGGTTTGCCCATTAGCATCGTGAGTACATTCGATAAAAATAACTTATCACCGCAGCCTGGCCACTCGCTGCTGTACGTCGCCTCTCGAAGAACTTCGGACTACCGAATTGTACAGAAGAATGTAACAAATAGTGAACAAGCAGATCAATTTATTTCTTGGTCCTGAGCATACCTCGGTGGTCAGGAGTAATCCGAACCATGCGTAGAGCAGAGTTTGCATAAGCTTCATCGCAATATAAGCTGCAACCAACACAGCTTTGTCCATGCTGATCTGTAATTTAATCACGGAAACAGGGTTTCGGGATTTTCGATTAGTACCCGATAAGTCTTTACGAGGGCTGATAAAGATACGTATACGTTTTTCTTGTCATGGTTAGAGGAGTTCTATTGAGTTTATTTGGGTAAAATTAAGACAGGGATTGATTCGTTCGTTTGTGTTATGTTAGAATAGTATTTGATTTTTTGTTCGAAGGTTTGTTTCATTTTGGTAAAAATACTATTTATTCGGTGGTATGAGTTTTTTGGGTTGAATAAAATGCGATTTGGTTTGTTTGGGTCAGGTACAAATACGATTTAGGCTTTTTGTTTGGGTTAGATGTAAATGTGATTTGGTTTGCTCGGTGTAAATACAGGTATAAATGCAATCGCGATTTTAACACAGTAAAAAAACGTAATCTGGTATAATCATCTTCAAATGTCCTTTCGTCTTTCCCCGCGTTTCATGTTTAACAGAGTAGAGAAATCATAGCATCGCGTAAGTCTTAGACAAGACGCAGCTAAGCTAGCAATGTGGTGCCCCCGGTTTGGACACGATTTCGAGACGGTTGCCAATGGATGCCGAACTGCCAAGACTAGCAACGCCAAGAATGTTCTCCCAAAAGTCAAAACGTATGTACCTGTGAAGCTTGGAAGATATTTGTGCAGATGTTCATGGCACTCGTTGTCAGCATCCAGAGGACAACGGGGCCGTAAATTGTTTGGAGATGATCCCGACATCGTGTTAGTGTTTGTATGCGCATGACGCATTCCCTGACGACACTGATATGATTATCGGATGCGGTTAGGTTGCGCATGTGATAGGAGAGAACGCGAAGTTGACCGGACATTTGAAAGATGTAGAAGCCAAAAAGAGCGTCCGTACTTGTTGTTACCGAGATTATCGAGTAACTCGCGGCCACCTCGATGACGTAACTGACGACTAATAGAGAGTCACTCTCCGGGAAGGGATACTTCGAGGGGTAGGGTGTGCGATGCTGGAGAATCTGCGCACCGTGTGACAGTTGAACGATAATCGATATGAGCGGATTCAAATTGTATATAACGACGACACCGAGGGTTAAGAACACCAGCCAGAATGTCGGACGATAAAAATATTCAATCGGCGAAAGTAGCACGGTCCGGTATTTAGGATTTGCCAGATCCGAGCGAAACTTTTCATCCAGGGTCTCGTGCAGCTCGGCGAGACGATCGCGATAGATCGATAAGACGATCAACTTTCGAGGGAATCGAACGGAAAGGTTCACGGTTGATGACACATATGTGTGACTGGTTGAACGGCCCGTTCAATGTCGAAAATTAATTGAAAAGTTACCTTCAGTAATATTGTATAAAAGCTCACTGCTAGTCCAAGACCCTTGGTGAGCAGGCCAATATTCGTTCTGTGACTGAATACGAAGTGCATTATACCGCAAGCCGTTATGATACTCGTGGTGGAGTGGACGACGACCACCATTCGAAAGAACCTCGAGGATTTGCGACCCGGCCATAATCCGGCGAATAGCGAAAGTCTTTTAACATCGCGAGCGTAACTCTCGTACCTCCGCAATTGCTCGTCCATTACGCGAAGTATTCGAGAAGCATGTACAACTCGAGCCGACAGACAATAATATCCCGTCCAGAAGAATGCTTCTAAACGTTAGGAAAGCGACAGAAAATTACTAGTGGGCAACGTGCAACCAGTAAGTATAATCGGTTCCAATGTCAGAAAATTGGTTTCTAAAGCCGACGAGTGGAGCGAATGATTAATTATTATGCCCGTCAAACGCATCCTACGGAAAAAATAATTGGCGGATAAACGGCAAAACGCTCTCGTGTTCGCAGTACAATTGTTGCACGAACCTGGCGTAAGATAATCGTCGATTCGTTCAACCTTGGAAGTTCGGTCGGGGTAGCGTTGCTGGAAAATCGAGAGCGTAAGCTACCGCACGTTCAGTACGATCGATTCAGTCGTCTGAACAAAACTCACCGGTAACGAACCGCGTCCCTAATCGTAGCTGAAGAACAAGATCCGGTTTACGGGGGGTGTGGGGGATTGCGACCTGCTCAGGATTTTTGTAAGTACAAATTTGCAAGTCCACCAAGAATTGTACTTTGACTTTCGATCGTGGATCCATCGAGGCGCAACTATCTTTCATATATTAATCCTTGCGTCGGACCAGGTGCAATGCATGAGGCACCTCTCCGCAGAGGAGGGATAAAAAAGGTCGCGAGAAGAGGGGGAGAAAGAAAAAGAGGCCTTGAATATTTACAGTAATCGTAAAAAACCGTCGATAACTCGTTTACCGCTTCTTTCGTATCTGCAGTTTTCCCATTCTTCTTTCGTCTATTCCGAGAAAAATTGCGTAATGTTAGATTACACCCGCGTACAAAACTTGCAACTCTCGTCTATCACCAAATATGACGCTATGGGCTCTACGCCACAGAGTGTGGATGGAGACATTCTATTGCTATGCGTAACATCATTGGAGAACACATTTTTGGAATACATCACAAGTACGCAGTACGCAGTAAACGCAGACGAGCTCAAAGTTTTACTTGCCTTCCTGTTCACACGTTCGAATAATTTTTTGAGGTTCGAATTCGCGACATGAAGAACCTTCATGAAATTTATTTTCGACCCTGGAAAGACCCTTTTATTATACGTATTCAAAGGACATTTTGAGGTTCGAATTTGCGACGAGAAAAACCTCCATCAAATTTATTGTTTGCCTTAAGAGCGGTTTTTTTACGCTTTCATTCATAAATGATGCAATCATATTTAGAGGTTAGACCTGTCAAAACGCCTCACTCTGCAACACATTATGTTATGCCACGGTCTCACATACAGGTCTAGAAACTCCAGCGTTTTTTAATGCTGGCAGGGCGGGGGGGGGGGCGTCCTCGATACTGAGGGGAAAAACATAGTTCCTTACTTATCTGCTAGAGGTGCCGTCAGTTAGCAGTTAGTAGATATAGATGTACAGCAATCACCTTGACACGCCTCAAATGCCGCACACGAGCGTGGTCCCGAGAATTTTTTTTTTAATTGTGAGTAAATATCCGTCAATGTTCACAGTTCCGAAAAACGAAGAATTTCGACAGAAATGGGAGGTCGTTATTTCCGGTATTGAATCCCTAAAGACGTCACAACACGTTTGCGAACGCCATTTCGAGCCACGATATATCGTGTGAAATTTGGTGAAGCGGGATCCAGATGGACGAATTCTCATCGATTTAAGTATAAATTAATTACATACCTATATAAGTTTAGAGACTTTATTCTTCCCTTTTGCATACAGTATAAAAACTGTACAAAATCGTTGTAATGTTCTTTTATAACATAGTGTAATACTCTGAAAAGAAAAACGTTACGCCCTAGTACACGTTTTCACAACGTTAATGAAAATATTAATTAACGTGGGAATTGAATTAGTCAAGTGTGCCACAGACACTCCACCACTTCACTATACATCATTACTTACATTAGAAAGTATAATTTATTGTCCAAGAACTCAAGTGCCCCTGCTTGATGTTTTCGGATGCTGATAATTAATAACTTACCGGATTTTTTTAATAACAAATAATTGTTATGCTCATCATAGGAACATTAGTGAAAAAAAATTAAATATGTTCCATTCATATCGTTCTTGAAGATATTTTTAGTTTAAAAAAACTTGCGCCATAACACGCTGTCCGAACTTGTTGTTGATTGGCTAACTTCTAGGTAGCAGCGCTTCATATGGCAGAATCGAGAACCACCGCTTCATCTCATTGTCTGACCCACCTCCAACTGCAGAAGTTTCCCGACCTGTATGTAAGACTGTGTGTTATGTACATATACAGCGTGTGGCACATAAAGTGTTACAGAGCAATAGCACTCAAACTATTGATCATATCCAAAAATGTTTCAGACGAAAGTTTCAGTGTTCGAGAAGACCGTCATGCTGGACCACCATATTTTTTTATCGGTGGAGGCGCTGATGCTACGTCAAGGTCAACTCCACTTTTTTAAATGGACTGGTACTTTTTTTCAACCATCTTGTGGAACACCTCAAGCCGCATATAAACATTAGGCGCTCAAAGTCGTTCAAGGTCATTCAAAAAAAATTCATCCCGCAAATCTTTAATTTTTTGAAGAATTGTTTTAATAATTGGCTATAAACAATTTAATGCTCGACTTTTCGGCAAAAAATTGTTATATTCGGATTCAGCGGATCGAAATACATAAAAAAAAGTTTAGCTTCATCCATCCAGCTCAAAATTTTACGAACATATAATAACGTATCCACATCGAAAAACGTCGAACGCATTTTTCTCGAAACTATGTTTTTTAAGTCGGTGACCACTATAATTCAAAAATCACTCGATGGATTTTGATGATATTTGGTGTGCTTATTGATAGCATTAAAAACTAGTCCTTAATCGAAGAATTTTTATTTTTGTTGAAAATTTCTATTTTTTTTTAACAATAAGCGAGCGATTTTTTGGTCGAAAATCGAAAGTTATCTGTCAGAAGCCGCCATTTTGTTGATTAAAAAAAAGCTTGGATTTATTATTAAACTGAAGATTTCTTTTTTGGTTTTTTATTTCAGATGATCCAGTAAAATTTTATGATGGTCACCGCAAAACACTACATGCCGAAGGGGGTCCGACAAAGATGGCGATATTTTTATAAATAATCAATATTTTTATTTGAAAATTTGTACAAATCAAGTTGAAATATAACATAAAGAGTCTGTGTAACCACTTTTGTAAAACAAACTTAATTAGTATAAATTTTTTTATTGAAAATGCTCGTTTTTTCACGCCTCTGACTGCATCTCACCCCTTAATGCATATGTAGCTGCAGAAGAAGAATGCAAATTTTACTAAACTGTGAATGGCACGAATAATTGACGTTACTGGTCGCCAGTATTACGCGTGCGTAACACGTATACATCGCCTGTTCTTTTCGCTAACAATAAATATGGAGATAGTACCTTATATATTGCACGCAAAAATAATTTCAAGCGGACAAATCCTATAAAAAAAATTATCTATCGCTTGAGGCTCAAAGTGATAACGGAACGAGGAATATCTATTAATTGCTGTCGTGCAGGTATAGAATAATCGCAAACAAAACGTACAATGTAGCGAAATAACGAAAATTTTATTCATCTGTTAATTTAGGCCATTTTTTTACAGCAACTTTTTTCTAATTTCCTATTTTCCTGGAGTGAATTTTACCTTAAGCGGAACCTAATATAAAACACAATCGCGTATGACAAAATATCCGAGCGTGGAAAAGAGAAATCATAAGTCACTAACACATTTATTGCACTCGAATTACTACTCTATGTGGTAACCATATACTTGGAATCACAGTATACGCAGGTTATGTTCTCACTATCAAGACAACACCCCTCGATACCAGCGACACCAAAAACGGCTTTAAGACGCGAGTTACCCCCACTATTGAACCTCTATCGAGTTGCTAGCCCTGTATATAAGACCGTGGTCGAGACCCTGCCACGTCTCTTGATCTGTAAGACATAACGATGACTCGATAGATATTATCTGTAATCGGTAAAGTGATTATAGTTTTAGAAAGTGGGACCTACGGCTACGATCATGCCCAGCGATAACGAGATGATGCAGGCTGACAGTATATACCACCGGTTTCCATATAAAAATTATAAGAACGCTCGGTATGAAAAGAATCTCACCGCATCCTGGCCATCCACTACTGTACACAGTGTACCGAAAAGACGCGATCTGTAAAAAAAAATGGTTTCATCACCGGCAACATCCGCCCTTGTTAGACGGACCATATGTGCGACTGTTTACTTAGTTTGGACATCAGTGCCTCGGTTTTCAGGAACACTTTTTCCACTTTTTCTTCCACATACTTGGTATAGCGTAGTAGGGAGTCGTCCTTTTGAGGTTTTCCGTCACCATAATCGACAAGAATGTCTTCTAATATACGATATAAATGAGTATGTCACTTTAACAGAAAGCATAAGCTCAATTTCATTTCGATATTAATTGACAGTACACATGCAGGTACAATGACAACGTATAAGTGTGTATCAAAACCTATAGTCGGTATGTTTTAGTGAAACATTGAAACATGTATGTATCATGTAAATTTGTAATACTTTTCTAGCGTTTTACATTATCGGCATATCGTGTAATGAAAAATAATTTATAATTTAAAAAGTGCCGGTCTAAATGCTAATTATTTACACGTGTGAATTATTTTCTTGTTTTGTAAGTACTTACGATTGTCGGGTTCTTGTTTCTGGTGTTACAGCGATTACGTTAAGACAAACGTTTTTCGGATTTTTTCAACAGATAAGTTAGTACTTTTATAGCTTCTCTTCGATTCTTACCCTTTTAGGGTTAATCGAACCGTCGCGGCCACTGTTACTTTGTCGTCTAGCTATTACTGTACTACTCATTCACTTGTTGTCGGAGAGACGCTAGTGGTGAAATTTTGTACCTGAACTTTTTCAGTGTCATTTCATATCATTATCGGCTCGAAAAAATTCACGATTGACTGAAATTGTTGAGTTTATTTACAAGTTGTAAAGACTCTTATATTGTTGAGACGTATTCTAGGAGTGTAATCGCCGGTTCGTCATAAAGCATCACTTTTCGTCGAGAGTTCGCAGCAAGAAAAAATACGATAACGAAGTGTTCACTATCTGAAATGGACAATAATTACATTTTCGTGAATTGTACGGTTTGTGGGTCAATTGAAAAGTACCCACTGCCATAAACATGTCAAGCGATATTGGGTAAAATTGGCAGGCTTTCAGAACCAAAGGTTTGCCCATTAGCATCGTGAGTACATTCGATAAAAATAATTTATCACCGCAGCCGGGCCATCCGCTGCTGTACGTCGCCTCTTGAAGAACTTCGGACTACCGAATTGCATAGAAGAATGTAACAACTAGTGAATAAGCAGATCAATTTATTTCTTCGTCCTGAGCGTACCTCGGTGGTCAGAAATAATCCGAACCATCCGTAGAGCAGAGTTTGCATAAGCTTCATAGCAATATAAGCTGCAACCAAGACAGCTTTGTCCATGCTGATCTGCAATTTAATCACGGAAACAGAGTTTTGGGATTTTCGATTACTACCCGATAAGTCTACGTAAATCGTAGTGCGGTTAGTGCAAGCTAGGCCGGAAGTTACTAAGATCACAGAAGATGCTACGCAGCAGAGTGGCTGCTGGAGGTTGACGACGGAATAAACTACAACGAGGGCTGATAAAGATACGTATACGTTTTTCTTGCCATGGTTAGAGGAGTTCTATTGAATTTATTTGGGTTAAATTAAAATAGAGTTTGATTCGTTCGTTTGTGTTATGTTAGAATACTATTTGATTTTTTGTTCGAAGGTCTGTTTCATTTCGGTAAAAATACTATTTATTCGGTGGTTTGAGTTTTTTGGGTTGGGTAAAAGTGCGATTTGGTTTGTTTGGGTCAGATACAAATACGATTTAGGCTCTTTGTTTGGGTTAGATGTGAATGTGATTTGGTTTGCTCGGTGTAAATGCAGGTATAAATGCAGTAAGCTGGTATAATCATCTTCAAATGTCCTTTCGTCTTTCCCCGCGTTTCATGTTTACCAGAGTAGAGAAATCATACCATCGCGCAAGTCCCAGACAAGACGCAGCTAAGCCCGCAATGTAGTACCCCCGGTTTGGACACGATTTCGAGACGGTTGCCATTGGGTGCCGAACTGCCAAGACTAGCAACGCCAAGAATGTTCTCCCCAAAGTAAAAACGTATGTACCTGTGAAGCTTGGAAGATATTTGTGCAGATGTTCATGGCACTCGTTGTCAGCATCCAGAGGACAACGGGGCCATAAATCGTTTGGAGATGATCCCGACATCGTGCCAATGTTTGTATGCGCGTGACGCATTCCCTGATGACACCGAGATGATTACCGGACGCGGTTAGGTTGAACATGAGATAGGAGAGAACGCGAAGTTGACCGGACATTTGAAAGATGTAGAAGCCAAAAAGAGCGTCCGTACTTGTTGTTACCGAGATTATCGAGTAACTCGCGGCTACCTCGATGACGTAACTGACAACGAATAGAGAGTCACCCTCTGGGAAGGGATACTTCGAGGGATAGGGCGTGCGATGCTGGAGAACCTCCGCACCGTGTGACAGTTGAACGATAATCGATATGAGCGGATTCAAATTATATATAACGATGACACCGAGGGTTAAGAGCACCAGCCAGAATGTCGGACGATAAAAATATTCAATCGGTGAAAGTAGCACGGTCCGGTATTTAGGATTTGCCAGATCCGAGCGGAAATTTTCATCCAGGGTCTCGTGCAGCTCAGCGAGACGATCGCGATAGATCGATAAGACGATCAACTTTCGAGGGAATGGAACGAAAAGGTTCACGGTTGATGAGACGTGTAGTATGACTGGCAGAACGGCCCGTTCAACATCGATAATCAATTGTGAAAAGTTACCTTCAGTAATATTGTATAAAAGCTCACTGCTATTCCAATACCCTTGGTGAGCACGCCAATATTCGTTCTGTGACTGAATACGAAGTGCATTATACCGCAAGCCGTTATGATACTCGTGGTGGAGTGGACGACGACCACCATTCGAAAGAACCTCGAGGATCTGCGCCCCGGCCATAGTCCGGCGAGTAGCGAAAGTCTTTTAACATCGCGAGCGTAACTCTCGTACCTCCGCAATTGCTCGTCCATTACGCAAAGTATTCGAGAATCATATACGACTCGAGCCGACAGTCAATAATATCCCGTCCAGCAGAATGCTTCTAAACGTTAGGAAAGCGACAGAAAATTACTAGTGGGCAACGTGCAACCGGTAAGTATAATCGGTTCCAATGTCAGAGAATTGGTTTCTAAAGCCGACGAGTGGAGCGAATGATTATTTATGCCCGTTAGACGCATCCTACGGAAAAGATAATTGGCGGATAAATGGCAAAACGCTCTCGTGTTCGCAATACAATTGTTGCACGAACCTGGCGTAAGATAATCGTCGATTCGTTGAACCTTGAAAGTTCGGTCGGGGTAGTGTTGCTGGAAAATCGTGCGCGTAAACTGTCGCACGTTCGGTACGATCGATTCAGTCGTCTGAAAAAAACTCACCGGTAACGAACCGCGTCACTAATCGTAGCTGAAGAACAAGTTCCGGTCTATGGGGGGTGTGGGGGGTCGCGACGTGCTCAGGATTTTTTGTAAGTACAAATTTGAAGGTCCACCAGCAATTGTACTTTGACTTTCGATCGTGGATCCAACGAGGCGCAAGTATCTTTCGTATATTAACCCTGGTGTCAGACCAGGTGCAATGCATGGGGCTCCTCTCCTCAGAGGGGTGATGAAAAAGCTTGCGAAAAGAGGGGGAGAAAGAAAAAGAGGCCTTGAATATTTACAGTAATCGTAAAAAACCGTCGATAACTCGTTTGCCGCTTCTTCCGCATCTGCAGTTTTCCCATTCTTCTTTCGTCTATGCCGAGAAAAATTGCGTAATGTTAGATTACACCCGCGTACAAAACTTGCAACTCTCGTCTATCACTAAATAACACGCTGTGGGCTCTACGCCACAGAGTGTGGATGGAGACATTATATTGCTATGCGTGACGTCATTGGAGAACACATTTCCGGAATACATTACAAGTACGCTTACCCGGAGACCATTTTCAGGTCTGGTTCGATGCTGTTCAAAGTGAGGGCAAGATCAGTGGCCCCATTGGCGTCGTGCACGGCGTTTGGGTTTGTTCGGGTTTGTCCACGGCCATCGTTTGTAGTGTCTTTCATTGCCGGCGCATGTGTAATACAAAATAACTTATAATTTAAAAAACTTCCATTCTAAATGCCAGTTGTTTACGTGTGTGAATCATTTTCTTATTTTGCAAATACCTACGATTTCCGTGTTCCTGTTTCTGGTATTGTAGAAATTTCGTTAACGGGTTATACGCAGTTAGAAATTTAAAGAAATCGATTTTTTTATTGCGTTTTCGGAATGGACAAATATTTGAGTATATTCCCTGAAAATTCCAAATCGAGCCAGCGAATATTCTCGGAAATACACACATATTTGTAAGGACGCTCGGAGCGCGTCTCCGAGCGTCTGAGAAACTTCAAACGCGTTTTTCTCAAAACGTTGTTTTCAAAGTCGGTGAGCACGATTTCTCAAAAACGACTCAACCGATCGGTCTGCAATTTTAACACAACCTTGTCAGATATATTCTTCAGGTATTGATCGAAGAAATAAGATTTCCGATTATGATTTCTATTTTTTTTCAACGATTTAACGAGAAAAATTTGGTCGAAAATCGAAATTGTTTCTTTCCGGAGCCACCATTTTGTCAAAAATTGAAATTTCGACTATTCCTTCGATCAATACCTGGATTCATCTATCCCCTAAAAGAATCTTTTTGGTTTTTTCATTTTAGATCATCCAAACAGGAGATGCTTTGCTCACCGCCGGACACTTTTTTTCAGGGACCTCCAGGAGACTTCCTACAGGAACAATGTCAATGAATATTCTTGAAAATGAAAAATGCCAATTTAAAGCTAAAAGATGCCACTACACTGCCTAATATTTTCGTTTTGCCCAAATGAAATCCTTTTCCAGAAAAAAAATCGTGAAAAAACGACCTTTTTGGCCTTGCAACTGCGTATAACGCCTGAAGACAAACGTTTTCCGATTTTCTAAAATGAATGAATTATTCTTTTTATTGCGTCTCTTTAATTTTCACATTTCTAGGGTTCATGAGAGTGTTAAGGTCATTTTCACTTTGTGGTCTGGCTATTATTGTATTACTCGGCCACTTATTGTCCGAAAGGCGCTGGTGGTGAAATCTTCTACCTGAACTTTTGTAGTGTCATTTCTTATCATGGCAGGCTGGGAAAAAACTCAGAATTTACTGAAATTATTGAGTTTATGTATAAATTATAAAGCGTCTTATATTATTGAGACGTATTCTACGAGTGTGATGGTCGTTTCGTCATGAGGCGTCATTTTTCATCGAGAGTTCGCAGTAAGAAGAAATACGATAACGCGGTATTTACTATCTGAAATGGACAATAGTTGTATTTGCGTGAAATGAATGGTTTTCAAGTCAATTGAAAAGTACCCACCGCCATAAACATATCAAGCGATATTGGGTAAAATTGGCAGGCTTTCAGTACCAAAGGTTTGCACAGTAGCATCGTGCGTACATTGGATAAAAATATTTTATCACCGCATCCGGGCCATCCGCTGCTGTACGTCGCCTCTTTGAGAACTTCGGACTACCAAATTGTATGAAAGAATGTAACGGTTGGTGAACATGCAGATTGGTGGTTGGTGAATAAGAACATTTATCACTTGTTTGTATGCGTACCTCGGTGGTCAGGAATAATCCGAACCATCCGTAGAGCAAAGTTTGCATAAGCTTGAAGGTAATGAAGATGAAAACCAACGCAGCTTTGTCCATGCTGATCTGCAATTTTATGAAGGAAACAGAGTATTAGGAATTTTTGGTCCGACCTAATCCGGCGCAGCACCTTTCGTAATTTTAGTAACATAGCTTGGTGCTAACCGTAGTTCATTCTACCCATACTTATTAGTATGGGAAGAATGAACTACGGTTAGCACCAAGTTAAGTTACTAAAGGATTACGAAAGGTGCTGCGCACCAGCGAGGTTCCTCAAGGTTGATGACCGAATAAACTACAATGAGGACTGCTAAACATATGTATACGTCTTCCTTCTGATGCTTAGACGAGTTCTGTTGAGTTTGTTCGGCTTCTTTGGCCTAGGTACGAATTACATTTGGTTCGTTTGTTTGGGTTAGGTACAAATACTATTTAGTTTATTTCGGTTAGAAGGAAATAGTTTAGGCTACGTACAAATACAATTTGGTTTGTTCGTTTGAGTTTCTTTAAGGTACGTATTGATACCATTTTGATTATTTGTTTGGGTTAGGTGAGAATACAATTGTTGATGACCGAATAAACTACAACGAGGACTGTTAAACGTATGTATACGTCTTTCTTCTGATGCTTAGAGGAGTTCTGTTGAGTTTGGTAGGCTTCTTTGGCCTAGGTACGAATTTTATTTGGTTCGTTTGTTTGGGTTAGGTACAAATAGTTTCGGCTACGTACAAATACGATTTGGTTTGTTCGTTTGAGTTTCTTTAAGGTACGTATGAATACCATTTTAATTATTTGTTTGGGTTAGGTGAGAAAACTATTCTATTTGTTTTTCTTTTCGGTTAGATAAAAATACAATTTCTTTATTTGTTAGGGTTTTTTGGGGTAAGTAACAATACGATTTGGTTTGTGTGGGTCAGGCATAAATGCAATCGAGATTGTAACACAGTAAAGACGTGAGATATCATTTTTATCTTCAAATGTCCTTCTGTCATTCCCCGAAGTGTCATGTTCACCAGAGTTCATATCGTCGCTTAAGACCCAAATGAAACCCAGCTAGGCACCCAAAGCGGTAACCCGGTTTGGGTACGATTTTGAGACGTTTGCCAATGAATGCTAAACCACGAAGACTAGCAACGCCAAGAATGTTCTTACCAAAGTAAAAATATATGTACCTGCGAAGCTTGGAAGATATTTGTGCAGATGTTCATGGCACTCGATGTTAGCATCCAGAGGATAACGGGACCGTAAATCGTTTGGAGATGATCCCGGCATTGCGCTAATATCTGGCGGCGCGCGACGCATTCCCTGATGACATTCAGATGATCATCGGACGCGGTCAGGTTGCACATGTGATAGGAGAGAACGCGAAGTTGCCCGGACATTTGAAAGATGTAGAAGCCGAAAAGAGCGTCCACGCTCGCTGTTATCGAAATTATCGAGTAACTCGCGGCTATCTCGATGACGTAACTGACGGCGAATAAAGACTTGCCCTCCGGAAAGGGATACTTCGAGGGATAGGGCGTGCGATGCTGGAGAACCTCGGCACCGTGTGACAGTTGGATGATAATCGAGATGAGTGGATTCAAATTGTACATAGAGATGACACCGAATGTTAATAACGTCAGCCAGAGTGTCGGACGACAAAAATATTCAATCGGCGAAAGTAGAGCGGCCCGATAATGTAGATTTGCCAGATCCGTGCGGAAATTTTTTTCCAGGGTCTCGTGCAGCTCAGCGAGACGATCACGATAAATTAAGAAGACGCTTAACTTTCGAAAAGAAATGGAACGAGAACGGTGACGGTCGATGACACGTATGTATGACTGGCTGAACGACTCGTTTATTATCGATAATCAATTCGAAAGTTACCTTAAGTAAAATTGTATAAAAGCTCACTGCTATTCCAAGACCCTTGGTGAGCAGGCCAATATTCCTTCTGTGACTGACCACAAAGTGCATTATACCACAAGCCGTAATGATACTCATGGTGAAATGAACGACAACCACCAATTGAAAGAACCTCGAGGAACCGCGAGCCGGCCATAGTCCGGCGAGTAGCGAAAGTCGTTTAACATCGCGAGCGTAACTCTCGTACCTCCGCAATTGCTCGTCCATTACGGAAAGTATTCGAGAATCGTGTACGACGCCAGCTGACAGTTAATGACATCCCGTCCGGAAGAAAGCTTCGAAACGGTAAGGAAGCGAAAGAAAATTATTAGTGGGCAACGTTCAACTAGTACGTATGATGAGTCATGATGTCAGTAAATTGGCTTCTATAGCCGATAACTGTAGCCGATGCTTATTTATGCCCGTCAAACAGACCCTACGGAGATGATAATGGGCCGATAAATGGCAAGAAGTTCGCGTGCTCGCAATACATCAATTGTTGCATCAACCTGGGGTAAGATAATCGTCGATTCGTTGAGCCTTGAACGCCGGTCGGGGTAGCGTTGCTGGAAAATCTAGTGCGCAAGCTGCCGCATCGTTCGGTACGATCGATTCAGTCGTCTAAACAAAACTTACCGGTAGCGAACCTCGTCACTAATCGTGGCTGAAGAACAAGATCCCGTTTGTGGTGCCGGATCACGACGCACAGTGATCCCAAATTACGAATAGGTGGCCAAAACTCAAAATTTGAAGTTTCTATTTAAGGAATTGTAAGTGTCGGGTCAGATAGAGGGGTGCATTCCGCATCCCTTTCAAGGCCGAGGTAGCTGCAGTTGTTGCATTTACCCCTTGGGGTCTCATTCGTAACGTAGCCCTCGAGGAGAAGTAGTATCGAACGCGTGCTAGCCTCTGAAAACTACGCCGGGTTTAAAGTTGAATAATTGTGAGCGAAATTGAGCAATTTTAATTTTGCAAAATGGAACTTCCATCGAAAAGTACATTTACTAAATCAGTAGAGTTTTTCATATCATCGACCCACCGAGCAACAAAACATGTCAACACTTCCTGCAAATTTACGTGCCTGTGACGAAAAAAAGTATTGGTACGTTGAGTAAAAGTTAATAATTCTACAGAATTCTGCTACCGGTTAAGCCTCACGTTATTTTTTAGACTATTCAGTAAAACATAGCCAAAAATTAGCTGCCTCAAACTGCCTTCTTCGTTTTGGTGATTTTTTAAAAATAGACTCAGGACCTCACCTTAGGCGAGCTGTGCAGGTGCGACGTCAAGTGATTGGATCTTCAAAATGTGTTGCTGACAAATTTTGATTACAATATCATTATTAGTCTATCGGATTCTACTATCATTTTGATGACGAGATTCTTAATTGTTTATAATTATATATTGTTGTCTCGCCATTACATTGATTCTTTCAGGCTCTCAGAATAGCAGTGAAGAGATTGGTTTCAACTCGAAAGGGACTATTTTATTTATTGGAAAACCATTTGGATAACAAAGCCCAAAAGCTCACGAAATCATTGAACTTATATTGTCTGAAAAACTACTTACCTCTTACACATTGTTGGCGAATGAAAATCAAACGATTCGCAAATTATTATACGAAATAAAAAAGAAGTGGCAAGAAGCTAAGAGGCCTGAGGCATGGTCTCTAAAGAAAAGTACGGATTGGTTGAGCATATTCGTCGCCTTCGGGAACAATAAGGAAATTTCTACGAAAAACGAGAAACCAGCTGCAGTTGATGGCCATCCTTCGCAGCACTTTAAGGACTCTAGTAAACGGATCAAACGAACAAAAATTGAGGATATTCATACTCAGTCCAGTACCGAAGAGTTTGTCTTTGCTACTCAAATGAGTTTCCGAGCTGCAGGGAAATTTGATGCTGCGAAATTGGCGAAAGACGCTACGTTGGGCACCCCCACTAAAGCGTTCAAATACAGGAAATCTTCGAGCACGGTTTCTGAAAATTGTTATTCCCCTGATGCTGCTCTTTGTCTGTTAATTGACAACCATATATCCAAACATGTGTATCTGGCGTAGGATTCAAAGCACTAGAACATAATTCGAAATTGTATCCATCGCACAAATCTGCGCTACAGGCAAAAAATGTTATCCGCCTGAAGATGACATAACTATAACTGAAGTTATTACATAACTATAACTGAAGTAGTGCTGATATAAGCCTTTGAGCAGTGTTAGGTCATACAGTGAATCGCATATTGTCAGTGCAAGGAGATGTTTTAAATTCCCTCTTATCCGTTAAATTTTCTGAAATGAATTTGATTTTTAGATGGGGATGCGACGATACATCTGGTCAAAACACTTTCAAACAAAAATGTTGCAATGACGACGGAGATAAAACAGATGTCATCATTTTCTTCACTTCGCTTATGCCACCGCAGCTTATGTTTGTTGATAAAATATACAAGGAAGAAGTAATCATTTTGAACAATACGCGGATCTACCCCGCAATTTTGTAGACCGATTAAAATTGAGTTTTCGAGGGAAACTGCAAAAGCAACGCGAAATGAAGTAAATGGCATCATAGAACAGGAAAAGCAGCTACAACCTTTTAATGTGATTAGTATTGGAAAAAAATTAATGTCTCCTACGAATTAGCTTCAACATTAGTTGATGAAAACGTTTGCAATTTAATAACATCTACTGCATAAAGTCAACGATGCTATCTTTTCCATAGTATATCGAAGGAATTTAACGACATCGCCCAGATTAAAAAAAAAAAATTGAAGATCATTTAGAATATAGAATATCTTCACTGCACGCGTGGATTCGTTTTTGAGTGCCTCTTATATATTTATTACAAATTAGAAATTAAAAAATGGCAAGCACGTAAAGAAGACATCGAAAGTCGTAAAAAGCCCATACAAAAAGGTTTCCGTGAAACAATGGATATGGTAACATAAATCGTTGCTTCTTTCAAAATTCTAGTATTTCCGCATCCATAGGGGGACTGGATGAAGATCTAGTCAAAAGATTCCACATAACCTTGAAAGTAATGTCCTGCAATTTTGAAGTAACTCTGAATACATGTGAAGAATATGCTTTAGCTACAGCCCGCTAATTCGTGCTATTAGATCCTTGGTATTACATGCCCGCCATCGTACACAAACTTCTAATTCCCGGGCCGAAAATAATAGAATTTTCGATTCTGTCAATAGGACAAATGTCAGAAAAAGCCCAGGAATCTTGTGATAAATATTTAAAATCATTTAGACAAGACTTGTTTCGAAAATGTGGTAGGAAACAAAATATGGAGGATGTTTTCTCGCGACTTTTGATTTCATCCGACCCCGTTATTTCAAGTGTGCGTAAACTGCCAGTAAAGTCAGGTGAATCATTATCGCGTGAAGCAGTCGCGGTGTTGAACTCGGAAAACGTAGTTTCAATAACTGACTCGAGCAATAATGATGACTATAGCGATTACACAGATAGCGAGTACACTTTCTATACTGAAATAATGTAATATTTGTTCTAATTTTTCATTAATAAGCATTTATATTTGAATATGTATTATTTATATACATACTTTACCAATTTCCTATATCCCACATATATGTAATACAGTCGAACCTCGACATAACGAAGATTTGTCCATTCCCTTCTGATAGACACCCGAAACCTTGATACAACAACATAATAATATACATTGTGCCCTAATTGATATTTCCTTGTAAAAATGGCTCTAGTTTGAACCTTTCTTTTTTTTAATAGCCCTATATTTATACCATTAATTTTTTTTAATCACATTTTAAACAACATGATCTCGATGTAACGAACTTCCCTAGAGATTCGTTATGTCGAGCTTCGACTGTAGTACAGTATTTTGTTTTTCGTAATCAGCGACATCGAAAACCCGCGAGTATCAAATTTCGTGCAGATTGGTTCAATTTTGACGACAGTGATTTTTAGCCGCTATGTTGTTTTTTGACAATTAGACCTCAGATTCGTAATCAGCGGCCTCGAGAACCCCCGGTTACCAAATTTCGTAAAGATCGATTCAATTCTGAAGAAAGTGGTCCGCCATTTTGAGGTTGCTGTTTGTTTTGTCAAAAATTGGACCTCGGATTCGTAACAAGCAGCCTCAAGAACCCCCAAGTACTGGGTGTTGTTAAGATTCACCAATACCTTCTAGTGTTGGACCGGTTTTTGGGATTTGGGACCATTGTGCAACGGGCTCGGGATCTCTGTTAGCACCAATCTGCAAGCCTACCAATAATTGTACTTTTACTATTGATCCTGGATTCAACGAGGCCCAGAGATCTTTCGAATCTGTCCTTGCGTCAGACCAGATGAAAGAGGCCTTGAAAAATGACAGTAATCGTAGTAAACTGTCGATAATCCGTTTGCTACTTCTTACGCATCTGCCAATTTCTTATTCTTCTCTCTTCTATTCCGAAAAAAATTGCGTAATGTTAGAGTGGACCGGCGTGCAAAACTCGGAACTTTCGAACATAGCTAAATAACACCCTCTGGCCTCTACACCACGGAGTGCGCGTGGACACACATTTCCGGGATATATTGCAAGCTCGCTTACCCGGAGGCTGTTTTGAGCTTTACTTAGGTACGGTTCAGAGTGAGGGCAATATTTTTGGCCACGTTGGCGTCGTCCACCGCGTTTGGGTTTGTTCGCGGCAATCGTCACTTTCGGAAATAAAAAAATATATGCAATAGGAAGCATTAATCGATTACAACGCGTATCCACAACTGTCTCTCGACGAGCAGATTCATTCCAAGTGCCTTCCAGCCTCATCATTTGTCCTGGCCCGCTCACTTGCCCGTCTTGATTGTTTGCAGCAAGAAGAAATGAGACACTGCTGTATTTATTATCTGCAAGAAATAACGATGACTCGATAGATATTATCTGTAATCGGTAAGTTGATTATAATTTTGGAAAGTGCGACTGGTCACGAGCATGCCCAGCCATGGGCGTAGGCGAGGAGGGTCAGTGAGGGCACTTGCGCCCCCCGGCTCATGTCGCCAGTTAAAAAATATATGAAAATAAAATTACATGATTTCAATGTTGGCATTTTAAAATTAGTACCATTTTAATACAGAATAGTATTGAAACTACGAGTTGGTAATTTTACTTTCGAACGTCTCGAATAAAACCATTTTAACCCGGATTCAAACCGTTCGTCCACTATGTATTTGTTAATTTTTGTATATGTACGTACACCGATTACGCCGTGTTGGCTGATCCGAATTGAATGATTGTTGATTTGCTGTGTAGCGAAACAGAGCGGAGTGGTCCCATGAAAATGTTATGCAAATTTGCCAAGTATCAAATCGGTAGGACACAAGACGCATTGAAATTTCAAAATTAGTAGAACATTAATACAGAATAGTAGTGACACTACGAGTAAGTAATTTTACTTTCGAGGATGCGTTCGAGAGTGGTGGGAACTCCATTGAACCGCTAGATGCGAATTGGTCGTAATCGACAGAACACGAGACGTGAAAATGGACCTCTTTTTATTTCTCGCTAAAATTTATCAGACAGGCTCTTATCCGATGTGAAATCCTTTGGTAGCATCTAATTTCCAAGTTCCATTCTCGTCCAGGGTTTACTTATGTAGCCCAGGAGATGGATTTTTAAAAATAAACCTGTCCGGGATCAAGAGTTTTGGTCCGATCGACTTCTACCTGCAAAAATCGGAATCAGCGGTTGATTTTGCATCGGCGAAGAGCTCGGAAGCTCGATTGGACCGCTAGATTCAAATTGATCGTAATTGATAGGACACAAGATGCATTAACATTTCAAAATTGGGAATCTTATTCAAGGCTAAGCAAAAGAAGCTGTCAACGCGTGCGGTACATTTTCGCGGTGTCTGCCTTGCGCTAAAATTATATAAATGGACATAATGGATAATAATTACGGGTATTTGACTATACCAGAATTGAAAAATCGCTTTCGAGAACGCGGCGCATCTCCCAAAAGGATCTTACAGAAAGGTATGAGTGTAAAAAGTATAAGAATTACATGCATTATGATGTTATAGGATTTATGTATAATATTTAAAACTTTACTTCCAGGTTGATTTTGTATGACGCAACCAACCATTTTTCAATGAAACCTTTTGTTTCACGGTCACATATTGAAGGTGACCAGACCAGTCCTTTATTTATGCCAGATGCAAACCAGTTCAAAGATCTAAATGCTGACTCTACTTTACCTCCTATAACAATGTCGAATGTACAACATTTTTTAGAAACGTGAGTTCTCTAAAAAGTAGATAAATAGGTTCTTTATTTTGGCATTTCAAACATTTAGGAAATTTTGTCATAAAAACGAATTAATTACTTACATTATGTGAATATGTATCTACTACTATCTACACTTTCAGGTTTGAGGCAAACGTAGAAAAAGGAAACAACATGTATACAAATGAGTTTCTGCTGCATGTCAGAATGGCGTTAGCTGATAATAAGTATTATTTTATTGCACAGTGCAAGGTCTCTATGAAAAAGTCTGTTGTTTACAACATAAATGTTCATATAACATATCATGGTTTTGTGGAGAGTTGTCAGTGTAGGTCAGCCACGCAATGCTCTCTGCAAGCATGTGGTAACTTTATTACTCTCCAATATACAATTAAAACGGCAAAAGAAAATAATTTTATTTAGCACACGTACTGAAGGACAAAGCTTCCTTAAACTCCACAAAAAGTTCTTTGGTAGTCTTGTGAAAGTAGAGAATATACCTATGTGTACAAACAAGGAACATCTATGGTTTTTAACCCTGTGAATAATGTCGATGTTGAAAAGTACAAAAAAAGGGTCCGCAATATGTGTGTCAATTACGTAGGCCATACATATAGTACAATGCCATGCAAATATATTATTGAACAAACAAATAACATGTATGCCATTGAGAATGACCACAGTTATGCAGCCACCAGCTATAAAGATAGAATCTTAGAAGATTAAAAACTTTCCAATGTAAGTCGAAATGACATTGAACAAATTGAAATGGTCACTAGGGATCAAGATAGAAGTAAATACTGGTGTGAACTTCGAAAAACTCATCTAACTGCATCCAATTTCTACGGGATCTGCAAAACTGTGTCTACAACAACTAAGATCGATCTAGCTAAAATAATCCTGACCCAACCATTTTTAAAAGTAAACAGACGCAACATGCAATAGACTGTGAAATAAAAACAATTGCATTTTATGAATCATCTGGGGTGACAGTAAAAAAATGTGATTCGATATTAATGACAGAAAAGCCTTTTTTAAGAGCTTCTCCAGATGGCCTTATAGGATATGAAACAGCATGAGAAGTGAAGTGCTCTTTTAATCAGAGATATTACGAAGTTAGTGAGATAACCATTACCATATTTAAGGAAAAAATGAAAATAACCAGCTGTACTTGAAACCAGTTCATCCATACTATTTTCAAAAACAGGGACAATTGATGGCCACAGACCCCAAATATACAAATTTACTGGTGCACCCATTTTCATCAACCAACTAGAACAGAAGTTGGAGTCTTTCTATTATGACCATGTTCAGCCTGAAATGTTTGAAAAATATCTTTATAAGGGTTAAAGTAAAATTAAAATGAACTATTGTTAAACAGTTCAAGCGTTTCGAAAGCCGGAGTATTTATGTTTAAGGTTATTTCATATATAAATATATATTACTGCAATACATGCCGTGTGTTCTAATATGTTTATAAAAAGGAATAAATGAAAATATGTTCAACTCTTTTTACTCAGTTCCCATCACCAATTTAGTAATTTAATACAAAAATGTGCATAAATTACGGTGGTACAATGCCTTCCCTAAAATTGCATAGCATTTGGCAAACAAAATATATGTTGGTAATTAATTTCAAATATTTATTACATATTGGCTGCTGCAGAAAGCGAAATGTTTTTGTTTGGCCTATTAAGCGCTCAATGTGTATACGTTTTTATGCTAATTTCTCATCTTCCATGACACGAGTCCCAGGCAACTGGTTGCTTCCTTTGAGGAATATAGGAATATTTATTGTCACTCATTTTGCTGAAAAAAATATATTGGACATCAAACCCACGATCAGCCATGACACTATCTCCTCTTTCAAACTTGTCGAACAAATGACTGCGTTCCACGATTTGGCTGTGGCTTGTATAACCACTACATGCTTCGGAACAGTGACTCAATAAACAATTAGGAGTAGCTCCAATTTTAAATTTGACAGTGGATCGGTTTTCGTAAAAAGTCCATACAACTTAATGAGCAACTGGATTTGTTGGTCTCTGTACAGGATTTCGGTGCAATCCACAATGACCCTTGCCTTGCACATAGTTGGGTAATCTTTTTAAAACCCTTCAGGTATGTAATATTCCACTAAATCTTTACTCTGCCAAATATTTAATGTACTCCACATTTTGTGGATGAAATGTATTCATCCACCAAACAAACAGGGAAGGTATAACCTCTCTTTCAATATTTTCCGGCTGACAATCAGTCTCATCCCTGTGAATAATGAAAATGAGTTAGGTAAGTATTATGCAATAAAATAATCCCAGAAGGTTAAAAAAATGCAAATATTCCAAACAGAAATGTTTAGGTTATGATAATTAACCACTTTACAATATACTTTTAGAAGTAAATGGCGTCAAAATATTATTTTCATACACTGACCTATCACAAATCCTTCATTTCAATAGTCTTCAGCTCTAAAATGATCAGAACATAGCCTTAAATGTTTTGTGGCTGTAAGTGCTTGCAACGTAAAGAAATTTCCCATGGATGGCGAAGTTTTTCGTTTTTAGGAAATAAATGAACGCCTTTGTTTCTGCATTCAATTACACAACACTGATGCATTCTTCACAGTTTATTCACGACAAACAGATTATTTAACGAAAATTCAGGAGTAGTCGTAGTTCCCTATTATTAGGACGTTAGATAGGATCTCGCTGTTTTCCAACAGATGGCGTTACCAGAACTGTGTGCGCGTAGTTTAACCCTTCGACTGCACACTTCCGCCACGAACCTCTAAACTGCATATGGGGTCCATTGGATCCCAGACGTTTTTCAGATCGTTGTATTTCGATAAATTTTCATCTTCTTTCAGAGACGTTTTTTGTAGTCAATGATCCTTATTTTATGGCATAATTTATTTTTTAAGAAAAATCAAAATTAAGTGCCCAAATATTCGTTCAAAGCGGGAGATGCGTTGAAAAATACGTACTTGGATGAAAAGAATCATAATTTTTTTAATGTAAAAAAAATCCTTTTTGGTTTTTAAAGAGGAAGGTTTGTGGATACGAAAAAGAAGACAATGTCGACCGTCTTTCCAAAAAGTATATTTATTCGGAGGTTTGAATTTGAGCTTTTTCGGGATAATGAAAAATGGAAAAAACCGACTCCTTCGACAGATTTATTGTTGAAAACGTATATTTTTCCGATTTTTTTACTTCAATGTCTTATTATTATTGACATTTATCGCAATCTCCGCATAAGTACATTCGGTGCTCGTTGCACATAGCCCTCTTGCATAACGGACACTTGCTTTTAGTCTTAAGATCGGCATTCTAAATACATAATTTATTATAGTAGCGCAAAATAAAAAAATATATATGAGCATTTTCTATGGTAACCCAATTACATGTAGTCATAAAACACAAGATTTCACCAAAAAAAAATGTTTCACTTTCACTGCACTACTGCATAAGCGGGGTCGACTACATCCCAGGTCCTCAGTACACGGGCAGGATGTATCATGGGGGCCGAGTATCTGCCTATAGAGTAGGAGTGGGGGAACATTCGAGCGCCGCACTGCGGCCGAATAGATTAGGGGGCGTACCCAAATTACGTAACGCAAAATTCCCCAATTCCCCCCCCCCCAACGGGACCGTAACGCTTGGCTAGAACCCCCCCCCCCTATTCCGTTACGTAACGGGTGCTTTGTCGTCAATAATTGCTGTATTGTAATTGTATAATAGACATAACTAATTATGAAAGGATCGGGTTTATACTCATTTTATGAAGTATATATTCATCTAGTTTTTTACCAATTTTTATGACAAAATCTTGAAAATTAACCGAGATATATGCCGTGATTTGACGACGAAAAAAAAAATTCTCTTCATTGTCCCATCGATATCTTCATGGAGGATTATCTGTAAATTAGAAATCAACAATTTATCGATATCTATACAAATGTAGCTATCGTTATGCGTAGCCGTTTTTTTATTTTGGTTTTTTTTACAACATGTCGATAGTTTGGACATTTTTTCTATTTTCAAGGCCCTTTTTCTGTATTCAAGCAGTCTTTAAAAAAAGGAATTATCAAATTTTAAAACGTGCATACGTACAACCTTGGGCACTGCAATTAGAAAAATGTTTTTAAAAAAATTGAAAATCGGTTGATGAGTTTTTAAATATTCGCTCGGACCAGGTCGAAAAAACTAGTTTCGAGAAAAACGCGTTCAAAGTTTTCGATCCGTGTTTCTTGATATAAAGTTATGTTTTTTCTAGAATATTGATACTTACATTGAAGTATCTAGTCGCGGGCGATATGACGGTTCTTCATCTTCACGATAGCTCACAAAATAATAAGAGCCTGTTCTTTATCTATTGTAAATGATGCCACACCTGTAGGGACTGAGGGCACTAACCAGTCGCGCTACCTGTTTTCACTAAAGTGCCTATAACTCCGTCAATTTTCGGACTTGTGAATAAAAATGTTGCCAACATATTTTTCAATACATAAACTCTCAAGAATTATAAAAAAAAAATTCCTTTTAATTTTGCTTGGGGGATGTGGGAAAGCTAGTGACTTTCCCCCTTAACTGACATTGCGTGTAGAAAGCTGTGAGCTGTCCACGATAAAAATGCACGCGAGGTTTAAATTAAAAACTTGAACATGCAGAAATGTTGCTATTTCTGGCAGTTTTAAAATCGAGACGTAATGCAAACTTTGACCCCCCCCCCCCCCCACTCCACGTAGACCGTAACGCCGGGCCGACCCCCCGCCCCCGAATTGCGTTACGTAATTTGCTTACGGCCCCTTACCCCGCAATACAGTCAGTTGAACAAAATAATGGGGTCAAAGCGACCCAGTGTGCAGTCGAACGCTGGTAACGCATTTATAAAGTACTATACGAAATTCAGTGTATGTAACTTCGCCGAAGTGTGAACATCTTTTTTTTCATAGTGTTAATCATGTCAAATTTCGTGCCAGAAAAATAGTATTTGCGGGGAATTTTACTGCACTACTTTATTCCAAAAAAATCTGCCGCTGAACCCAAAGAATTCTTGTTGAGACTTACGCCGACCACGCTCTACAGACGCTGCGGAAGCAACATGCAGAGGTTGGTTTAGACGCTCAAAAAATAATGATTTTTATGGGTTGAATTCGAGGCATTACTTCATGAAGTATCCTGTTAGACGCTGGCTGAACTTGCAGAATCATTAGGAGTTGATCACACAACAGTATCGAAACATTTTAAAGCATTAGGAATGTTTTTTTTTAATAAAGCATTAATTTTCACAAAAAAAACAGCACGGACTTATTCAACATCGCAATAGTACAATAAGTCCATTGCGATGCTTATACTTATTCAACATCGCAATAGTATAATAGTACATTAATGCAGAATAGTATTGAAACTACGAGTAGGTAGTATTACTTACGAGCGTTTCAAATAAAACCATTTTAAGCCGGCTTCAAACTGTTCGTCGGCTATGTATTTTTTTTTACATGAGTATGTACACCGATTCGCCGTGTTGGTCAGTAGGATTTGAATGATTGTTTCTTGCTGTATAGGGAAACACAGTAATGAGATCCCACGAAAATGTGGTGCAAATCTGCCACGTACGTTTTCCAAAAAGCCGATAAAGACTCATAAACCTAGCGTGTATCTCAATATCTGGGCCCTTATTCACAATGACAACTGAGCGAATTCTTGGTTTGGAACCGCGCCCATTTGTATGTAGATGACACCGATCAACGTGATATGCGCTCGACGCGACCTATCTGTCCTACATGATTTCGGTCCAGTGTCCAGTCAATCGAAATGTCAGAAATGTTTTGAGTGACAAACAAGTCAGGCAACAAAGTATGCGAATTTCATAGGTTCGATTTAGATAAATAAAGTCTAATTAAGTAGTTTGATTATTTTACTATTGTCTTATTAGGAGCACGAAAGTACTTGCTGAGCAATTCAACAAATAGCGTTAGTCGTACCTATGTATCTGAGTAAATTTATCTTGTCAAATTAAATAAATGAGTACCCAAAAACTATAAAAACCATTGCAACCAAATCGTTTACCCGGCAAAACGTTAAGCCGAATGTTCACATTTTACTGATTGTTCCCAAATATTTATTATTTCATGCTCAGGACTGCCAAAGTGCCCATTTTAACGGCCAGGGAAGTGCGCTCACAAAGCTGCTATGCCAGGATAGGGAACGACTGAAGACGAGCGAAGCGGCCGTAAAAATGTTGAAGATACGTCATACGGTTTCGACATGGTTGGAGTCGATCACAGTTTTCAGAAGAGTTATTTAATAAGTACTTCATATCGACCTTCCTCGCCCTTGCCCCTCCCCCGCCCCTGAAGCAAGTTCTGGCTACGCCTCTGTATCCAATGATATGGTTGAGAAATTGCACGCGGTCAGTACCACCAGATTCCACATTAACATCATGAGAATGGTCGGCATGATAGGACTCTTACCTCATCCTGGCCATCCACGGATGTACACGATACCCCGAAACGACTGGTACTGTTGAAAAAAAATGGGTTCGTTGCCGGCAATATCCGCTATCGTAAGGTGGACCGTGTGTGGGGCTGTATACTCGGTTGAGACATCGCAACCTCAGTGTTCAGGAACACTGTTTTTACTTTTTCTTCCACATATCCGATATATTGTGCTACGCAGTCGCGTTTTTTGACGTGATCAGTCACCATGATCGATAAGCACATCTTTTATCATACGATGTATATGCGTATGTCACTTTGAAAAATGGCATAAGCTCAATTTTTTTCGATATCTGTTGACAACGTGCAACATAAATGCAAATAGAATAGCAAAGTATAAAAAGTGTATAAAAAAAATTATAGTCGTTACGTTTTAGTGAGACTTCAAAACATGTATATATATAAAGTAAATGTGTAATACTTTTCTAGTGTCACTTTATCGGCGTATATGTAATACAAATTATTTTACAATTTCAAAATGTACCGTTCTAAATGCTAATTATGTACATATGTGGATTATTTTCTTGTTTTGGGAATACTCACGATTTTCGTGTTCATGTTTTCGGTGTTTCAGCAATTAAGACAAACGTTTCCGGATTTATTTGACAGATCGACTAGTCCTTTTATTGCTTCTCTCCAACCTTTTAGGATTAATCGGAGTGTCCCAGTCACGTTCACTTTGTGGCCTAGCTATTACTATATTACTCGGTTACTTGTTATTGGAGAGACGCTAGTGGTGAAACTTTGTACCTGAACACCTTCAGTGTCATTTCTTATCTTTACCGGCTGGAAAAACTCATGATTGACTACATTTGTTGATTTTATTTACAAATTATAAAGTCTCATATATTGTTGAGACGTATCCTACGAGTGTAATCGACGGTTCGTCATGAAACGTCATTTTTCATCGAGAGTTCGCAGTAAGAAGAAATACGATAATGCGGTATTCATTATCTGAAATGGACATTAATTGTATTTGCGTGAATTAAACGGTTCATGGGTCAATTGAAGAATACCCACCGCCATAAACATGTCGATCGATATTGTGTAAAATTGGCAGGCTTTCAGTACCAAAGGTTTGCACATTAGCATCGTGAGTACATTGGATAAAAATAATTTATCACCGCAGCCGGGCCATCCGCTGCAGTATGTCGCATCTCGAAGAACTTCAGACTGTCGAATTGTATAGACAAATGTAACAACTGGTGAATAAACAGCTAATGTAAGTGCACTACTTGGCCCTGTGCGTACCTCGGTGGTTAGGAATAATCCGAACCATCCGTAGAGCAGACACTGCATAAGCTTCATGACAATATAAACGAAAACCAACACAGCTTTGTCCATACTGATCTGTAATTTAATGACAAAAAAAGAGTATTCTGGTTCTTGATAACTGCTGGTGAGTCTACGCAGATCAAAGTGCGGTGCCGAAAGTTACTGAAATAAAATAAAAAAGATGCTGCACGGCAGGGCGGCTATTGGAGGGTGATGTGTAAAAAAGTTCTATTGAGTTTACTTGGGTTAGGTAAAAATATTATTTCATTCCCTTGTTCGAGTTTGTTGGGTTAGGTAAAAATACTATTTGGTTTGTTTATCTGAGGGTTTGGTGGGGTTACGTACAAATACGATTCGATTTGTTTGTTTGGGTTAGGTATAAATACAACTTGTTCGTTTGGGTTTTCTCGGGTTATGTAAAAATACGATTTGGTTTGTTTGGGTCACATAAAAATACGATTTATTCTATTTTCTGGAGTCAGATTTAAATGTGGTTTAGTTTGTCTGGGCCAAGTTCAAATACAATCGAGATTGTAACACAGTGAATTGCGGGCTTGTATATTCATCTTTAAATCTCGCCGCTCAAGTCCCAAATAAGACACAGCTGGGCACCGAATGCCGAAAACCCGGTTCGGAAAAGACCTTAAGACGGTTACCAATGAACGCACATCCACCAAGATTAGCAACGCCCAGATTTTTCTTCTCGGAGTAAAAGTATACGTACCTGCGACGCTTGGAAGATATTTGCGCACATGGTCATGGCACTCGTTGTCAGCATCCAGACGAGAATAGGGCCGTAGATGGTTTGGAGATGGTCACGACATCGTGTCAATGTCTGTCGGCGCGTGACGCATTCCTTGATGACACTCAGATAATCATCAGACGCGGTTAGATTGCACATGCGATAGGAGAGTACGCGAAGTTGACTGGACATTTGGAAGACGTAGAAGCCGAAAAGGGCGTCCGTGCTCGCTGTTATCGAGCCGATCGCGTAACTGGCGGCTACCTCGACGACGTAAGTGATGACGAATAGAGAGTTGCCTTCCGGGAAAGGATACTTCGAGGGAAAGGGTGTGCGATGCTGGAGAACCTCGGCACCGTGTGACAGTTGCATGATAATCGATATGGGCGGATTTAAATTGTACATAGAGATGACACCGAGCGTTGAAAGCGACAACCAGATTGTCGGGCGATAAAAATATTCAATCGGCGAAAGTAGCGCGGCCCGATAATGTGAATTTGCCAGATCCGCGCGGAAATTTTTTTCCAGAGTCTCGTGCAGCTCGGAGAGACGATCGCGATAGATCGAGAAAACGATAACCTTTTGAGGAAATGAAACGAGAACGCTTACGGTGGATGACACGTGTGTACGGTTGGCCGAATGGCCCATTCAACATCGATAATCAATTCAAAAGTTACCTTCAGTAAAATTGTATAAAAGCTCACTGCTATTCCAAGACCCTTCGTGAGCAGGCCGATATTCGTTCTGTTACTGACTACGAAGTGCATTATACCGCAAGCCGTTATGATACTCGTGGTAAAGTGAATGACGACCACCAATCGAAAGAATCTCGAGGATACGCGACCTGGCCATAGTCCGGCCAGTAGCAAAAGTCGTTTTACACCGCGAGCGTAACTCTCGTACCTCTGCAATTGCCCGCCCATTACGCAAAGTATTCGAGAATCGTGTACACCGCGAGCCGACAGTCAATGACATCCCGTTCAGAAGAAAGCTTCGAAACTTTCGGGAAGCGAAAGAAAATCACTGGTCGGCAACGTCGAACTGGTAAGTATAATGAGGTCTAATGTCAGAAAATTGGCTTCTATAGCCGATAAGTGCAGCCGATCATTATTTATGCCTGTAAAACGGATCCTACGGAGAAGATAATGGGCCGATAAACGGCAAAAAGCTCTCGTGCTCGCAAAACAATTGCTGGATTAACCTGAGGTAAGATAATCGTCGATTCGTTGAACCTTGAATGTTCGGTTGGGGTGGCGTTGTCGGAAAAATGAGCGCGCAAGCTGCCGCACGTTCGGTACGATCGATTCGGTCGTCTTGGAACAACTTACCGGTAACAAACCTCGTCACTAACCATGGCTGAAGAACAAAATCTGGTCTATGGGGCCGCGTCCCGGCGTGCTCGCCATTTTTGTAAGTACGAATTCGCAAGTCTACCAACAATTGTGCTTTCAATGTCGATCGTGGATGTGCCGAGACGCAACAATCTTTCGGATCTGTCCTTGCATCGGACCAAGTGCCATGCGTGAGGCTCTTTCCCTCGGAGGAGGAAATGGAAAAACTCAAGGGAATAGGGGCAAAGTAGAAAGAGAACGGGCGAGTGAAAGGCCTTGAGAAATTACAGTAATCGTAAAAAATCGTCGATGACTCGTTTGCTACTTCTTCCGCATATGCAGGTTTGCCATGCTCCTCTCTTCTATTCCGAGAAAAATTGCGTAATGCTAGAGCGCAACTGCCTGGAAAACTTGGAACTTTTGTACGTAACTAAATGACACGCTGTGGCCTCTACACCACGGATCACGGATGGAGATATGTAGTGCGATGAGTGACGTCATTGGAGAACTCATTTCCGGGATATATTACAAGTACGCTTACCCGGAGGCTATTTTAAGTTCTTGTTAGATACGATTTAATGTGAGGATAATATTTGTGGCCCCGTCGCCGTCGTCCGCCGTACTTGGGGTGGTTTGGGTTTGTTCGCGGCCATCATTACTTTCGGAGATGTAAAAATGTGCGGTAGGATGCATAAATCGATAACAACACGTATACACAACTATCTCTCGACGAGCAGATTTATTCGGAGATCTATGGTCCCTCTAGTGTCTTCGAGCGTCAACATTTTTCGTGGTCCGCTCACTTGCCCTCTTCGATCGTTTGCAACAAGAAGAAATACGACACAGCCGTGTTTATTATCTGCAATAAATAACGGCGGCTCGATAGATATTATTTCCGATCGGTGATGTCATTGTAATTTGGAAAAGTGAGACCTATGGCCACGAACATGTCCAGCGATATCGTTGAGAAATTGCAGGCCGTCAGTACCACCGGTTTCCACATCAACATTATGAGAATGCTCGTCATGAAAGGAATTTCACCGGATCCTGGCCATCCACTACTGTACACGGCATCCCGAAAGGACTCGGTCTGTTGAAGAAAAAAAATGTGATCTTCACCGGAAATGTCCGCCATTGTTAGGCAGACCGTGTGCGCAACTGTACACTGAGTTTGGATATCGGTAGCTCTGTCGTCAGGAACGATCCAAACCAGGCGTAAAAGAGAGACTGCAAGAGCTTCGAGACGATGTATAGGACAGCAGCCGCGATACTTTCCGAGCTCATCTAACACGAACGACGTATCATCGTATGTGACGGCTAAAAATGTCACGTCAGTGCTGAGAGCACCGGACAAAAATTACCTTGCTCATTTGATACACGTTTGCGCACAGGCTTATCGCACTCGTGATCATAAACCAGAGAACGATCGACCCGTAAACGCGCTCGAGACAATCGCAACAGTCCATTAAGATGCGACGACGAATCACGCACTCCCGGACGAGCGAGCGATAATCGTCACTCAGCTTGATGGACGTCAGACGATACGAGAGTACGCGGAATCGCGTCGCGATTTGAAAGATGTAGAAGCCAAGACCGGCGTCGATGCTCGCAGATATGAAACCTGCGCCCATCGCACCGATACTCTCGAAAAAATAATGAAACACGTAGATCAGTATGTTACCCTTGACGTCCCAAGGATAATTGGTGAGAATGATACTCGATCGGATCGGCACCGCGTACGCGCTGGACAATAATCGATAGGAGCGGCGCCATACAATAGATCGAAGGGATCATGATGAAGAAAAAAATATATGGCAAAATACTCGCGGATAGACGATGGCGACCACATGCACGTCGGATCTTTTTTTTTCTAAAGGTGACTGTGTGCATACATTGAAGGAAAAACTTCTTGGGTTGAGTAAATTCTTCATTGGCGGAAGTCAACGAACTATTTATTCAGAGTAACGAGAAATATTAGATTATTTCCTGTGGAGGTGTAAGAGTGCAATCATAGTGGGAAGGCAGGCAAATCAATAAATGCGCAATCGGAAATAAAGACGAGCTTAGAAAGAAGCTTACGATATAGTGGGATATAATTGGTCGATACCTTTAGGCGAGGAAAAATTTGTTGATTTTCATGATTTTTTTTTAAGGAAAGATTTATTCACAATTTTTAGACTTAGGGTATGTTTTATTACTACTTTTGGCTGTTACATGGTATTTTATTTATTTATTATTAATCTTAGAAAATGCGGAGGTATGGGACGGTTTTGCCAACTGCATTTTAAAAACTGGTGTGACGAAGAGCTAAGGAACTAATCGACCGATTCTGATGAAATTCGGTATAAATGTTTCTAACCTTATTGTCTAAAAAATTTTCCTAAATGTTTTGGAAAATCAAAAAAAGAAGTACAAATTTTTTTTGCAAAATGTAGCTACTTTGTTCGGAAAATTCAACCTTCTTGTTTCAAAGCGTACCATTTAATCGATTTTCAACATTCCTTCCTTTTTCTTGGTGCATATTCTGCGTATGAGTGTGAGTGAAAGAAAAAACTTCGTTGGTTTCTTTTTCAGATTAATCCCGCCCACGCTACGTGTCACGCCGTCGGACAACATCCGCCGCAACCCGTTTAGAAACCCGTGCCATATTTTCGCTATCTTTAAAGATTAAGTTTAGAAAAATACTATGTAACAGCTAAAAGTAGCAGTAGAGCATACCATAAGTCTCAAAAATAGTGAAAAATCTTTCCTTTACAAAAAAAAAATCATGAAAATCAGCAATACTTTCCTCGCCGAAAGATATCGTCCCTCTTAATTATAATGAAAACAGAAAACAACGATAACTAAATAGTAAATTGTGTACCAAGGAGATAACGTGGGACTTTTACGCCTCGCGCGATGTTTTCAGACGAGCGCGCGAAGCGAATACCAGTACCGAAAACATTGCGCGAGGCGTAAAAGCCCCTATCTCCACGATGCACACGATTATTTATATAACAAAAGTATGCTTTCCGAGCTTTTGTATTGTTATATAGGAATGGCTGCAAGCACGTGCAGAAGGTGTATTGCATACGGAAGCTGAATCGGACATGGAAGGTGCATCGCGCGTGCCGCCCGGTGGTGGAGAGCCGGAGCCCCCCTCCCCCCCTTTAACGCCAAACGTTATTTTTAAATGTATCAGCAGATCTTAATATCCTATCTTATTAATAATTTATAACAAGGCATTCACCGTTCACACCCACGAAAAAGCGAGGAAAACATAATTGAGTTATATCAGAGTACTTTTTAAATGCATCATTATATTTGAATGTACTATTTGTAAAGGTAATTTCGGGATGAATAAATATGTTATTTATCCCGATACAAGTTTGTCGCGGTGTCAGGTGAAAGTGACAGCTGAAAAACTGATAGCTGTTTCACAACGACGTTCAATGACCGTGAGCGTGACAAATGCAAACGCGGAAATTTCTAAGGCCTCGGCCCTAAAAGACCTCTTTTAGGTCCTGTTTACACGCACGAAAAGCACATGTTTGTAGTATATAAAATAAATTGTGATCCATGTACAACTTTTTTATTCATATTTTTTTCGTTATGTACGTGCATATGTTTATCTTGTAAAGTCACTGTTTTCTGCGTCATTTTTAATGTGTGCTTATCATTATTTTGTTTGGTTATGAGATACAAATATTAATATCTCTATATTTGCGCAAGATGATGAATTATTGTAAAATAAATTAGTTTGTACACCGTGTACGAAACTTTCGAGATCCACTGTGAGTAACTAGGCCAAGGAGGGGCATGTTGAGCAGTCGGGTAAGTTGGGCCACCGAAATATCTGGAAAACGTAGAAACCGCACGCGGGTGCATCAAATGGCGGAACGAAATGTATGGGGGAAGGGAATACATCACGCCATCGCTCGTTGCCATGCGGCCCACGAGACGGTAACACGGGACGTTTCATTATTTTTCCATCCAGAAGTGAATAAAACGTGATTGAAAGTTTTCTCAATTTACCTCATACCCATGCGCCACTTACCCCACCATCGGGGCAGGTTGAGCAACTATGACCTTAGTCATTTGAGAGCGATTATCTGTGAAACAATCAGGATAACAGGAATTTCGTCTACAGACTTTTTATACGGAATAACTGTTCAGGAATTACAGAGCAATCATTTCAAACTTGCTCAACATGCTCGTCCCAACCCTATATTCTGTTGCGCGCTGACTGTCGACCGGGCTGCCATTTTCCTGAATTTCCGATGGTAATTCAGCGAAAGCGCAGGCAAAATACGGCCCCTTGTGTTATCACAGATCTTCCGCAGTTTCCCCATGCTCTCGTGCAGCATAGGGTACAGCAGTTCATCAATGAAAAATTACCTTAAGTATGACACCAACGCCACTGATGGAGATGCCCATGGTCTTGGTAACTTGGCTCACGTTTGTCAAATTATGAACGATGATATTAATATTCGCACTCAGTATGAAACTGGCAATAACAGTATAAAGAACGACGAGAAGACGAATTGACTTGTGTGATCCGAGATCTGGCCAGAGCCCAGCGAGGAGAAACAGTTGTTTGATCGTGCGCTCGTACTTCTCGTATTTTTTCTCTTCGTTCGCCATCGTACCAGACATTTGAGACGGGAGAAAAAAAAACCCCAGAGATAAAATTCAGCGGACGCGAATGGCGAGGGTGCACTTTTCTTTTTCGATAAAATAAAAAGCCAGAGAGAGTCTGAGGCCGAGCAAGTTTCGTGTGGAATAGAGTAGCGTCGAGATATAAAAATAGTCCCAAACACGGACAGCCTTTTTTATTCATGCGTGGGAAACTTTTAAGAGGATAATGATACGCCGCAACAATTTCACGCAGCTCCGTCATCGAGATTGTTTTTTTTTTATTCTCCGACGATGATATATCAATTTGAACTAAAGCGCGGAATTTTTCTTTTCATCGATTGAATCACTGTCTGGGTATATTCGTTCCCTAAATAAAGTATGCCATTTTCGGAGTAGTTTTTCGCATGGCGCTTTTTTTCCAATGACGTTGAGCCACTTGTACACAAGAATGGTTCAGAAACATGCACAATGTACCCTATCATGCGTAAATATTCATGAGACGGGAATAAAAGTATTTAGGAATATGTCTATCGGAGCAACAAAGTTTTGCGTGCGTCATATGAGAAATGTCAACGTAATGGTATCCTTAATTTTTTCAAAATGCTTCCGATTGGTTCGTACTTTTGCGTGCGTATATACACACCTGTTTCGTTCCAAGACACTTCGAGGCGAAGTTTATTTAAGGGGTTACCCCCACTTGCGATTTTTAAAAAATCGATTTTTTTATTGCATTTTTTTGAAGTATAAGTATCCGGGCCCATACTTCTGTATGGGCCCGGAATAGATGACTCTATGTAAGTTTACAAAAAAAAATATTTTCTTCGTGTAAACTGAAATTGAAACTTTAAACGCGTTTTTCTCAAAATGGCATTTCTGAAGTCGGTGACTACTCGAACACTAATGAACCGATCTTCTTGAAATTTTGCAGGCTTATTTAATACATAAAAATGTAGTCTTTAATCGTTCGATTTTTTTTCGTTAAAATCGAACCATTAACTTTGACTGTCCGCCATTTTGTGAAAAATGAATATTTTTTAAAATCCTTCGATTAAAGACTAGTTTATACTTATATTTGACTAAATCCATCCGCATTTTTTTTTTCAGATGATCCACTTCGCCGCAATGTTGGTCACCGCAAACCGTGTATCTAAAAACATTATTTCATTGACGGCCATTTGCCACTAAACAATGTAATATTTTTCAATAAAAAAATTACTGAAAGTTCTTCAAGATGTGTTCTTTAAGATGGTATATTGATCTATTAAAAAAGTTTTGTAGTTTTCTTTAAAAAAATTCATGAAAAAAGCCTTTTTTTGCGCTACAAGTGGGGGAACGCCTTAACAGCGAACGGTAGGATCCAGTACCCTCGCAGTGGGCAACCGTCTGCAGGTACTCGCCCACTCGCCTACCGAACTCTGCACCTACTAGTTGTAACGCGAATCCATACACGGAAAGGCTGCGTTCAAGACCTGAGGTCAAAAAATAGGGATAAAGTTTCGAAAAGGTCCTACCTCCGATCGGGCTGAAATTTTGCACAAACCTTCCTTTTCATATCTTAAGAGATCCCTCAAAAGCGTTTTTGGCAACGCGCCATAGTTTCCGAGATATCGAATTTTGATTTTTTTTACTTCTCTCGTACGATATCTATAGCTGACGGGCTCGACTCTGGCTATACCTATATATTTTATTGCGCTCTCCGTTTTGTGCTGATCTTCGCCTAGTCCACGCGTTGCCCCCCCCCCCCCGCCCTTTCTTCCATATCGCCATCGTTTTTGGTGTAACGCTGACTTTTTATTTTCACGTTTGATGGAAAGTTAGTGATGTATAGAGAATGTGCTTGTGGTATGCATGGCGAGTGTGTCCATATAATATTGATATACTGGTGTTAGCGCGGGTCCCCTCGAATGTGCGCGTAGAATTGTGGGATGCGTGGAAAACTAGTGTGGGCGCAGAGCACCTTCAATGTGCGCGCGGTATCGCGGGGTGCGTAGAATGCTACTAGGTGCGCAACTAAGTTTCCGGGTTTTTTTTTACCAATAAAAAATCGAAAATTTTAAGAGAAAAACAACAAATGGTTCATTCGAAGCATTATCCCTCGCTATTTACACATTTTTGCCATCTCTCTGGCAATACATAAATACCGTGATGATAAAAAGACACGTCTTTTGACTGAAACCATTTGTCCAACCAATTTTGTACTGCATCGTAATTGGCCAAGTGTAGCCCACCCAAGCCATGCGCCATCGACCGGAACAAGTGATAGTCTGAAGGGGCCAGGTCTGGCGAATACGGCGGGTGCGGTAGCAGATCCCATTTCAGTGTTTTTATGGTGTCCTGGACGATGGAACTGCGATGGCACGGAGCGTTGTCGTGCTGCAATATCACACGTTCGTGTCTCGTGTTCCATTCTGGCCGTTTTTCGAGCAATGCGTGGTTCAAATTGATTAGTTGTTGTCGGTAGCGATGCCCATTGACAGTTTCGCCCGGTTTCAGCAACTCATAGTACACGATTCCTTTCTAGTCCCACCAAATGCAGAGCATTGTCTTTTTTTCCCAAGCGATTTGGCCGTGCCGTCGATGTTGACGCTTTGCCAAGTAAAAGCCACGATTTTCTGCGTTTGGAATTCTCGAAATATATCCATTTTTCATCGCCAGTAACAATTCGATGCAGGAAACTCTTTCTGTCCTGCCGCAAAAGCAAAATTTCGGAAGTGGCTCTTCGATTTTCCATTTGTCTCTCAGTCAACTCATGTGGCACCCACTTTCCTTCCTTACGAATTTTTCCATGCCGTGCAAACGTTTCGAAATACATTGCCGAGTCACATTTAATGCCTCGACAAGTTGATCTTCTGTTTGAGTGTCATCTTCATCCAATAACGCTTGCAGATCGGCGTCCGCAAATGTTTGCGGTCTTCCCGAGCGCTCCTTGTCCCCAGTCTCAAAATCGCCACTTCTGAACCGCTTGAACCAATCTTCACACGTTGTTTTTGATGGTATATGTTCGCCGTAGGCCTCCTCACGTAACCGGCGTGCTTCACCTGCTATTTTTTTTTTTTTTGTTGAAGCAGAATAGCAATGCTTCCCGCAAATGCTGTTTATTTGGCACAAACTTTGACATTTTCGAGGCTAGAAAAAAATTCGTGTTGCGATATTTGTTTATATTACTACTGGGTAATCTTAACAGATGTCCAAGCTATGAAGACACCCAATTACAGACCTGTATGCCGACTACATGTGTTGCTAGCGCCATCCATGTGTGAAACCCGGGAACTTAGTTGCGCACCTAGTAGTTGGGCGCGACATACCACCGCGGCTATATGGCGGATATACGGAACCCCCTTATGATTCTTGGTAACCAGCCGGGGTAGCGATCTCTAGGGTTCATTTATTACCTTTGAATCTTTTTGAGATTTCTTATATTTTTTTGCTTCTCTAGCTCCGGATTTTTTATTACTTTTTGGCTAGTTTGTAATTTTTGGATTTCATATGGTTTTTCTTTCTCATTTTTATTTTTATTTTGTATAGTGTTCATTTTTTTATTGGATTTTACATGGTATCTCCTTGGCGGTACCTTGCTTGGATGGAGGAAGGGTTTCTACCACCCAAACTTGACGAAGATCTACACAAAGCGGAGAGCGCGATATCATATGTAGGTATAGTTAGAGCTGAGCCCGTCAGCTATAGATAAAGTAGGAGCGCGATAAAAAAAATTCAAAAATCGACATCCCGAAAACTATGACGCGTCGTTAAAAATCCTTTTAGGAGATCTCTTAAGATATTAAAAGGAAGGTCTGTACAAAATTTCAACTCAATCGGAGGTAGGACCTTTTCGAAACTTCACCCAAAAATAGTCCGCCCGGCAGGTACGGAAAACATCCTTACTTTGTGACAATATAAATATCAACAATCTCACTATATATATATATATATATATGGCTACTAATTAATTGTAATTTGTGATTATTCTCGATTTCGGATTGATGCTGTGGTGGTGGGTGATTTTCGTCAGATTATTGGTATTGCCCAATCCTGGAATTACCCCCGAAATTTCGACTTTCTTCGCGTTGAAGTGCAACTGAGGGGACGTGTATTTGGTGTATTTTTCGGGAGTTCTTCGTTCGAAACCTTGAAGGACGTACTTTAAGTGTACGATCCAAAGAACGCAGGTAAGAAATGCAGTGTTCCCTTGAGTATTATTTGATGCGCATCGTCCTCAAAAAGTAACTTGGAGTAATTTGCCCACCACTCCTCAAGAAATAACTAGGGAGCTGCTTTCCTACCAGTCCCCAAAAAGTAACGGGGCGGTTGCTTGTTCGGGACCCTGAACAAGTCTGCACTCATACCTCTTGATCATTCATTCAGGCACAATTGTCGGTTCAATGGAATGAGGCAAAAATTGGCATACGACCGAAAATTATCAACTTTTTATAATATATTTGCCCTGGCATAAATCGCTGTCAGTTGGAATTACGTAGATTTTCATTTGAAATATTTATTATCTTCCGCCATCGTATTCCAGTAGGCTTCGCATAGGAGAGTCTGCAAAAATGGTTCGGTAATCAGCTTGACTGTTTCCACTCCTCCAGTATTTGTATGATGAAATAATACGAAATTGCAGAATTGCAGACCTGAAAAATCGCCCTTACCTGAATCCACAGGATATGACAATCTACAATGATAAAATGCGTCTAATCTAGAAAACGCTTTTTGAAGCCATAGCGTGACATTGCCGAAATATTGTTTGAAAAAAAGTGTTTCTTCATTGTACACCGTAACGTTTTTTTAATCACCCGCAAAGTTTATCTGTAAACGGTATTCATCTGTACCCGTGAGACTTACAGCGACAAACACATCTACCGATATGGTCGAGACCAAGCAGAACTCGAGGATAAACGGCGTATTGCAAGTTACCATCATTAATATATCGGTCATGAGAGGTTTTTCACCGGTACCCGCCCAGTTACTTTTGGCTTCACGAAACATCTCGTTCTCGGCAAACCATGAAACGAAAATTCAATTCATTAGAAACCGCCGCAACTGACGTATCCGACTTATACTGAATGAACGTGTTAATCCGTGCCGCGAAGTACCTCGTTCGTTAAAAGCGATCCGAACCAACCGTATAGCGACATTAGCATGCTCTTGGAAGCAATGTATATTAGGATGAAGGTTATTGCGAGATTCACCTGGGCCATGATATCGCGTCTAGAAATTTTCCAGACAAAAATTATAGTAACCGAAATATTGGAGAGAATGAAGCGCGTTTGCAGTAAAACTGGGAACAATATCTCACATGATGGGCTTGATAGATGAGGGCGCACATTACCAGAGCCGTTAACATGATCCATTGACGGATAGCACGAATAATATAATCCAATTGAGTGAACAATCGAATGAACAATCAAATCAAATCGGCGGTCGAATGTTCATAAACTTCATGTGATGTTATTTTGAACGATTTTACCTTATCTGTCAATATCATGAGTTTAAATACCATAGACGTTTCAGGATTCTGTCGGCCTACCGGCTGATCCTGAGTAGAGGGCTCTCAATGTAGTCAACCAATCAGCTTTTTAGGACCATTTGGATGCCCGAATAAATTGCTTCATGCGTCACCCAATATCTTTCTCGCATTCAGTCCCAGTTTCACTTCCCTGCTGAGTAACCCTTTACACTCGAGGCTTCTCTCGCTCGGATAGTAAGTGGTGAGCGAGAGTCACCTCTCGAGTGCAAACGGATAATAAATATCAGTATACCACCTAATACTATCTATTTTACTCGGGTAGGTCGCCAAGCCCTTCCAGTACTTGATCATTTCCCTGTCCATTTCTTAATTACTTCCCAAAAAAGGGAACTGCAATCGGGACATGGCCTAAGACCTGTTACATGGCGAACCTGATCCACGCTGAACGGCCTGACCATAGCCTGATATTATTTAGGGAAGGTAGATCAGTGGCAGGACTTTTTTCCGACTCGATCGATTACGAGCAAGATTATCGCCCTTTACCTCCAATTGTTATGGATGCCATCAAACCAATTTATGAAGATCTGAGTAAAGATAATTTACTCTCTAGGTGTATCGGTGGCTTCAATCAAAATAATAACGCAAGCTTTAATCAGTTAATTTGGAAAATAAGCCCAAAAACAGTGTGTAGTAGCAGTACTATTGTAGAAATTGCTGCATATGTTGCTGCTTGTGTATTAAATCAAGGTACACGCACATTGTTACTGATCATGAATACACTTGGCATTAATTATGGACCCAATTCTCAACAGTACACAGAAAGAATCGATTCTCAACGTATAGACGTGGCTGCCAAACGCGAAAAACGATAATACCCGGGAAGGCAGAATGCTTAGAAGACAACAACAAATTAATATTTTGGAAGCTTCCACATCGGCAGAAGCCCTATTGTATGGGCCAGGAATTGATGATTCGATGCAAGTAATTGTTTAATTAGTATTTCTATACATAAATCAAGTGTAAAATTGGAAAACTCAGAAATGTTCAAAAATGTATTACTCAAAGGCTATGAACTGTAGCAACATTTTATAGAAAACACTTTTGTTTTAAAATTGCCCAAAATGTTTAAAAAACGAATGATTCATCCCGAAAAACGTTAATTTTTTTAAAAATTGTTTTAACATTTGGCTATAAACAATTGAATGCTCGACTTTTCGGCCAAAAATTGGGTAAATATTCGGAAGTGGGGCTCCTGCTAGAATCGGGCTAATTTTTTTTCTTATTTCTTTTAATGATCATAGCAGATGATACGAAGTAATATTATAACGGCGCACGAAATTTTTTTCTTAAAAAAAATTATTTTTAAATTTGAACGTGGATCCCTGCTTGCAGCGCAGATGCAAGCAGGGATCCTTATTGAAAATGAATGGCGTACTATGGGTGCGTGGAATCGTGGGGTGCGTAGAACACTGGGGTGGGCGGGGGGCAGCTTGGATGGGTGCGTGAAATCGTGGGGTGCGTAGAACACTGGGGTGGGGGCCCACCCCAGTGTTCTACGCACCCCACAATTCCACGCACCCATCCGAGGTGCCCCCCGCCCACCCCAGTGTTCTACGCACCCTACGATTCCATGCACCCATCCACGGTGCGCAACAAACCCACCCCAGTGTTCTACGCCACCGTACACCATGGGTGCGTGGAATCGTAGGGTGCGTAGAACACTGGGGTGGGTACTTTACTGCATATGGTAAAGTAGCCACCGAGAAGCATATGGTAAAGTACCCACCGAAAAGCATATGGTTATTTTTTTCCGGAAACATCATGCACCGTTACAATAATGATAAGGATGATGTTTGTTAACCATATTAAACCATTTATACAAAAATTAGCCTGATTCTAGCAAGAGCCCTACTTCCGAATATTTACCAAAAATTGTGATATTCGAATTCAGCGGATCAAAATACATTTAAAAAGTTTAGCTTCATGAATCGAGCTCAACATTTTTCAGACACGTAATACCGTATCCACATCGAAAAACTTTAAACGCGTTTTTCTCGGAACTACGTTTTTCAAGTCGGTGACCACTATAATTCAAAAACCACTCGATGGATTTTGATGAAATTTGGTATGCTTACTGGTTAGCACTAAAAATTAGTCCTTAATCGAAGGATTTTCATTTTTGTTGCAAATTTATATTCTTTTTTAACAATGAATGAGCGATCATTGGGTCGAAAATCGAAAGTTATTTGTCGGAACCCGCCATATTGTTAATTTTTGAAGAAAAAAGCTTCGATTAAGGACTAGATTTATTATTAAAGTAATGATTTTTTTTGTTGTTTTTTATTTCAGATAATCCAGTAAAATTTTATGGATGGTCACCGCAAAGCACCACATGCCGAAGGGGTGGTGCTTTGACACCGACTACCGACAAAGATGGCGATATTTTTATAAATAATCAATATTTTTATTTGAAAATTTGTACATGTCAAGTCGAAATATAACATAAAAAGTCTGTGTAACCACTTTGGTAAAACAAACTTAATTACTATAAAAAAAATATTGAAAATGCTTGTTTTTCACGCCTCTGACTGCATTTCACCCCTTAATAAGTGAATACTTAATGCTTAGTGTGTTCTATTTGAATGTGGCTTGAAGTCGTATTCCTTAAGGTATGTAGAATTCGAATATAAATTACTCTTTTATTGATTTTTATTTAATTCTTACTTTAGCCCTGACTATAATTTTATCTGATTATGGTATCATTTTGTTTGACACTACTCCAAAAAATTAAGGAACGGGAAAGTTCTTCAATTTTTCAAGTGTTTTTTTAAGCGCTGTATCTTTCTCTACTTTACAAATCTGCCTCTACTTTACAATATTGGTGGAAAGCCTAATATTGCCGGATTTTTTTTTCAGCTTAACGCACAATAGCCCTGTAATTTTTCATATTGATCCATCAAACCTATTTTCCGGACCAATTAACCAAAGTTTTACAAAAAAATTGAAGGAACAAGTATTGTTCCTTAACATCGTGTAACCATCAACAAAATGAAGAGACCAATTTTTTCGACTTTTTTCACAACTTTACACTAGTTACTTGTAAAATTTGAAAAAAAAAATCAACCTTCTTTTTTTAATCTGTAAAAAGTTGCAGCAAACAATACTGACAAATTTTTTACACCATTCGGCCTTTGCGTACCATAATTTTACTCATCTTCAATCTTCATCCGAAAAAACGTAAAGAAAAAAGGACTTTAAGAAACATCGCGAGAATTTTGCTCGAGCAGTAGCTCGAGAAAAACCTATGCAAGACGTTTTTCACTGGCTTATGGCATCTTCGGATCCTCTAGTTTCTAGTCTTAGGAAAATAACTCCGAAAAAAAGCAAAAGCTTATTAAATGACGCGATTAAAATGTTGCTGTCTTCCGATGGTTCACCGAACTCGAGGTCTGATAACGATGATATTAAGAGCGCATCAAGTGACGGAGATCGTTCTGTTGACGAATATTCGTAATGTCATGTATTCTCTAGGCGTTCACCTTATACGCAATTAAATTAATGTTCTTGACTATGATCTGATTATAATAAATTTAACTTTACTACTCACAACCTGACGTTTTATTTATATGGATTTTCAATCGAAAGTGACCAGATTTTTTAAAACAATGTCGCCCATTTTGAATTTTGGGTTTCGGATTCGTTATCAGCAACCTTGCAAACCCTCGTAAACGGATTTTCGAACGAAACTGAGAAGTTTTTGGTAAAATATCGGCCATTTTGGATCGGTCATTTCGAGTTCCGAAATTTGGATTCGTCATTGGTATCGTCGAAAACCCCTGTATGAGAATTTTCAATCAAATCTGACAAGTTCTTTGCAAAAATGTGGGCCATTTTGTGTCCGCTATTTTGAGTTTCTGAATTTGCATTTCGGATTCGTTATAAGCACAATTGTCGAGACTTCGAAAAATTGTGTGCCAGCACATCAACATATCACTCCAACGACATCGTTTCTGCATTTCAAAAATGACTCGAGCATTAACAAGTCATGTTTAGAGCACTGCGGTTATACATGCTCAAAGGCAAATTCAATGGTCCAACCCTACGCTTACAATTAGACGAGTTGACAGTTGCCATGGTCGCGACTAACATGTCAATCTAAGATGAGACATGGTCGCATGGCAACCTCTTGATGCATCTTTTTAATAACAATTCTTTCTACACCGGAATATACGTTTATTGGATTTACTTTCACCCAATAGTTCGCACATTACTGCAATCATAGGATCTACATTGAAATACGGGACTGACGTGTCCAGTAAGGAAAAACTTAGGACTCGGTCCTTCGTACGAATTTATTTTACACGCTAGACGCTGGGATGTTATCGATGTTCTTATTGATTTTCCTCGGATAAGGACAGCGGCGGGAAGAGGGAGGTATTTTTCCGGAGAGAAACCATGGTACGAGAATAGAACTTGCCATTCGAATCCGTTGCTCGCATAAGAAAAGTTCTGCAACTATGACCGTTGATTACAGTATACACGGGAATCATGGCATAACAAAGTTGAGGAACTGCACCAAATCGTTGGCGATTGATATATGCGGTGTACCAGCGCTTATTTCTTCGACAAAGGACTTCAAGAAAGTATGGGATAAAATTATATACGTGACTTGTGTTATCAAGATGTCTCGTGTAGAGCACAGTACCACATCGGATTGATATAAGACAGGGGGTACCGGCATTTTCCGGAAAAATAGGCATTGATAGTTCTGCTACGACGCTCGCGCGGGAAGCATCTTCTATTTTCTTCCAACAATCGCCACAAGTATACATTTCCGCTGGGCTTATTGTTACAGTGTTAAAAAAACCGAAACGAGTAGGGTAAAGTCTCACAATGGTTCGAATCTTGGTTGAATATTTCGTCAATACAGGTGGCTAACAATATTTTCGTAACTGTTCATTAATTTTCGAAGTCGACAGCTAATCACTGGAACGATTCTATCGAATTGGGAATCAATTAAAAATAAAAGTCGGTGCTTAGAGAGAGGAAAAAATTATGAAATAAAAATAAACTCGATGCGTAACGATGCTCTAGGATAGTTAATTTGTTCAACCGCCGATAAAATCACGTTCATCGCCGAGATACAATAATGTGGAGTGCTTTTTTCGAACTTAGCTCGTGCTTTTTCGAACTTAAACGTTGAAAGATAAAATGATTGCTGTCATTCGAATGCCCCTAAGAAGCAGCCTGAATACGCGAAGAAGAAAAGAAACCTCGATTTAGGAGGAAAACCCCTCATCTGGCAACACCGCATAGGGGATTGTGTTTTAGTATTACTATGTTTGGCATATCAAACGTAGTAATACTAAACAGGAAGTTTCGAAAAGATAACCGTAAAGCTTCTCGTTCTGTGACATAGGGTCCCGTGACCTCCAAGAAAAAAAAACGAACACTGGTGCATCGATATCAGGCCCATTGACCCTTCCAAATTGGCGAAATTGCATTGGAAGGGCGAGGGGGCAAAAATTGAAGGAAATTGTACGTGGTAAATATAAAAATAAAACTCGACATTCGTACGAGGAAAGTTCTCCCCAAGAGATATGCAACTCTTGTCTACTGTCTGCGGTAATAGCTGAACAGAACAAAGTTGATACATTGCACAAAATTGTTGACCGCTCGTACATGTCGCATAAGATGATTTCACTTGGTAAATGTACAAGACGAGAAAAGAATAAAATTACATGCTTGGTGTGCCTCGAAACTTGCCGCGTCGGTAATTTACCATAAGAGTGAGGTCCGATGACTTCGAGAGGAACGAACGTCAGTAGTCGCTCTTGGACGCTCATACGAACCGCATCTCTCATTCGATAAATCTTTCTTACCTTGATCTCGCAAATGTAATCGTCATCGTCGAAAATGCATCGTCATCGTCGAGAAAGGAAATGCCACGAGTTTTTTGAAAATTCGCACCGGCGCCGCATTTTACATGTGAGTTACATTGTTATTTCCTTCTTTTACGAGTTTAAGATTATTTTGATATGGATAGAGTATCGTCTGAATTTGAAATTACTTGCCTTTCCATTTTTTCGTTGTGCTTTGGAAGAAGATTGCAATCGAAGGTAAAAGTGTAGCTACACGATTCTCGTTTCGTCGGAACTTCCGGTACTGACGGCCGCGCACGGTCTATGAAATTCTCGTTGTCTCTTTGCCTCAAAAGTTCGCGGATACGAAAAAAAAAGCGTTGTGTGTCGTACACTTTTTGTCCCTCATGCTCGGAGGGAACCTTTCTCTCTCTCTCTCTCTCTCTCTCTCTCTCTCTCTCTCTCTCTCTCTCTCTCTCGCTCTCTCTTCACGACCCAAATATACGATTGTTTGAGCTATGGAACTGTAAGAATCCATGCCTGCTGCGCACAAAAGAAATGGATGTGGAAGAGAAGTGCCGAAAAGACACGTATCGTCGTGTCACACGCAGAACTCTTCGACGACATCCCTCGGGGAGGCGAGGAAACAATGATGAAAAAAACAGCTCCTTTTTCCGTAAAATTTTGAGTATCTATATAGGGGAGAAGCACCACCATATGCCTGATAGTTGCTTAATAACGGATCGTGGACTATCTCGAGTTTTCCTATAGCGCCATATATTTTCCATTTTATACACTAATAACTAGTCGTAAGATATCGCCACTGCAAAGTTTTTGGCTACCTGGCGACAAAAATGATGCTACAGTAACTGATGTTACCTTGCACCAGCGTGAAAAAGTCTTTTTTGTGTTAAAAAGTGTTGTTTTCATTGGGGTCCAAATCATTTATGCATTTGGAATTTTTTATTAACTATAGCATTTATTTTACCTAATGAATATACAATGATCGCAAAAATAGCAATATGTACACAAATATTACTGTTCATATTCGGCCATGTCAAATCTTAATTTGGGATACTAAATCGAGCTTAATATTGGATATCCGTTTGTGCCAAAATGTTCCTACCTAATCCAAGATTAACTCATAAAAACTGATTGTTTGATAATAATTACAAAGTTAAAACAGTAAACGTTTTGTTTTATTTTGTGTTCAAATAGTCCCCTAATATCAGATACAAGAAAAATGTAGTTTGGAACCTTATATTGGATATCCGATTATAGGCAACCTTCTATGAGACCATAATATATGTCATTGTTTGTAAAACATAATATAAGTAAAAATATTCACATATAATGTTTGAAACAATTATTAGCATCTTGTTGTATATGACATGTAGATCATAAAATCGTAGAAATTGAAGCTCTTAGCAATTCTTTACTTCAAATTTTTCAATTCCAAAGCAAAGTATCCGATATATGGTGCCTCTCCCCTACACGCAGTGCTTCGAGGCCGGTATTCGCTTTGTCGAGTTTCAAAATCGTCAATTTTCTTAATTTTTTTCTCTATCACGACTGGAAGATAAATTTAAAAACAATGTTAAGTTCTTTTCGGCTGGCTCGAAATTTAAATAATTTCTGTCGCAAGCTCCTCCCGTTATCCCGTTGTAATTGCATGTTGAAATTTCACCCGATGTGCGCGCACATCGCCCGAAACCCAAGCAACGCTGATGCGGGGACCTAACCTGAAATTTTATCCCAACATGCAATTGAGAACCGGAACCGGGTCTGGAGACGGTGCTCGATCGTAAGGGAGAAGAAATAGAAAAAATAACAGAGGGAGTACAAGTGGTATAGGGCGCCATAGAAAACCGTATAGGTGAGGCAGTCCACTTCGTTCTTTCTCTCCTGCTGTCTCGGCCGCAATTCAAACACAAATTCAATTGCATGAGAAGAAGAGCGAACTGCGGGTAGAGGGGGGAGGGATACAGAGAGAGAGAGGCGAAGAGATGAACGGCGAGATTTAATGCGATAAAGCTCGAGGAGAGAATACGACGGATACCAAAGATGTACGCGTCCGTGTATACGCGTGTCACTCTTTGTTCCACTCAATTACCCGAGCGATTTTGTACACGTGTACAACTTCTTTAAATTTAGTCCACTGTGGATGTGGGTTCGTATGATCACAATCGACGATCACTCTTATTTTATCTCGAATCTCTGTTTTTCTCCTTTTATTTATTTATTTTTTATTATTATCATTGTTATTTCCTGAGTTCCAACGTATACCCCTGCGGCTTTTTATATATTGCCCGTCCCAATCGAACCTTTCCCTATCACTCCCTACACTGTGAAAAAAAAAATAGTTGATCCAATATCATTGGTGTTATTGAATGAAATTTCGTTGATTCAATTGTAACATTGTTGGTGTGAATAATCGGATTTATTAGTCCAATCAAAACGCCTTCAATGACATAATTAAATTGACAGTTTATGTTTTCAATCAAAAGATATATTGTTAGCCGAAAACAATATATTATTGAAACTATCTAAAAAATTATCGCGAACAAATTATATAGTTTTGAATGCAATTTCTACAACGAACGAAAAAAAGCGTTTCAATTCATAACATGAATATTGTTGATTCGAGTGCACAAGAGAAATTGAATTTCGCTCGTTTGATTTAAATAAAATTTATATTGAGTAAATATGTTATTTTATTGTTTTCACCATATCCGATATTGATTTTAAGTACGTGGGTCATTTGACAAGTACCTAGCCTCACCGCTAGATGGTGCCACTATTGCAAGATAAATACACTATAGTGTAGTACCGTCTTGTAGACGGCTACTGACAAAATTTCAGCCGGATCGGACTTGTAGTTCTCTTTTGAGAGCGTGTGAAAGCAAGTGTGTCCGTTGATTTTTGAAAGAATGGAGAAAGAACAATATCGGTCGGTGATTCGATTCTTGTTTTTGGAAGGGAAATCGCACAGTGAAATTAAAGAACGCTTGGATGCAATGTATGGGGATGCTTCTCCTTCGATGGCGACCGTTAAATTTTGGTATAACGAGTTTCAACGTGGTTGTACGTCGGTTTTTTATGATCCACGCCCAGGTGCTCCAAAAACAGCCACTACGGAGGAGAACGTGACAAAAATACACGATATCGTTTTGTCAGACCGCCGATTAAAGGTGCACGAGATAGCTGTGATAGTAGGCATCTCAGAAGAACGCGTGTGGCATATCCTACATGAGACTTTGGGCATGAGGAAGCTGTTGGCAAGGTGGGTGCCGCGTTTGCTGACTGCAGACAACAAGCGCATTCGTGTGACCACTTCAGAGCAGTGTTTGGAGCTGTTTAATCGCAATCCAAAAGAGTTTTTGCGTCGTTACGTGACCGCCGACGAAACATGGATTCACTGGTATACTCCAGAGACCAAGGAGCAGTCAAAACAGTGGACCTTACCCGGTGAACCTGCTCCAAAGAAGGCGAAGACGGTCCCGTCGGCTGGAAAGATGATGGCCACTGTTTTCTGGGATTCTCAAGGTGTGATTTTTATTGACTACCTGGAGAAGGGCAAGACGGTCACGGGATAGTACTACGCCGAACTATTGAGCCGATTTAACACCGTGTTAAAAGAAAAACGGCCCCATTTGTCGAGAAAGAAAGTGCTTTTCCACCATGATAATGCACCTGCTCACACCTCCGCGCTCGCCACGGCTAAATTGGTCGAATTACGCTATGAACTGCTGCCCCATCCACCGTATTCTCCAGATTTGGCTCCGTGCGACTTTTTTTGTTTCCGAATCTAAAAAATTCACTCGCCGGGAAGAAATTCCACTCCAATAACGAAATAATCGCCGCCACGGAGGCCTATTTTGCAGACCAAGAGATAACATTTTTTTCAACGAGGTTAAAAAAATTGGAACACCGCTGGGCCAAGTGTATTCAACTAAAAGGAGACTACATTGAAAAATAAATTTTATTTTTAGCAAAATTTTGGTGTTTTCATTTGTAGGCTAGGTACTTATCAAATGACCCACGTACATTATTTGTTAAAATATTAATATTTTATTTTGATTGCAAAATATTAAGCTAAGGTCTGAATTAATTAAAAAATTATGCGAAAGTAAAATTTGTTTCTTGCACATTTGGTTGAAAAAATTCAACCAAATCTTGGCCGAGCACTACCGAAATTATAGGTGTGAGGAAACCCGTAGTTCTCGGAGTAACCGCTAGAGGCCGCACGCGCGCTCGTTTCTCGTAAGCGTAGCGCGAACTGAAAATCTACTTAAAAGCTGGAGAAACTCTAAAGAGTATCGCTTCTTGGCCTGTGGCTAAGATCAAAGTGTAGTATCTGTTCTAATCAGTTGAATATCTGATATTCTCTCCATGGATATTCCATTGGATATCTGATATTCTCTCGACCATTATCGTGGATGATCATTCTAATGCTCACTTTTTATTTCAGATTTAAAACAAATTGAAAAACTTACGTCCCATGGCATATTCGTTTCGATGTAGTAAAGAAATAATTAATTCTATTGATTATATTTTTGTACAAAATAAAAAATGTTTGTAGCAACCGCTTAACTATTTCATCCAATACATCTACTGATTGTATTTAGAATGATTTCAATAGAATATAGTTTTATTTAAAGGACAATGTAGATATTCAGAGAATAGAAGAGCTTTTTCAAATAAAATAATATGTTATTTAAATCAATCACATTTTCCAATATTTTATAGTATTGAAACAATCTCATATATCGGTGGCACTCCACAGCAGCACATTTATTTGGATCAACCAATATATTTTTTTGATTCAATTGGTTTTTTTCTCCGTGTACCCACAATTCGCTACTCTGACGTAACTTTCGTTGCGTCCACAGACGTCTTAAGCTGGACTATAACGAACTTGCGGAGGGTACGGGGAAACTGTAGAAAACCCGTGCTGCTATAGGCGGCCGTATATATTTCTGATTCTCTGGTGCACGAATGTTTTACTCAAGTATGTTCACTACGGTGTCCAAACTGTTGGCCTTCCGCTTGCTGGTTGATGTGCCAGCCGGTGAACGGCTGAGCGGTCACCCCTCCGAGTATTGGCCATGCACAATGCTGCTTAGCTCGAAGGACCGCCGCGCAGTGGATGAAAACATTGAAAAAAGTGACATACGATTTTTTGGACATATATTTTTGTTCCGATTGATATAGCTGTATAACCTAATGAAAAATGATTTATTACATGTTTTATAAAAAATAATATTTAGCACCAAAATGACCAATATTGAAAATGTTCCATGAAGCGACACCTACCATGCTCTGTGTCTTCGAACTTACGACTGATACACCTTCGGCCCTTCAAAGGTACATTATCTGGCTACTCCTCTCTCATATGAGACTATGCGCAAGTCCATCGACCCGCAACTTTGCTTGATAAATGCGTCAGAAAATTGGTGCCTTTTTTTAATTCGCAAAATTAATTTTTAGGAATTAATTTTGCGAAAACTATCAAACCTTCAGTGCCGGGGTTTTTGACGTATATTAAGACCTGTTTTAACTAGCAACACAAATTTTTATTAAATACTTTATTGAAATCTATACAAGTTATGCGCTGTACGCAGGTCGTGGCGTGCGACGCTCGTCCAATCGAGCGCACGGGTTGCGGTGAACCTAGTCGTCTGAAACAGAAGAACAACTTTCTTTTCAAATCTATATGAGTGTAGTTATCGTCTGAAGTAGAACTAAGTAAGTACACATTTTTTGATCGGAATCGCAGCTGTTTGAAAATTAAGGTTCTTTTTCCCGGAAAATTGTTAACTCAAACATGAAAGCGAGGCAAAAATATTGAAGCTATCGGTATCATTCTAGTTCAGACTATAGGTGAAGGTTCCCTCGAAATGGGTGCAAAAACCGAAGTCAATCGGTCTAATAGTTTTTTTTTTTTAGAAAAACGTGCGCCCGACTTAAAAAATGTCGTTTCGAGAAAAACGCGTTTAAAGTTTGCTACACATTTAGCACTGATACGGCTGAACTTACGGTGGATGACAACTGATTTGAATAACTTACCTTTAATCAGCTATACCGGGACTATACAGACCACCGTCCTCAGCTTCAACAAAAGAATATTGAGCCGCACTCGCTTCTCTTCTGGCGGTCCGCGCCTCTATAGATGCGGTAGACGCCCGTCTATTAGACCGTTGTATGCGCTCGTTGTCTCTACACTCTGCATATTGTTTTGCGTTAGGGCCGATTTTAATTCGCAATATATTCATATTTTACCGATACGATGGTCTAATGGTTAGCGTGCTCGCCACTAAACCAGCGAACCGGGAGGTCCCGGGTTCGAATCGCAGTCGCGTACATTTCGTCGTGAAATGTTTTTCTTCGGCATTTCGCGGCGAAATAAGACTAGTTCCATGACTGGGGGGCGAACTTGATGACCGGCTGTTTTGGTATAGGGTTTCCGCAGTTTCCCTATACCCATGACAGAAATGCCATGATGAATATAATACAGAGGGGGAAGTCGGCTGCGGCCGCAAGCAGGGGGAACAGGGAGAAAGGTGGAGAAAAAAGGAGTAAACAGTAGAGGAAAGAAACGGCCACATTGAGGGAGAAAACAGGTAACAAACGCGAACAGCGTGTACCTTAGGGAAAAAAAAAAACAAAAAAAAAAGATATCTAAATAGACGACAGCTAAATAATTAGCAATATCTATGGTGTTTTTGCCACAATGCAAATGTTTTGAAGCAAACATCCAGATAGTTTGAATCAAGCTTTCGTTGTTGTATTGTGTAAAAGCTCCGAGACATCGCTCCAATAAATCGTTTAATGTCAAGTCCTCATAGACCTGCATTTCTGCGTATTGCCAAGCCGTAATACATAGTAAGTTCATTGATCACTTTATATGTCAATTTTCCAGATCCTTTCCCACCGATGCCCTTGTTCTTTTTCATCGCATTACGTAATCTCATCCCAATACGTTTTTGTACATGGCCTACGCATTCTTTTTTTTCAACGATAAAGTCTTTATCATATACCATAGCATCTACAAGAGCTTTGTAGGTTTTACTGCCCCATCTCCTACATATCTTCTATATTTGGCTTTGAATTTTTCGATTCATCGACCGAACATTTTGTTCATTTATTGTGCATACATCATCGTGATTACTCTTACAATTTTCATATTCCACTGTGTCAAACTTACTTTTCTATACATTGCACGATTGGGAAAAACTTCATTTTACTACTGTGTCAATGACTTTATTGGAGTATGTTCCAATTAGTGTAGTGATGCCAGACAGCGAAGACTCTTTTTCCACGCTCCGTTCCTGGACACAGTCAATTTCGAGGGAGGATTACCTCGCTTAGCGTTTTCTTTCTTTTCTTCCTTTGCTGCTTTTTTCGTTACGATGTCATAGACTCCTTGACTCGCATTATAGATATTTCCCAGACTTGCGTAATATGTATTCCGACTAAGTCCTTCACAAATATCCATTATGCCACAAAATAGAGCGATTCCTTTCATACCAATGCCTAAACATCGCATGGCAAAAACTATTAAACGGTTTATTTCAAACGCCTTATCAATCAGAGGACATGAGTTTATATCATCATTTACACCACAATTGCACTTCACAGCTATTTTGAAGCCCAATCCACGAGGACTTGCTTCACTGAAAGTGATATCTTCTTTACACGTCTTACATATAACAAGTGCACTGATAGCTGAGAAGACAGAAAGAAAGTTGAGAATACTAAAACCGTGTTCTCTGTTTATACAAAAGTCGTCGTCTCCAGTATTTTTCAATGTTTCGCTGACGTACTGGTATGCTCAGTATCAGCTTCGAAACTGTATTGATTTCCTTGAAATTTTCTTTTTTTTGGTATCGGCCGACGTGCACGACCTCTTCGCTTGCCTTTTCGATCCATTTTTTAAATACGCACGTCTACTTCGTTCAGAGCTCAAAAGTGTACTGACTATTTGTAAGGGTACCTTGAGTATTGGACTGCGAGGGGGGCAAAGGATAGGGAAATTGTCCAAGCCGGTATGCAATGGACACAACGGTCGAGGTACAACGGTCAAGGGGCTGACTACCTGCCGCGCCCCAACGCACCGCAGCCTTTAAGCCTCTGTTGCTATGGAAGTTCTACGAATTTCAAATTAATATTTTCGAGACACATTCTCAGAACCCCAAACTATAAGAAAATGCAAAAAAAACAAATTTTCGATTTTTCTAGACGGTAATACCACCTTAACTCTGTTATCTCCTTCTCCACCTTTTCCTTCTCATTAGTCTTATATATATATTTTTTTTTTAATAGACTTTATTGATTCGGGCAACGCACTTCCTCAGTTTGCACTGGGAAACATTCACCTACCCCCGGGGGCTAGGCTCGGTCTTAATCTAGACCGGAACAATAACGCGGGGCGGCACTCGAGGGTTCCGACACCACCTCGGCTGCCGCCCAGTCAAAAAGACGCGCGAAAAGTTAAATATCGCTCTGCTATAGCCGCTCCCTCAAGCCAGAGGGTGCGCGGCTACCACGGTCCAGAATCGTGTTGCCTGAGTAAGCGGAGGGATCCAAGTATGAGCGCCTTTTGCATCCGACCCGCTAGCATCCGGACACCGGGCTGTCAAGCCGGTATGCCAGCGAGGCCGTCACACAAGACTCTTTCATCCCCCCAAGCACGCCGATGATGAGGACAATGAGGGTCAGCCTGAATCCCCGGTGCAAACAACGCAGTTCGGCCAAGAGAGGCTGATACTTGAGCTGCTTCTCCTCTTCCTTCCGCGACACGTTCACATCGGCCGAGGCCGAGAACTCAATGACGTATATCGTCTTCTCATTGAAATCGAAGAGGCCCACATCAGGCTTACGTGGTAGACCACGTCGGTAAGGACTGTAGACTGAAACCGACATGCTTCCTGTGCACTGAGGTGGAGCACGGGAATATCGCGCATGACCGCCAAACTGCTCCACGGGACAGTTTGAAACGAAAATAGGCACGCTGGAGGATGCACCGAGGGAGCTGTCCGAGCACTTGATAGTCGTGGGCGACCTTAATGCGAGAGCGATCGAGTGGGGCATGACCAAGACGGACCGACGCGGTCGGCTGTTGCTAAAAATAGCAGCAAGCCCGAACTTCACAGTCGGTAGGCTCCTCGATACCAGATGTGACAAGGATCTCGGATGCCATCCTGCCACTAATGAAGCGATGGACGGTGATCCATGACTATACGGCCAGCGACCACCAATACATTGTCTTCGAGGTGGCGGGACCTACAGCGACGCGACGTCACGGGCCGGAACGGCCCCCGCGCTGGAATGTACTCAAACTGGGACAAACAGCGACAAGTTCTCGAGGGTGCCACTAGAAACAGCCCCACCCTTAGAGGCAGTTTCGCACGGACAGACAGGATGGAGAAGGACCGAATGACTCATGGACAAGACAACAAAACTGACGGAACGGTTATGTACAGCTTCAATGCCGCGCAAAAGCACACGATAGAACAGACGAGCAACGTACTGGTGGATGGACGAGATCGCCCAGCTGCAGAGACTCTGCATACAAGCGAAACGGCGAATGTACCGGGCCCGGAAAAGGGACACGCCGTACGCGGCCGCACTTACGACACAATACAAAACGGCACGGAGAACGCTAACGATTACCATTAAGAACAACAAGAAGCGCTGCTGCAGACAGCTATGCGAGGAGGTGGACGTGTCCCCTGGGGCCTGCGGTATAAGATTGTGACTTGGAGGCTGGTTGCCCGAGGCCCACCGGAAGTCAAAGATGACCATGCGACGGATCGTTGATGGACTCTTCCGACTCATGCGATGAGGGCAGATTCGATGGACACGGACGACGAACTCGACAGCCCCCTTTCACCAAGGAGGAGATTACCAAAGCTATGACCTCTCTGAAGACGGGGAAAGCACCGGGACCGGATGGCATAGCCAGGGAGATCCTGCGGCTGATGGCTAGCCTGAGGCCCGGGATCCTCCTCGATATGTATAACGAATGGCCTACAACAGAGACGTTCAGCACTCACTGGAACACGACTAGATTGGTCCTCTTCAGTAAAGAAAAAGGGAACCCCATATGCCGACTTCCTACAGACCTCGGAGCCTCTTGGATACGACGGCCAAAGTTTGCGAACTCCTTCTTAGACTGAGACTGACGGTCCCGATAAGTGCGGGCGAAGGCCTGGCGGACATTGTTTTTAATAATGGCCTCGTTTAAAATGCAGAATGCGAGCATGCGAGAAAGCGAAAATAAATTTGGATTAACATGTGTTTAAAATATTGTGTGGCTCCTAGCCCCCGACCCTTGCGAGTCGGGGTTACCATCCCTGTCCCGAGGAGGCGGACACTTCTATTTTCCAGCATGTATTAACACTTTTGTCGGAAGATTTTAAAATGGACTTAAAGACAAAAAAACCGGCGCACGAAGGCACAGTTATACACTATCGCAGTACACACAACATATTTTTCGTCCTTATTGTTCACTCGCGTAGGTCCATCGGCTGTATCAACCACACAGGGCCGGATTTAGGGGAGGGCATCCGGAGCTACAACCCCGGGGCCTCCACAAAAAAGGGGCCCCCACAATAGAGACTTTGGAAAAAAAAAGTCTTTCAAATTCCGACGAGTAAACTAGTAAACACTAGTAAACAACTTTTCCTTTGATATTTTTTTCGCTGTTTTACCTGCACCTATAGTACTTTGTACAAACATGATTATATTGTTCTTAAATATAGCAAAAAACGATTCATCTATATTTGTTCACTTCAATCAGGCAATCAGTAAAATAACAAAATCTCAAATGGCCCTGATAAGCTCTTGCAATTTACTTCTCGAGATTTGGATTTCTCAATCACATTGAGAAGATGGATGCTGAAAATTTGCACGCTGCAGCAGAGGCAGTGGTGGAAGTGTACAAGGGTGATTTAGAACCTAGTCTTGGTAATGAGTTGGTTCAATTTGTATCTTTGATCGACGTGTACAAAAAGGACTATGGAAAAGACCAATCTCCGGAGCTATTTTACTACCAAATTCTCGAAGACCAAAATTTCAGAGCTACATTCCCAAACCTCGAAATTGCATTGAGAATGTATTTGGTTTTGATGGTGTCGAATTGCACTGGAGAGCGCTCATTTTCAAAAATGAAATTTATAAAAAATAGGCTGCGAACCACGATGGGACAAAACCGTCTATCAAAGCTATCGCTCCTAAGCATTGAAAGTGATTTACTTTGGGTACTGGATTTCAGCGAAATCATCAACGATTTTTTGGCGAAAAAAGCTCGGAAGGTTCCGTTCATTAACACTAAAATTTGATTTCAGATAATTCTCGTTTTCGATTATATTTATATACGTTTGTTAAATGCTAAGAGAATCTACTTGCTTTCACAATAAATTATTTATTGAAAAACTCGAGTGAAAAAATTGTTTATTTTATTTGGAAAATAATTTGGGGGGGGGGCTCCACTTCTTTGTTGCCCCAAGGCCTCCAGACCTCTAAATCCGGCCCTGCAACCACAATCCAACCCATTCAAGTAGAGTTCGATCTGCTTCGCGTATCCCGGACACTTTCTAGTTTCGAGCTTTAGTTCGTGTGCACCTTGGTTCCCACACTAATTTTTTTTTAAATGTATCAATTAAATAGTTAAAATTCAAGTCTTTTGGCCCCTTATCCTGACGAGTCGGGGTTACCATCTCTGCCCCGAGTAGGCGGACATTTCCACTTTCCATCATGTATATCACATCGTTAAAATGGGCTAAAGGCAAAAAAAACCTGCGGACAAAGGCACAACTGTGCACTAACGCAGCACACTCCCGTATTTTTCGTCCGCGAATAAATTGATGTCTACTCAAAAGGCCCGTCGGCCAGTTAACCCGTGCCCAGACGGCTCTGATAAAATGCACGTTGCCTCAGGAACTCTGGGCACTTTCGGCTCTTAACATGGTGGATCACGTCCTTTCTTTTGCAACGTATGCAATTCGCGCACCTAGGTGTATCCTTGTCCGCGCACTTATCACGCGAGTGACCGCTTTGTCCGCATCTTTCACATAGCTGGTCTTGTCTCTTGCAACTTTTGGCAAAGTGCCCAAATGTCAGGCATTTGAAGCACCTGCTTATGTTGACATATTCCGCGACGAGGCAGATGCTCCAAGCAAGGTAAATCCTACCTCGCTCGAGCACTCGTTCAATGATGTTAGCTGGCGCCTCGACGATCCAGTTAACTCCGTTCGTTTTGTTCCGGCACGAGTGCCGGAACTCTATCGCCTCCGGTATGGCTACGTTCTCCTCGTCCGTCTCCGAACGGAGATTTTAGCAATGAGGTATTTTCGACGCATCCGCTTTGACGCCTTTCTCGACGTCATATATCACCAACGACGGTCTAAGTTTCTTCGGCTCTTCAGCCCGGAGTTTGACCCCATTCAGAGCCGCGTTTTTTATGAGCTCAACGTCGTCTTGCGACGCAACGTCGAGCACGATGCCTCTAGCCCGCGTTTGCCTTATCGAGACAACCCGAAGCTTACAACTGATTTTTTCAACCCCCTTACGGATGTCTTGTTTAATCACCTCGTTATCCCTGGTGTCTCCTTCATGTGGCTTAATCACCACTACCCGAGTAGGAATTCGCCCTAACGTGACTGGCCCGACTGGCGGGGCCGAGGCCCCACCAGCCGAGCAATCTAACCCATGCCTCGCGGCAGATATGTACGTCCATCGCAAAATCTTCTTTCCCTCTTCTTTCTCTCTCTAACTCCAGGTCTTTCTCGTTGACAACGAGCTGCAGTTCCAAGCTCTCAATATGTATTGCCTGGTGCTTCATGTGAAACTCGATCTTTTTACAAAAATGTCTCGATGCAATATTGCTGCCATGAATATCGCGGATCTTGAGCTCATATACCCCAAGGCGTACGAGCATTTGCTTGATTACGTTCTTGGATATTTTGATCGACTCCTTGAAGAGGAACTTCTCCACTTGATTTCGCTCTTCGTCGAGCCATGTATGGATATAGCCATCGTCTGGGATCTCTTGCACTGTGGACTTGTCCACCTCCTCTTGTTCCTTCTGCGCCTCAGTGTCTTGTTCTTCTTGCGCCTTCTCAACCGGTTTCAGGGACGTTACTTCCTCAACCCAGCATTTAGTTTGCTCTCACCTGGGTTTCGCCTTGTATCTCTTCATGGGCGGATACTTTGAAGCACCTCCGCGTCTGGAGGCCTCCACCGAATCACTATCTACCGGTAGCTCTTCGCGTGAGCGTTTCACGCTTCGTTGGGGGCGTCCTCCCACCGAAACGATCGACGTTATGTTAGTATGCCTGCGGTTGTTGCCTTTTCCGTCTCTGTATATTTGGTTTCGTTTTGTGAATTGTCTTAGATCTTAATCCCACGAGAGTGGTCGGTCATAGAGGTCCACCCCGGCCTTCCTGCATACCGGGGTAATAAGACTTAAAATACGCCCGGACGCTGCCCCAGACGCCGGAGAAGCCGATAGCGATAACCATATTTTTTCCCATATTGGTAACCCCGCATCCGATAGGCTCAGGCACTCACACACCGGAATTAAATGGAGCTCTGAGTCCCGGGAGCGCGACTTCACGAATCGACCAGTGACTGGACCTGGGCTCAGATGCCCAGTGACAGGATCACCTCAATGTATACCTCATGTACGAGACGGAGGAAGGACCGGTGACCCGTAACATCACCGCGGGGGTCACGCAAGGTTCCACACTAGGACCGGACTTGTGGAACGAGACATACAACAGCCTGCTGAGGCTGGAGATGACGCGAAACGGATCACTCGTCGCTTACGCCGATGACGTGGCGGCGGTGACCATGGAGCGCAACGCAGATCTGGCCCAGCAAACACTTGACCAGGTCATGAGGCGCATCGACAGATGGATAACGGCTCATGGGGTGACTCTTGCACTGGACAAGACAGAGATCCACATGTTAACCAGATGACGGATACCGACGATTATACCGATGATAGTCGGGACAAAACGAACGGGAATTAGGGGGGAGGCTATCTAGGGGTGACCCTGAATACCAAGCTGACCTTCTCTGACTAAACATAAAATGGACGACCGAAAGGGCGGCGGTGAAGGTTGCTTCGCTTAGCTGCCTGATGGCCGAAACGCACGGACCAAAACCATTGATACGCTGACTACTGATGACGACGGCTCACTCGATCCTCCTGTACGGCGCAGAGGTTTGGACGAACGCGCTCGCCGTTAAAAAGTACGGAAAAGCAATGACGTACGTACAAAGACAGGGGGCACTAAGGATAGCGTGCGCCTACAGGACCACCTCAGGTGAGGCGGTTTTGTTCTCAGGCGAGCGTCATTCCTATAGACCTGCTAGCCACAGAACGCAAACTAATTTACGAACGCGACGAACGGATCAAAAGGGTTGACGTGGCAACGCGTGAAAAGGAAAGTACCCGGACGAACTGGCACGCACGCTGGACGGCCGAGACGAGTGGAAGGTGGACCAGACGACTTATACGGGACCTAAGACGGTGGACGGAGCGAGATTTTGGGGAGGTAAATTTCTACTTAACTCAGTTCCTCACCGGACATGGATCCTTCCGCAAGGACTTACACGACATGGAATGGGTATAGACGCCAGACAGTAAGTACTGCGGACACATACGAGACGTTGTGGGACATATGTTCTTCGCGTGCGAACGATGGACGACATTAAGACAACTGGAACGGAGGGCAGCTGTTATCACACCCGATAACATCATCGGGTCGATGCTACGGAACGAAGACAGCTGGACGCTGGTCGCCGCGTTCATCGAGGCGGTTCTGCGAGGAAAGAAAGAAGAAGAATGCCTGAAGAGTGAATGAGAATGAATGACAAAGGAATGAAACGTAATGATGTATGAATGGGATCCTACGGACTGACGGACGGTACGAAACGGCCGATGAACAGGTGCGGCGGGGGTGAAGTTGCAACCCCGCGGAGACAGGACGGAGAAGGTTTTTAGTCGGTAGGCCATGAGGAGAGTCCAACACACGGGAGAGAACGTGTGTCTCTCCTATGGTGCCTGAAGCATTTTCCCCCTAGTAAAAAATGCCGAACTTGATTATTGAATAAGTTGAGTAATACATTTCGGCATTAGTATTATAAAATAAATTTATTATTGGGTCGCTTTAAATTACATGCTACAATTATTCAATAATGATGAATTAATCATTATGAAATTGAATGTATTGATATCATCATTATTATTAATAATCATTATGGGATCAACACATTTAATTTAATAATTGTTATTTAATTATTATAAATACATGGATTATGATTAAATTCATAATTCAATGATTAATTGAACTATGATAATATAAATCCAAACTCAATTATTGTATGACTTAGTTAACAATTTTCTGCATTATTGTTATGATGGATTTAATAAATAATTCAATCGATCATAAATTTTAAATATTTTCCACTTTCGCGGTTCCTGCGCGAAGTAAAAACCTGCAACGAATCAGTCGATGAAAAGCATAAAATCATGACACAAGTAGGTACCTTGCTTTTCTCTGCGTTTTATTGGTCTCGGATACAGTTGTAAGTGTTACAATTGGCAAATTTCATCAGCATTGTATATCGATCATATATTATGTACAAAATATATACAGGGGTGTTCGAAATGTGCGTTTCATGGATGCATCGGACGTTGCCGATTTGGCGCACTCGTTTCTTCCGCTTGCCATTAATTTCTTCTCTTTTTTCCATTTTTTTATCAACGCTTCGCCTCGCGTACATGTCTCGAGAATAAAAAAAAGGTTTAAACATCGCGGCAATGTTCAAAGCTTTTCTTTCGATTATTTTTCTTTTTTAGGTATAGTTGTTTACTCTCACGTACTTGTCCCTCTCTCCAAAAAAGTTGCGTTTGATACGTGACGAGTTTGTTTGGGTTTGTTTGGGTTTGCCGGGGGGGGGGGGGGTAATTTATCGTGACAGGACGTAGGAGGTAGCAAGGATCCTACCAAGACTAGACAATTTATACTCAATTCTGTTTATCCTTATAACTCCGTCGGTCTCGTTTTTTTTGTCTTTCCGCACATATTTCTGTCCCGTCGAACTACTTTTTTTCTTTTCCTACTTTCTGTACAATACTTACGGGACTGGTCGAAAATTACACCCGTCACGAAGTACTCGTTATTTGCGCTCATCCGTTTTCGTTTTTTGTTACATATATTTTATATCTGTTATACTGGTATTCTTAAGAGCTACGCCATGTTAAATACGTGTGTTATCGATATGGATTATGGCGAAGGCCCGATGATAATCCGGAATAGTCTGTCTCGCTTTCCTCAGGACTCAATCATGTTTTTCTTTTTTCTCGCTTCGACGTTTTGCCGTTTAAGGCTCGGGACCTCGAGATGCCCGGTACGATGGACCCAGAAGGCCGTGAAGTTTTTGGAAATTAATTTCGAGAACGCTAACCTTACGATTTACTTCGAGTGTAGTATATGATTAGGAGGTAAACAAGCCCAAACAAACCCGAACAGAAGTATATACAAAATGGTAAGAAAATATAAATAATTAATGCTATTATGTATTTTGTATTTAATACTGCATATTTAAAAATGGATCGACTACATGATTATGAATTCAATGATATCATTCATGTAATTAATTAGATATTTTTGATTTTTCATTTCTTTCCACGATTTTGGACAAAAAATAACAGCACTGAATTGTGACCATACATTTTGTTGATTTCGGAAATACCGGAATGGCCCAATTATTTCTTTTGTTATTATTCGTATCTTTTCATCAGCGATTATAGATAGTTTTATGAATATGTTTACGAATTGAATAGATACCAAAAAAGAAGAAGTAAATCGCGCGTGTAGTTTTCTTGTCATCGGGTCCTGAAAACATCACCGATTTTTCGGATCACTGCGGGTTGAAGCCTCTTAACCCCTTCGTTGGCAGATAGAATACGACAAAAAGTTCCCAAAATGGCAGGAAAATTTGTTTATCCTGAAAACTTGTACTCTGGGGTTTTTGAGGGTGCTGATTACGAATCTGAATGCAAAATTCAGGAATTCACAATGACGAACAAATATGGCGAATGAAAATACAAATAATACAGATTGCTTCGAGTAAAATTTTCAATTTCGGTCCGCCATTCTAGCGTCGCCACTTTGAATTTTCAAATTTAATTTTCGAATTCGTAATAAGGGACCTCAAAAATCCCGGCATACTAGTTATCATGTAAATGGAGTAAAGTTTAAAAATTTTGTCCGCCAAATTGGTGCCGCCAATTTGAATTGCCAAATTTTGACTTCAAATTCGGATTCAGCGAGCCCAAAAACCCCAAACTGAGACTCCGATTTCAAATCAGAGTAAGTTAAATAGAGAAATAAAGGTTGACGCACTATTGCGTCAATGACACACAGGGCACGGAAATATTTGACGTACTATTGCGTCAATGCCAATAAAGGGGTTAATGATTTAAAGTACGTACCGATATCCGAACAACGCGAAGTCCGAACGTTAAGAATCATTGCCCACTCGAAGAGACGCTTTAAAAAAATATTTCACGTCGTCGAGAAAATGCAAAAAATGGTAATTCTCTCTCTCTCTCTCTCTCTCTCTCTCTCTCTCTCTCTCTCTCTCACTCTCTCTCTCATCTTCTCTCTTCATCTTCATCTTCGTCTCATAGAATGTCTCCGTCTTAAAGAATCGTACGATCAGTCTTAAAACACAGCGAGAGAAATGATTTGTTTGAATCAACTACATGCACAACATATGACATTTTTCCGTTCGAACCGAACACTAAGTTCATTTTCGCCTAGCGAAATGTATATCACATTTCGAAAAACTTTTTCACCAATGTTGACTTCGAGGAAATCATTCTTTTAAGTCGAATAAATATTTGGTGATTTCTCAATCTGTCAAACGACTTATCAAATTCGGATCGATGTTTGTAGGTTGCACAATAGGCCGTCTCAAACCTGAGCAGAAATATCCCGCTCCGCAGTGGTCGTGTTACGAATAACCTGAAAACTAAACCTTCGTGATTTTGCTTCGAAAAACCACATTACCCGTTTGAATTTTAAGTCGTCACTTCGGATCTGCCATTTGATGGTAACAAAGTCCGTGATTTTGTATATAAAGATCACAAAAGTAAGAACATTTGTTAATGGAATGAATAATATTATCAGACTTAAATCAAATACTATCGGTGTCTATCCTTATATAACGAAAAAAAAAGTTTACAGTTTACATTTATAACTTCATTGCAGTGAACAAAAGTCTATTAACTTCGAATCAAACATAAGTAGAACCAACGTTTAGTGATAGTGAGCGTATCATTTAATTGAACATCGAAGGATACTCTGATAGCCCAGAGATTCGAACAAACCATTTGTCTCGTTGCATATCCGACAAAGAACCGCATAATTAGGAAGTCTACAGCTATTACCCTAAATCCTAAATTTTGGGAACAACCGAACGTCGCATTTATCACGAATCGCCGGACATTCCCGAAGCCGCTCGCTCCCGTGGATGCTCTGAATATCGAAGGGACACTCTGTCGACTCCATCAACGGAGTCTGGATAAAGAAGCTCGGTAATTAATTATAAGCGTGCACGAGCGGAAAGCACCTTTTCGTTGGACGCTCCGATGGCCGAATCGTCGTGCAATTCCATTCACGTGCACCTAATCCAATTGCCAGTGAAACAGGCCTGCTAGCCCGAATGATTGTTGGGTTCCTCAATTATCTTCTCCAGGATATGAGGAACACCGATCGGCTGAATTTCGCCGCTGGCCGTCTGGCCGTTGATCGCATCCTTGCCAAAGATGCTCGCCAGTCGTAGATCGTACTCGTTCAGCACGGAGGCAAACAAGAACAGGGATGATCCGAGATCCGGAACGTTTAGGCCCTTTCGCAGGACGTTCAGGTACCCCTAGCTCTGCGCAATCTCGCTGGTGTATTCCTCGTGAAGGGCGAGCAGATGTTGGGGCACGTCGATCGCCGTGTGCAAAGTAACTGTGACTCCCCGATTGAGGCTCACGGCAGGATAAAAGACACCGTAAAGATCGTGAAACGCTACGCTACCCTGGGGCTGATCGTTCACAAAGAATCTCAGGGTGTGCGTCGTCTCGAGATCGAGAAGTACGCCGACCGTCGTGCCTTGTTGTACCCCGCCCTCGGTCCTTTGGGCGTGACCGCCACCGTGCATGAACCACGATCTCTGACGGTCTATGTACATGCTCCAACCCTTGTCGTCCTTGCCTGTCGATACGATTGAAAGGTGTTAATGCATCAATGCTGACAGTCCTCTCCCGTGATTGGGCGAGCATCGCCCACCTCGGTGGGAGAACAACAACGAGGATACATTGGGATCGGAGGAACTCGGAAATCGATGGAATTAAGAATTCGACTTGTTCACTCGGTATTGCCGATGATCGCCAAAGACTTTTCGGAGATGAAGTAATGATAGGAATGTCGCGCCGGTGATGTGTAGTTGGGAGCATGCTGCAGCGGCGATTGTCTCCTTTTGGCTGATAGCAATTTCTGGGTGACAATTGCTGCTGCAGCACACCGCAAATGAAACAGTCATCCAGTTGCAGCAACTGTGGCAGGCTGAAAAACTGATAACTGAATGACGATTTCTGCCGCAGCATGATTCAACTGAATGACATGCATTAGCGGGGTGATAGTGGCTGCTGCTGCAATTTTTCAGTCACATGAACATTTCGTTCAGCTGCATGTAGCATATGCGGCTTACTGCGACTATAACTGAATAATATATGCTGCTACAGCCGGCTACATGTGCTAAATTGTATCATATAACTAGAAGACAACTGCTGATGCACCAATTGTCCCCTTGTACTATAACTAGTTTAGGCATGGCTGCAACCAGATAACGGTTGCTGCCGCAGCGTGCTGCAAGTACAGGAACTTTCTGACATCATGCAACCCCGTGATCAAGTTGATGCAGCCAGTGTCTACTTACATTAGCATCTAGTTAAGCTAGTGCAGTATACGCAGCACTTTACATGCGCTGGTTGGCATACCGCAAATGCAGTAGCTAGATGGCAATTGCTGTTGCAGCATGCTGCAAATGGAAAGATACCCTTTCATTCGAGACATGCTGCGTACACCAACACTGGATGATTTTCGCTGATGCAGCAATTGTTCAGTTAGCTTAGCATCTAGTTTGTAACAACATGCAACTGCTTGATAATCGCTGATACTGCAAGTTCCTCGTTACGTCAGCATCTAATTTCATTATCTGTAGCATACCGCATGAGCTGCAACGAGATGACAATTGCTACCGTGATACTTTGTGACACTCCGAAAACGTCAAAGCCTACCCAACATCTGATCCCGCGCCACATCAGCCCTGGCGATTCCAAATGCCGGATCCGTGTCACTGTGGTAACGATCGATCGTCAGCTCCCAGTAGTGAATGCCGCGTGAAAACCCGACGCTCGAGAGTACAACTCGATGCTCGTAGCCCTCGCATGAGGCGCTCATCGCGTCCTCTGATATGGTGACTTCCTGAGGAATACCGGGCGCTCCGACCGCCCACGAGAACCAGGCAACTGACGAGGTCAAATATAGATTTATAAGCATCGCTTTTGGATTATTTGATTATGATTCGTATCTAGTTTTGGCATGGATGATGATCATCCTGCGGCATAGAAACGCGTGGCTTTTGGGAAAGATGAGGAATCTTGGGTTGATAATGATTGTGTTTCTTTTGTTTCGCAAGGACTTTTCTGTTGAAATAGACCTAGAAATGGATTCTGAAAAGATCTTTGTCACTCACGCTCTGCCGTTTGAAGTCCAATGAGCTCCGAGTACTCGCCTTCGCCTGCACCATTGAAGGCCCTGACACGAGCGTTGTACAACGAATTAAAGTGAAGCCCATCGACGGTGCAGATTGTCTCCCTGCCGCAATATACCTCCTGCAACATACGTTAACGTGAACACACATATATTTATCAATTCGTCCGGAGCTTTCGAAAGGGAATGATTATCCTTGCACGGTTGCCTCGGTCATTCTCATCACGTGCGTACTGACTGGACGTCGCTTACGTCACGGCGCCACGAAAATGCGAACAAGGCGTTAGAATGGTCGCGGCGACGGGGGCAGGGTGACACGAACCGGAACTAGGTGGTTAATCTCCGGCACGAGGATTCGCGGGGTGTATAACGCGAAATTAACGAGATGGATCTGCACTCCTCTGCGTGTGTAGAGCTCATGCAACGAGCGCTGGCGGTTTACAAGCCGGCGGCATTAAATATGTCATGCGTGAGTTACGACTGGTCGTGCGCGGCTGCGGGCCGAAAATGAACAACCCCCGAAACAGTATGGCCGCATTTCCGGCGTCCTGCTTGGCGAGGGTGGCCCTTCGTCGCCAAATGAGCTGTTTAAATATTTTGCGATTTTATTTTATCTTTTCAATACTATTCGAATATGGTGCTTTTGCATCATTGGATTGCAACGACAATTTTTCTTAATTTCTTCCACTTATTTTCCTCCGCTAGAAGATTCTCCGAAATCTTCTGGCCGATTTAGGTTACAGATCCCTAATAAAGATCCTCAAAAGCCCTTCAGTGATTTGCGTAACCTACATGTGCCCAAAAAATTAGTTAGCTCGAAGAAAAAGAAACCGAGATCCAATCGGCATTTCATCGTCCACTCGACTCCATGAATACTTTACGACCACGCAGGGGGATGCACAGACGCAATAAAATTCTTTTGATTGCAACTCGTTGGGGAGGAAGCTTCATTCGGGCGACAACAATCCTTTGTGACATGGTTCAAGGGTACCAAATGCACACACGAGAGCAGTTTCTTTGAGCTCGTTTCTCCGCGACTGTTTGCACTGCAGCTCGAGGCACCTCTTTTTTCATTTGAAATCTCACCCTGCGCGCTTCCCTCGCCGAGGTTGCAATGCAGGGCGTGAAAACCGGAAGTGCGTCGCTTCGGGGCATGAATGTACACAGGCGTATATTTCACGCGCTCTCTTGTTTCGTCTGTGACGTGCAGCTATAATTATGCCGTGCAAGCTGAATCGTTTTTATTTTTCACTTTGAGGGACGCAAAGGTCACTGATCGCATCCGATTCATCGCCGCGAGCCGATACAGGCTAGAATATAATAGAGTTGACGAAGGGTCGAGGGCTGGATGAAGAAACATTGGGAGAAAGGAGAAAACAAAAAAATGTATAGCAATCGTTTGTACTCACTCGGAACTCCCCGCTGCATCCGTCGTCGAGTTCGAGGAGATAACCTTCGATCGGTGGCCCACGCTGACCGCAAGCAATTCCGTGACCAATTGGCGGCTGCCAGGCAACCGTTACACTGTTGTTCTGAGTGCTGCACTCCTCAGGAAGAAGCAACGGTGCTCCTGGAGCTGAAAAATTATGTTCCGCTTGTTCTTAAAATTGTCCAGAATTATTTTGCATACGAAAACCCGTTTTTATTTTCATAATAATTGTTGTTCTTATTTCACATTTATAGGGGAAAACAAATCCTATTCTACATTCTTATAATAATAGCAATCTAGAAATATTTTATACGTTTTAAAAAGTATTCTCTTATAATAATTGCGACTAATTTTTTTTTTTATAAGTATATATACGCGAACGTCTTATCGTTTCACAGCTCTTGGATGTGCTTTCGTCGGAAATATGATAGATTCTCGTTATAATGTTTTTTTTTAATGTTAAAGGCCAAATTTGTGGAAAAGTTTTTCAATCGCAGCCTCAGGAAAACCATATTCGTAAGATTTTTTTTACCTGCCATCGGATATCGATCCTCTCCCTCCGAAGCTGCGTCCAATATTACACACACTATTATATCATACACGTCCTATTGATATCTGCATCAGAATTTTTGTTCATATCTCGTACCGTGAAAACGTTATCGACGAAAAACGGATAACACCCCAATTTTCGAGGGTGCGCTTCAACTCATAAAAAACGAGTTCCACAGATATAAAAAAAATACGTGTCGCCTATTTTCACCCATTCTACAAGCATGCCAAATTTCATCGAAATCGGAGAGATCGACATCACAACCTTTCCTTGTTGGGGGAGGATACAAAATTCCAAAGCATTTGCCTCAAAGTATGAGATTAATCGATTGACTGGTTGATGTACATATAGATGTATACATTGATAACTATACATTGTAGCATTTGAGCAGCAATTTATAAAAATAATGAAAACATTGTGTTTAAATGAAAAAGTATGTAATTTTCGAATTATAGAATGGAGGGAGAGAGAAAAATGCGGAAATAAAGATAGATAGATAAAGATGAATAAATACAGAGGTAGATAAAGATAAGCAGATAAGTTGATTAAGTCGAAAATGTTAATTGTAAATCATAAAATAATTCAAGAGAAAGAGAGATAGATAAAGGGATCGACGAATAGATAGAGATAGATGGTTGGATAAAATATAGATACGCAGAGAGATAAACTCACGTTTCAGCTGAACGAAGGTAAGCTGGTCGATGGCGCGTCTCAGCGGCTTGTCGTCGAGGGTCAAATCGAGAAGTGGCAGGCGAGCCATTTCGTGCACACCCTCGGCAGCACCCCAAGTGCCCACGGCGGTCGCCGCTCTCAACGAGAGCATCCCACCGATCTGTAGGAAAGCCGCGCTGTCGTTCTCCTTTAGAGCTTCAATGCAGAACGTCAGAAGGCCCGTTGTCGCCTGCAGATGCGTCGCGCATCTCGTCACCTGATCCCGTAGGGATCGTACCCGGGCCTCGCGGGTTTGCCTCGCGGCCTCAATCAAACGGGCCTTTCTCGCTTGTAAAAGGCCCACGAGGTGGGCCACCCTCGCGTCAACCTCCTCCTCGAGGCTCACGTATTCCTCCTGTGAATGAATTGCCCGTTTCAAACGTGGAAAAAACAATGCCTGCGTCGAAACGAGCCCAAAGCCATTCTGGAAGTCTACCGAAATCCGGTTTCTGGCTCCGGTTCCGGCTTCTCTAGAATCGCTTTTCCCACTTAGGTGTTTCTACCTGGGCTCATTTTGCGCGAATCGAGCTAGCTTTCGAACGGATTTGGACTTATGGGGTTAAAATGATTTGCTAATTCGGTGGATCGACCAAACGTCGGCACTCCGGATTCCGCCAATTCTCCTAAGCCACCCTTTGGTTGCCAATTTTCGGGTGGACTTTCCGGGCAGGAAAAATTGAGACATCCAGACGGGCCTAACGGCATTCTCTGTGTCAGAATTCATTTTGAATATGGGAGTTATGAGTCCCAATAGGTTAGTTGACGGCCAGGATATAATTAATTAAAAATTGGCGTTTTTGATGTTTTCGCGAAACCAGCCGAATAGTGGACAAAACCAAAATTATCCGTTTTTGTATCTTGAAAGGCCCATTCCGATGTAAAATTGATCGTTGCTTGCGAAAATTCCGACCCCGCCCGCTGAAAACCCCATTTTCGGTAAAACCATTATAGAACTCTTTGTGTGTTTTATTGCCTCGCTTTTTTATTTATAGAAACAATTTAGATAGCCGGATATAATCAACGACATTCTCTAAGTCTGGGAACATTCATTCTTGGCGTGACGGTTATGAATCCCTATAGATGAGTTAGCGGCCGAGATATGACCTATCAAAGTTTCGCCATTTCGCAAAGCCGGCATCCGGACCTTCGGAAATACATCTTTTCGCGTTTCGGCTTCTCCAGAATCGCCTTTTCCACCTACGGACTTCTACCTGAGCTGATTTTGGATGGAATCGATCTAGCTGTCAAATGGATTGCGATCTATTCGGCTAGGACCGCTTGCTGATCCGCTAAATCGGCCCAAAGGTGCCCTGCTTGATTTTGTCAAATTCCCCAGGCCTATCATCCAATCGATTTTCGCGAATTTTAGGTGGACTTTTCGGAAGAAGGAATTGAGATATCAGGACAGCTCCAACGTCATTCTCTAGGTCCACCAAAATTCTTCTCGAAAATGGAACAAATTCCCAAAGAGTTAATTAGCGGCTGAAATCCGGAAATCCACCAACTGTACAAGAGTCTCAAGTTTGCAATATTAAACCTCTACAACGATCTAGCCTTATGATTATCTCTACAACGTATTTTTTTCGGATTTGTATCAACTACACAATGAGGGATTTGCAATATGCATTAATTCTCCAATGTATCAACTCTACAAGAACTTTGAGTACTCAACGTTCAACTGGGCAATATTCTTGTTAACTCTACAACAGCTGGTATCTCAGGTGTTGTAGAGGTAACAAGAATATTTCCCAATTAAACGTTGAGTACTCAAAGTTCTTGTAGAGTTGATAAAAATCCGAATAAATCCGTTGTAGGGATAATCATAAGGCTAGATCGTTGTAGAAGTTCAATATTGCAAACTTGAGACTCTTGTACAGTTGGTGGATTTCCGGTTTGTACAGATGAGACATAAGTCATTGTAAAGTTGAAAAACGGACTTGCAGCGTTGTAGATTTAAACATTGTGGAAACGAGACCCTCCCGATTTTTCTCGTAGAACAAAATAAAACCCCTCCCAAATCTATATATAAATTTGTATGTATGTATATATATTAGGGTGGCACAATTTTGAGCTCTATTTTTTGCTTCTTCTCACCATCGAATCATCTTCTTTCAATAAAAAATAAAAAAAATTGTCGCACAAGCTGCGCGCCGTCAAAAAATATTTTGAGGTCGCTCAAGCCTTCCAAAATTCAAAATTTCATAAAAAAATTGATTTTTTTTCCGTCCACCTCTCACCCATGAACTTTACGCTTGGTAATTTTTTAATTATACTTTGCGAAAGCTCTAGCCAACCTGTGAATATTTAGTGGTCGCTCAAGAGCTTCGAAATTTCCAATTTGCGCCAATTTTTTTACTCTTTTCACTCATAAATTTGATGCTTTGTAAATTTTTCAAAACAATCCATTTTTCTTCACAAACAGATTTTTAAAACTTACTAGAGTGAGCTTTACCTCCCACTTCTAACCCAATAATTGTAATCTTTGTTCTCATAAAAAAATTCTTTAAAGCTCTTATCCGTAAACAAAATTATCGACCGCTTTATTCATAAAACTGAAACGGCAGCTGTTTTCTGCGCATCATAATGCGTCACACAGTTGGTCTCGTTATTGGAACTGCGGACCAATCGTAGCCGTACTCTGTGACGAGCGACGCCATACAAAGGGTCTAGCAAAAAAACTAATCAAGATATGAAAAAAAATCTGTGTAAAATTTGGACGCGCTGGGATAAGGAGAACACGTGCCACCGAGCAGTTTAATTTTCAAAAATACATGCATTTTTTTAATGGCCGGACTGAAATATTTATTAGTCTCATAATATTAATTAAAAAATCTGGAATTGGGTACAATGATTATACATATTAAAAGTTACAAAATATATTATTTACTGATTTTTTTCCATTAATCACGTACAGCAAATTTGTACCTTTAAATGAAATATTACATAAGTAATAGCAGTCCATCTATGAAATGATTGAAGTAGAGTACATTTGTTTACGTTCGGATTTTTTTTTGATATTCGGCGACAACTTGAAGAACAAATTGTATTTGATCTTCATCATAAGTCAATCGATTTTTAGAATCGGTGATAAGTTTGATCCCTCGCTCCGCTATATCATTAGAGACTCTTATTTTTTTATCAATTGCGCGCCCATTTGATAACTCTCGTTCGAGTCCCAAACAGATACATCGGTATCGAGAAAAGTACAATCAATTTTAAATCGTTCAAAAAACACCATAGATTCGAGACTAATAAAGAAATCGATGTCTTTATCGAGCACAAAAGTAAAGTCTGACTGGAAAACCTGATACCGTTTGGAACCACATCGTAAAATGGAAATAAATTTACACAAACGTAAAGATTTCACGTGTTATATTTTTTTTCTATGTCCAACAATGGCAAACCAACTCGGTCGGTAATGCTCGGTCGGTAAAAATGAGCGGACGAAGCGCCACCACCAAATTTCGAACTATTTGTCCGCACTATATTTTGTATTATCGCCACTACAGTTTGAAAATCTTCTCGCAGGCTCAAGAAAAAAATATCATTTTGAAGCATTCAATACACGATTATTATATTATTATTTGCATTAAATTAATCCGCTCCGATAATTAATTCACTGCTTCGATTTCCCCCCACAATGTGACCAAACCGCTACGGCCGTTTTCAAATTTTCTATTAATTTTTCAATCTACTCCCGACTGTACATAATTGATGGAAAAAAATCAGTAAATAATATATTTTGTACCTCTTAATATGTACAATCATTATACCGAATTCCAGGTTTTTCAAATAATATTATGAGGCTAATGAATATTTTAGTGCGGCCATTAAAAAAATGCATGTATTTTTGAAAATTAAACTGCTCGGTGGCACGTGTTCTCCTTATCCCAGCGCGTCCAAATTTTACACAGATTTTTTTTTTCATATCTTGATTAGTTTTTTTTGCTAGACGTAAAAATTTTTTTACCGAAGCCAAAATAACAGTCACCCTTATATATATATATATATATATTGCGGCATATCCCGAGTCGAAATTTTCAGCCTATTTTGCCCCTCCAGATCCTCACAGTGGTGGGAGATAAAGGTAGTAAAGTAGCTTCGCATTCAATATAAAATGAGCTCCTACTTAACGCCTAGAACGGGACCAAATTTTCCTTTTCTCCACTTGCAGGCGCTAAGGAGGACCTCGAATGGCACACGTACATGTACGTGCGTGTGCGTGTGCACACGCACACGCATATACTCTATTACGCATATAGAGATACATATGCCTAAATACGCGCATGCGTAGACACACGTATATACCCGCACACATACATGCCTAAGCATACACCAACGCACGTATCCTAGTACCTATACGGATGCATGCGTGCCTGCTATAGGGATTCGCGTATACATGCATACATGAGGGCAATTCCTATCAAAAGTATTATAACTGTTTGCCCAAGATCTATTTCTTCCACTTTGGAGAGTTGCTGGAGCTGCAGGGGCCAGTTTGAAGTGAATGCGAAAGGTTCGCTGGGTGGAGATAATGGAAAAGCCATTGGAAACATAGGCGTCCAAGGCGAACGCGCGGTCCTACCTAGTCCAACGCATGACGGTTACTGAAAACTATCAGACCCGCTCTTTCGAATGTGACCATCCCCACCCTCGTTTCGTCGAAACAGCCAAATGCACGATAGGTCCAAACGCAATCAAAAGAGGAGCTGTGACGACTTCAGCTAGGTTAGGTAGGAGTATAAAGGCCTATGCAGAAGGTAAGCAGCAAAGGAAGAGCATGTGGCGGCCCATAGTAGGACTTCTAGCAGTAAACATGTTTACTGCTAGCCGCCACATGTTTACTGAAGCCGCCACATGCTCTTGAGTCTGCAGATTCAAGTGAGGCTAACATAGGATCAAAGGCCTTTAAAATAGGCTGAAAATTTCGACTCGGGATCGTATTGTCCAACCGAGCGGACGGCTAGGCGCGACAGAGAGAGGGGAACTAGACCGGAGCGAAGCGAGCTCTTGGACTGCCGAACGCCAAATGTGAGCGCGACTGACCGACCAGCAGCGGGGCTCCCCACTCCACCGGGTCGTGCTAGCGAGTGGAAAGGAGCAGGGAGGGCTGGGTCGGTGCGTAGCTGGCAAGATGCTCTCGATCGCGGATCGATCGAGACGGACTAAGCTCGGGCTGCGTAATCGAAGAAAATCCTCCCCACTCCTCGCCTCTATCAGGAAATGTGATAAATTGAGCGGCAATTGGCGTGTACAAAGTACGCGCTAACCCTTTCCGAACCCGGGGCAGTAAAAAGCTATATCATTGAAGAGGAACGTCACGCAGGAAAGTAAACAGACGGAAGAAATAAAAAGACACACGATTGGGGAAAAGTGTCGACACGTGACGGAAATTGAGAAGTGAAGAGAGAAGGAAACTATGATTGACTAGAAAATAAAAACGGTTACCGAAAACCAAGTCTAAAAGGGCGACCGAGCATCGCTCTCTTTTTCGATAAGCACCTTACTTAACCCTTTCGGAAAGAGTCGGTAGGCAGAGCTGGAATTATCTGGGGAAAGCCGTGGCCGGGTCTCCGATTACATAATTCGTGCGCAAGCGGAACCCACGCCAGGAGGAGAGCGGTGAAGAGCGAAGGCGCGAGGTGCGAGCGAGCACGAACGGGAGAGATAGAAAGAAAGGCGAGACGCGGACGGAGTCCGTGCGTTAGGAGTAGGGACAGTGATCCAAAGCGAGCGATCGATACCACTACTCGACGGTCGGTATAAAGCGTGTGGCCGTACCCTCGGTAGGAACGCAGTTATCGAATGAGATTTCTGAACAAAGAAATTTGTAGCGCAAAGGCGTGATCTACAGAGCATGATTTGTCGAAAGGAAATAACGGGATGAGCGCGATTATAAAATACGAACAATTAATTAAGAAATTAAGGCGTTTTTGCGAGATTCGAGTCAAGAAAGGAGTCGTACCGTCCGACTCAAACATTGTCGGTGAATTAATTGAAAGTAATTGAATCGTATTTTTAACAATATTATTCATTCAAACGTTCGTTTATTGTATTCTTTTGAGTTTTCAATTAAATGAATTCTGTTAAAGTTAATTTTGAGTATCAAGATCATTTCTAGCTCCAATTCGAGCCCAGAGACCTGATCTGGACAATTATATTGGACGTTGAATAAGTTCTCGCTGTTTTTTCGTGGAAGTTAATACTTTATTTTTAAGAAATCATTCCTATAGATTCTGCAAGTTCAGCTAGCGTCTGACACGAGTCTTCATGAAGTAATGCCTCCAATTCAACACATCAAAATCATTATTTTTGAAGCGTCTAAACCAATCTCTATACGTTGTTTCCAACAGCGCACGGTCGCCGTAAGTCTCAACAAGAATTTCGTGTGCTTCGGCTGCAATTTTTTTTAGCTAATGTAATGTACGAGTAGTAAAATTCCTCGCAAATACTCTTTTTTGGCACGAAATTTGACATGTTTAACACTATGAAAAAAAAGTTGTTCATACTTCGACAAAATAACGTACACTGAATTTCAAGCTAGCTTGCAGTACCTCTTCATAGATACATTACCATCTTAAACTACACGCACGCAGTTCTGGTATCACCACCTGTTGCAAAACAGCGGGAACTTATTCAACGTCCCAATATGTATAAATCGACATAGAGAATAATCACGGGCAACTACATGAAACATCTCGAATAATAGTTCAAGTTTGAGGTCTATAAGAGAAAAAACCAACTGTTAATCAACCCGAATCACTCGGTCGCTGTCAATGTCGTCAACTTGGCTAATTTTTCGGCAACGTTTTGCTCGTGACGAATTATGCTCTTCTCGGTAAGAAGGGCTGCGGATATTATTTCACTCGTACGAGCTTGCCAGCGCAATAACACGTTTTGTTGTTTCAAGCGGACTGTTTCCGGTGGTACGAAAATAAATTGGGTAAGGGAAGGGATTAAACGCCGAAAAATATAAGCCCTGAATTATATATATACATATATAAATATGCACACTTGAGTCCAACTTACGTGTACTTTATCCGTCATTCCTTTGAGTCTCTGGATGAATTCCGTCGTAGAGCGTGCCCGTTCAGACAGCTGTTGCAAATTCTGCGACAACTCCGTCTGCAACGTATAACAAAAATACGTCATACTAGATTTATTTATATATATATTTATTTATTTATTATATAGATTTATATATATATATATGTATATATATATATATATATATATATACACACATTTATATAAAAATATCGATGTCAATTTAAAAAAATTTAATTAAAGTATGTAATATTATTACACATTTGAGTTGGAACGTTTTCTTCAAAAATATCTTTTTATATATTTTTTTTTATATTGATATATTTATATACAGTCGAAACCACGTCTTACGGCATCACTCAAGACGGCTCATAGGATATAACGACGAAATGTGGAGTACAGCATGGTTACGCATATCGCTCACAACGACTGTCGGCTATACCGTCGGTACTGCATGGTCCCTTCAATGTGGTTACAACCGATTTTTACTCTATATACATAAATATGAGAAAAAATATTTTTTGCATCTCGCGGCACGCTGACACCGCCAAAAAATCGCCCATAACTGCTATACAGACTTCAAATCGATGAAACCGCGAGCTAGACTCCACTAGTGTGCCTAGAACATCATGTGTATGTGTGTGTGCGCGCGCGCGTGTGCGTGCGTGTAACGTAACGTCAGTGGGAGGATGCTGGTTTGGTTTCGATAGTGGATACAAAGAGAGAGAGGGAGGGAGCCTGGAGGCGCCAGACGAGCTACCCCCCGTGTTTAGTACGGGGGTACGGGGGGTATATGAGAGAGAAAGAGAGAGATAGAGTCAAGAGAAAATAAGGTAAAGGGTTTTATTGCGACAATGTAGAAGAACAAAACATACAAAGATTTTACACCCCTCGGAAATGAAGATAAGTAAAGTATATCATGCATGTAAATTATGTATTTGCAGAAATACAATGATAATTTTTTTTAACAACAGAATTGAAAAAACTCCCAACCAAACCCTCCGAATCATCCATAAATTGCGATTAAAAAAGAACAATTCCACGATTAAACTAATTTTTAAAAAACATGCAAACCGTCCAAAAAATAAGATGAATAATAGCAAAAAAAGTGCAGAAAAACATATCAATCTATTCATCTCATCGACGATTGTACTGATGTTATTTAATTCAATTATACGATCCAATAAGAATACACTAGTAAACTTGAAAATAAATAGGAAAAAAGGAAAGATTGATCGTCCAATTAAAGTACCCATGAAAATTCAATATAAATAATATTGCGAGTGCGAGAGAATCCCTTCGGATTGAGATATACAGGGTGATCCACAATAGGTATAACGACGGGATATCCCGGGTTAGACAGGTCACTCCGGAGATTTCAACTTAGCCGTTTTTTTAGACCGCGTCATCAAATGAAAGCTTTACAAAATAGGCGTTCGATCTTCGAAAAGAACGCTCGAATCCGACATGATGGACGATCGGAAAGGGCAGAAGAGTAGACAAAGGACCACGTAGTCGTGGCTGACGTCAAGAATGTTCTGCGAAAACGCAGCGTATGACGGATGGCAGCGCACGTGATCAGCGTCCATCTTCATCTAACAGCTGGTACTAACCGGGCAAAGATCAAATCGATGCTTCGAATGCTTTTTGGACACTCAATCGGACATTCCTGAAATTATTCACCCAAATTCGTCCTCGATTTCATCTTATTTTCGGTGAGAGCGAGTGAAATAGTCGTGCGGTGCTCTCGCGGAGAAGTTCTCCGCTCGTTCTCGTCGGAAATAAGATGAAATCGAAAACGACTTTGGGCGAATCATTTCAGGGAACCCAAAGAGCATTCGGAGCATCAATTTCATCTTTGAATCCAAAAAGCATTCGGAGCATCGATTTCATCTTTGATCGCTTGGTACCTGGTGGTAGTCGCTCGAGCTGCGTTTCAACAATGCACTATGCACTACTTCGGAATCGTTTGCTCGATCCAATATGAAATCGATGATTGCCATGACGGGTACAGTCGAATGACGTTAAAAGTCGAACGAAAACGTCAATCGTAACGTTGATTTAATCTTTATCGCGTAAATAATAATCCTGCCCTCGTACTGGCAGCTTGTATCACCGCACGACTTCTCCGCTCGCTCCCACCGGAATTAAGATGAAATAGAGAATTAATTTTTGTCAATCGCTTCGGGGATGTCCGAGGAATGTCAGATATAGGCTCCGAAAAGCATTCGGACCATCGATATCGTTTTTGATTGCTCGGTGCGAGCTGGTAGTCGCTCAAGCTGCGTTTCAACGACGCACCATGCCCTTCTCCGGAATCGTTAGCTTGATCGAAGATGACATCGAGGACTGCCGTCACGCGGACGGTCGAAGGACGTTGAAAGACGCGGGGAACCGTCAAGGGCAACGTTGATTTCATCTTTATTACGTAAACAATACGTCCTACTCGCAGCTTGCAGCAACTCTCGAATTGTCCACTCGAATAATGAATCCAGTTGGATTCAGTATTCATTGAAAAATGAATAATGAATCCAACTGAATTCCTTATTCATTTCAACATAAGTAATGAATCCAATTCGATCCAGTATTCATTCCGTATTCGGATATCAGCAAATCGAATAATCTGGAAAAATTGACAGAAAACATATTTATTTTATTGAAACATTATCGTCCGATAACATTACATTTACCCAAGGGAAATTGCGCTCTTAGTTTCTAGTAACTGAAGAAATGGGCGTAGAAATGAGACATTATATTTGTCCCATTTCCATCGTCCATTTTTTCAGATTATTCAATTTGATTATATCCGAATATGGAATGAATACTGAATCGAGTTGAATTCATTACTTATGTTGAAATGAATACTGAATTCAGTTGGATTCATTATTCATTTCCGGAACGAATCCTGGATTGAGTTGGATTCATTATTCCTTTTCGGAATGAATACTGAATCCAGTGGGATTCCTTATTTATTTTCGAAACGAATTTCAAATACGTTTCTTTGTTATTCATGAATAAAAGAAAAATCGAATATATCCAACCCTGTCCGGTAGACATGCGGCGCAAATCAGACATACACTTCGAAGTGCATGGCGGATCGGCACCGGATGTCTACTGGATTAGCCAACCTCGGAGCACGGATGGGAAAAGGAAAATCGATCAGGCCTTAGACAGGTAACCTTAACAGAGCCATGTGAGGGACGCGTTGTGGGTCGTCTGATGTGGGCCCGATTAATGCTGCCTTCTGACATCGGTATCTGGGTACTACTGATTCAGGACTGATCAGTTTGTCTTTATTACACCCGTTCTCCGGATTCACTGATCCAGTAAATATCCAGCACAGATCAGGCGGGCACTTCTACGGTATTCCGGACCGTATTTTCAAACCTGCCTGATCAGTGATCTGGCTGCCGGAACAACATTTCCAGCCGGAATATCGAAATTTGGTAATCATATACAGTTTGCTGGTTTTGTTAATTTTTATTTCTTAAGAAAACAAAAAGAACAGGCACTCTGAATGGATAATGGCGGTAAAATCCGTAAGTTTCATAAATTGCGGTGTGCTTCACACTTTGGTACGCAATACGCCGTGCGATAGCAGACGATAGGTGAAACGTCAGATCGTGCGGCTCGTCACGAGTCTCGAACCGAATAGGCTCACAGGCAACGTAGCGAAAGATTCGCTAAACGTCAGATCACGCGCTGGCATCTGTCAAACGCGGCGTTTTCGCAGAACCTTCCTGACGTCAGCCACGGTTACGTGGCCATTTGCCTACACTTCTGCCCTTTCCGTTCGTCCATCAAGGCGGATTTCGAGCGTTCCTTTCGAAGATCAAACTCCTTCACGTTTGATGATGCGGTAGAAAAAAAAACGGCTAAGTAGAAATACTCGGAGTGACCTGCCGAACCCGGGATTTCCCGCTCTTACACCTATTCTGGATCACCCTATATATATATATATATATATATATATATATATATATATATATATATATATATATATATATATATATATATATATATATATATATATAAGTGGAAAAAGGCCGTCGCAGTAGCAACGACAGAGGCGGCAACTCCGCGGCTGATAAGTCGACGCAGGAGTCTCCACCGTATGCAGGTCGAGATAAGCGGCTCGTACGACATCGACTGATTTATATTCACCGGCCTTTTTCCCCTGATGGCGAGTATTATATATTTTCTAGCGGATAAGTTTCACACGAGTATACACTCCGAAGAGAGAGCATTTTTATATTTCGTTTGATTCTTTTTTTCCTTGCTATTCAACTTTCGTAACGCTCCCTTTGGTATTTGTTTGAGTTTGTGTGGGCTATCTTACTTGGGTTTTTTTTAGCTTTGTTTGGATTATCTTGCTTGGGTTCCAAACAAACGTAAACCCACGCAAGTAAGATAACCCAAACAAACGCTAACAAATTCCAAAGTTACGAAAGTTTCGCTTTATTTTGGGTCCGTTTGGATTATATCACTTGGCTTTGCTTGGGTTATCGTACTTGGGCTGAAAACGAATCCAAACAAAGCCAAGTAAGATAACCCAAAGAAATTTTAACGTGAGCGTTACGAAGGTTTGCGCTCATTTGGGTACTTTTACTCGGCTCCGTTTCGGTTGTCTTACTTGGCTTTGTTTCGCTTTGTTTGGGTTATCTTACCTAGGTCGTAAACACACCCAAAACAATCCAAGTAAAATAACCCAAGTAAAGCCAAAGAAATTCCAAAGAAAGCGTTACAAAAGTTTGGGTATTTTTTAGGTTCAGTTTGGTTTATCTTTCTTGGCTTTATTTAGGTTATCTTACTTACACTACCGGTAAAAAGTTTCTGGACACTGCAGGTAATTGCAAAACTCTCGATCACTTTGGATAGTTGCAAAATTATATGAGAATAATACAATTCATTATGCAGAGCTTTTTAATATATTTGTAAAATAATAAATTGAATTAACTATTTTATCCTAACATTATTTGGCAATTATCCAGTGATCGAAAGTTTTGCAATTATCTGAAGTGTCCGGAAACTTTTGGACGGTAGTGTAGATTGCAACCAAACCCAAACAAACTCAAATAAAATAACCCAAACAAATTCCAAAGTGAGCTTTACGAAAAATTCGGTTTGCTTGGGTGTGCAAATAAAAACAAACAAACCCACTTAGGAATATCTCGTTGGCAAAAAAATGTTGGTAGTGGATGAGTGGAAAAACGATGAGAAGTGGAGGAATTTCGAACAATGGGTCGCTGTTTGGGTTTGAGTTTACGGGAGTCAACTTGTCGGGATGCACGAATCACACATTATTTGATTAAAAACAGGAGGTCAACCAATTTCGAAGTGTGGTGAACTAATAAGTAGGTAAAAAAAATTGTAAAGACATTTACTTTTTTTCGTTTTCTCAGCTTGAAAACCAATCATTACTTTTTCGATATCATTCGATTCTTGTCAAATACAAACATGTTATAACCAGCGCTTACGTTTTTTTTAACAGGCGACTGCAATGTATTTATTGACGAACCTTTCAAATGTTTGTGACTTTTTTTCACATAAAATCAATTTTTAGACAAGTCTTTGAAATTTCATATCTAAGGACTCACCCGACTATATAATTACTTTATATATATAGGTATTATGTATGAGTTCATGTAACGGAGACTTCCGTGTCTCCATTCGTGCCTTAGGGTAATTAAGTTACACACCTCCTCGAGATATTGAACGAGCAGCAGGCTACACCGTCCCATGAATAATACAGCTTGACTTGCCTGGGTCTCTTTCTTCTTGACATACACGAGACATGAACCCTTTTTCCACTTTCTTCCCTTCCGCCCTCAAAGCTCGCATCCGTATATTTGCGTTACGGCCTTTTTTTCTTTTCTTTCTTACATTGTGCGCAATCTGAATTTCACGATATGCTTGCACGATATTGAACTCCATTTAGCGACGAATGAATCAATTGCATATTAATGTGCGTCAAATGTTATTTCAATTAACGAGTAATTAACAACTCGATACGTGTTTTAAAAATAAACAGGGTGGCCCGTTGAAAACGTTTAAAACTGACATCTGAAAAAATCAGCTCGGAATGAAAAATGTTTTCGAATAAAAATTGTAGCTGTGCACAAAACAACTTTCATTTGAAAAATTTGGTTACTGGGATATGAGCTTTTTGAGACGTTGGCTCGTAGTAACACTTTGACCCGGCCACCCTGTATGCGCGCGCGCGCATGTGTGTGTGTGGGTGGGTGAGTGTTGGAGAAGAGAATCTACCATCGCTTGGGGCAAACGAGCACCGAGCAGCACTCGGCAAGTTTCGCTGCAAATACGATAGCTCTGTTTACCGAGGCTCCAGCCCCCAGGGGAACGAAATCGTCGTGTTCCCTTTATTTTCCCGCAGGCTCGAATGCTTCGATTTTCTCATGTCTAGTGCATTATATTTCGTAATAATACACCGAGCCGAGCTTTCAATGAAATTGGAAATTTCCAAAGGCTGCCTATGTTATGCAAAATTTATGGTAAACTGGCAATATTTTGCTGAGGGTTCAGTGAACGAAGATTCTACGGTGGTATCGAGTATTCGGTAATTTCGCCTGAACACGAGGGAGCATTTTTTCCTTTTCAATGAAAAATTTACCTATATTTTAATGGCAAATCATTTTTCACAACCGAAAATATTTTGTTCAATGGAAAATCATTTTTCTTCAAATTGAAAATATGTTTTCTTATGGAAAATACTTTTTGTCTCAAAAAAAAAAAAATACGGGCGTGAAGTAGCTCCAGTTCTACACGGATGTCACGCACACGGACCCGTGCGTGTGTGTCGTGTGTGTATAACTGTAAGCCGTGAATTATTTCTCGACGAAACGCGACCAGCTCCGAAACTGGGAAGCGAACCTGAGACCGGTTAAATTGGTATAGGTTTTCCGCAGTTTCCTTATACCCATGGCAGAAATGTCATGGTGAATGCGATACGAATATAATAAAGGGCAAGACCCCGTAGGTTTTGTCATGGGAAAGCCTTTCTTCAATATTTTTTTATATAGTATAATATATTTATTGTTAGTAAAACTTGCGTTGTATATTTTCTTTTTCCGAAAGGCTCGAAGTCTTATTTATAATATTGGATAATATTTCTAGCGTTAATTCTGGATCGTATCTTTTATAAATAAAATAATTGAAAAGAAATATCATTATTCTGTTATACACCTAATGTAATGACGATTATATTTTATAATATCATATCACATGTATGTAATATACAATATAATATCTATACACTATACATTATATATCAAACATATAATATCCTATATATACAAAGGAGTACAACCCTGACAACGAGAGATCGACTTGCCAAGGAAGCGGGTCGTGTGTACAATCGTCGCGCGTTATCGTCAAAGCGCAGCCCATAAGGTTTACCCCTTGAAGCTGAAAGTTACTCTCCCCTCTCTCTCTCTCTCTCTCACCCTTTCTATTTTCATCTTTGTGCCCTAATTCTCTGCTCCATTGTCCCGGCCTTACCCTTCTTCTTATGCATAACTCCTTCTCTATTTCTCTGTCCGTTTGCGATTGTGTTTTCCGCTCCGTCGACGTTCCGTTTCTCTCGAGCCTGAGGGAAGCAATTTGACCGTCGAAACAAATGTGGATAAGAACAATGATCGGCCCATGTACCACGGTGTTTCTTGTCACAAAAAGGGAGAATCGGCCCGGCTGGAGATCGCAGTGCAGATCACGACCGAGTTTGGATTGCAAATGCACCCAAGCAGATACCGACAGTGTCTGCTTGAGTTTGTTTAAGTGCACTGGCAATCCAAACTGAAAAAAATCGGAAAATTTCAGTGATCCTTGAATGTTCGCACTCAAACCCATTTTTTTTTAACAACATTTTAAAAAACCCCCACGTACTCGACTAGTTTTTGATATCTACTTTCAAAATATTTTTCGTTTTTTTGTTCTAGTTTGAAAATTATGACCTGTGCAAATACGCCCGTAGAGGACAATGAAAAAAAGAAGTTTTCTTTCATCGACTACTGCGCCGCCATTTTGTTTTAAAATAATTTAAAAAAAAATTCTTTTACTTTAAGACTTGTACTAACATATATAAAAAATCGAATGTAAAAATATTGTTTTGTTTTTCTTCGATAAATTGTCAAAAATGACCCTTGATTTTGCCCTCCCAAAGATATATTCCCCGTTAATTTTTCGTGTGCAAAACCAAACAAATCCAAGAAATTTTAGAAAAATTTCAGTGATTCTTCGACTTCAGCGCACAAACTTAAAGAGAGAAGAGAAAACTCTTAAACCCCTTAATTTTGGCGCGCAAACCCAAACAAACCTCACAGAAGTTAGAAAATTTCATTGATCCTTGGACTTAAGCGCACAAACTTAAAGAGAGAAGAGAAAACTCTTAAACCCCTTAATTTTGGTGCGCAAACCCAAACGAACCTCACAGAAGTTGGAAAATTTCAGTGATCCTTGGACTTAAGCGCACAAGCCCAAACAAAAAAGTAAAGAAAATTCCAATGATCCTGGAGTTTTTGCGCACAAGCCTCCAGAGACGCAGGAAAATTTCAGTGATCCTCAATTTTTAGCGGGAAGCTTTTTATTGCCCAACTTCACCGGTCGACCGTGCGCAAAACATTGGAAACGGAAAAACCGTTATCTCCGTCGCATTGGCGGCGGCTTGGCTTCGGAGCCGTGTCACCTCGAGAGCTTATCACCCACGATAAACATTTACCGTTCGCGATAAGTTCATAGGATGTACGATGTTAGCGGCGTTTATGCGCTCGGTATATGCAGAGCGGAGTGAATTTTTAGGGTGGCGCTTCCCTTGCTGGAGCCAATAGGGGAGATCCAATAGATACGGTACTCGCGTGTGAATTTGCGTTCGTGAATGACAGGAGTGGGAAGGGGCGGAGGGTCGTGAGGATAGGGGTCGTATCCGAAGGGTGGACGGCCGACGAGAGCCTCAGGGTGAGTTACAAAATCGAGGGTGGTCGATGTTTTCGGTGATGTTCGTACGTTATTAAGTGCATACGGAGTGGGTACAAGGGCTGGTGGCTCAATCGGTTCGTAGGAATATAAACCAGCGATTTTAAATGTATACAGGGTGTACCATCACTCAAGCAGTCGCGCCGAAAGATTTCGAGAGGGATGGACTTTAAGGAACAAAGTTTCAAACAAAAGTTTTATAGTTTCAAGGAACAAAAATCATGTTCCTGCATATTTTTATGCAGTGGCAGTTTTCATGCTCATTCAACGGTCAATTTGAGTTTTTAGATCGAATCCAATTTTTTTGAATCATTTTTTGCCCCCAAAAATGGGTGACTTTCGTCTGAAACTTTTTTCCATTGACTTCAACTTTTCGAGATATTTTGTTTATACGAAAGAATATTCTGGTGATATTTGGTACTGATTTGTCGGATTTATCCGGAGTTCTAACTCATTATATTGGATTGTCACTGCACCGTTTTGATCTCTGTATAAATAACACACTTATGTAGTAAAGTAGTTAGAAAAAATGTAACCGGGTACCCCTGGATACATTTTTTGTAAGTACTTTAAAGAAAACCGAAATATAACATAATAATAAGTATAATAATAGCAGATATCAAGTTCGTTCCAACGTCGACGTTCGCAGACGAGAGCTCGTTCATAAATGCCACCATCGATAAACCCCAAGTGGAATATCGTACCGTTGGGCCATAATGTAGGTGGCCTTTGTGGCATACAGATCGAACTGATCCGCTGGATCGACATAGCAACGAATGCCGATTCTCTCTCTCTCTCTCTCTCTCTCTCTCTCTCTCTCTCTCTCTCTTTTTTCAGTTCTATTATGCAAAATTTTGTTTCACCAGACGTGCACTATTGCACCTATAGGACTCCCCGTTGGTGCGACACGATTGTGATGTGACAAGTTTTTGCATTATTTGGTATGACTTTGTATTATTTTATACGTTTTTGTATTATTTTGTATGATTTTATATTATTTTGAATGATTTTGTACTATCATTTTGTGTGATTTTGCAAGCTTTTGTATGTGTTGCATGTTTCCGTGTGCAACGCATTATCGTATATTTTTCGTATCATTTTCGCTTAATGTAGTTTAATTCGTATTATTTAGTTTGAGTATTTTTTTGTATCATTTAAGTAAAATTTCCTTTAAGAGGTACGATTTTTGAACCTGCAAGATCACGGACAAAGTTACTGTGTGTGTACGACAGTGCGTTTCAGTAAATGTGATATTATTGTTGCATTATATCCCTTTAGAGAGCAAAACTTATATGTAATATGAAAATTTTTCGTTTTTGCCCATACGTTTTTAACTAGGGCATAATAAAAATCAATCAATCAATCAATCAATCTCTCTCTCTCTCTCTCTCTCTCTCTCTCTCTCTCTCTCTCTCTCTCTCTCTCTCTCCCCCCCCCCCCTCTCAACAAACAAACAAACTCACTCTCAGGATGTCTCAGCATTGAGGCTTTCGCCTCTCGGTGACTTATATAAATCGGGTGTCATTCGAGTCCCAGTGGTGTCGCGGCCGGTTAACGATCGGGCCGTTATAACCGCGAAATCGAGCTCATGACGAGCACTACAACGTATCTACTGGGTCCAAATAATCCCGAGTCAAATAAATATTCGTCAATAGAGAGCTTCATGTATTCACTGATCTAATTAAGTACAATGCGAACTTAATTATCAGGACCTTCACAGATGCGATAACCCCTCACTATGTGCCGATAACAATCGGTGTAGCGCATGGTGGGAGGAGCGCCAGGCCCTAGCGTGAGGCTTAAAGCAGTCTAGACAATATAGCGAAGGCCCAGATACGTACTGGTATCATCTACGTCAGCCGCGCAAAACCGGCTTGAGCGGATGGTGCGCAACCTCCATTTGTACGAGTGTAATGAGCAGCCTATCCCGCCGCTATGCCGATAATAGAGGTCGCAACGTGTTTATTGATTTATTCATTTGTTCATATACTTATGAATACACACACATGGACACCTTCACCTTAATTCAAGATTAACCTGCAGATAAACCTGCAATGTTTATCCTCCCGCTCCGCGTGCCGTACCCTAACGTTCAAAGTTCCTGAGATCGTTCGAATTGTTTCGAATGTAAACTGCACGTATACGTGACACTTGTGTTACATTTTGCATTAGGGTACGTAGTATATAATACCGCACGTATATCTTGGTCGGCAGACACGAGATCAATTTTTGCTAAAGAAAGAGGGAGGGGCAGAGAGAGAGAGAGAGAGAGAGAGAGAGAGAGAGAGAGAGAGAGAGAGAGAGTAATCGAAGTACCGGAATCTGAAAGCGCTGGAATTTTGCGGGAGATCCGCAATATATGTATATAGAATATTTGTTCGAAAATTCTAATTCCATACATATATACATGAATATATTGATGCGAGGGAAAAGGAGCAAAGGGAGGGAGAGGTAACGGTATGGAATGCGAATATTTTCGTAGCTAGACTAACGGGCGAATAACAGCAAGAGAGAACGAGCGATGAAGAAGGGTTCAAGACGGTTGAAGGGCAAATATATACAAGAATAGTTCGGCAAGACAGCCAAATCCCGTATGAGGAGGAGTCAGCTAGGAGAAAGCCAGCGTTGGGGCGTTGAGATTGCGATCGGCGAGGGATACACAAGGTATTCGCGTTTACAAACTCTGCGTATTGAAAATGTCCAGACGCCCATGTGCAATGCGCAATTTTGATCCCGAAAAAGTGGTAATGTCATAGATGTCATGTTTTTACATCTGGTCATGTTTAGGAATTAATTATATTGAGAACTACCGTAATTTAGTGTTCTTTTCCATTGTATTACGTGTATGTATATATATATATACATACACACACACACACACACACACACACACACACACACACACACACACACACACACACACACACACACACACACACACACACACACACACACACACACACACACACACACACACACACACACACACACACACACACATATATATATATATATATTGTCACGTGGTAGATTTCTGGGGGTTCAGAAGCGCATGAAGGTGACCCTTTCGCTCGGCACTCGGCCCCGAACGCGGGCCCATAGTAGGACCAGGGCGACCTCGACTATTGTTTATTTATTTTTCTTTTTAATTTTTTTATTATTTGCGAGACACCCACTTACACACGCACGTTAGGGATTCGGAGAAAGGATGTGGCGAGGACAAGATCGGCGATCTCTACGAGGATTCAAACGAGTCCCGCCATGGAGGGTTCAGCCCGAGTCGAAATTTTCAGCCCATTTTGCCCCTCCAGATCCTCACAGTGGTAGGAGATAAAGGCAGTAAAGTAGCTTCGTATTCAATATAAAATGAGCTCCTACTTAGGGCCTAGAACGGGAACAAATTTCCCTTTTCTCCACTTGTAGGTGCTAAGGAGGACGTCGATTGGCACACTTATACACGCACACGCATACACTCTATTACGCCCATAGAGATACATCTGCCTGAATACGCGCATGCGTAGACACGCGTATATACCCGCCCACATACACGCCTAAGCATACACCAACACACGTATACTACCACCTATACGTATGCATGCGTGCCTGCTATAGGGATTCGCGTATACATGCATACGTGAGGGCAATTCCTATCAAAAATTGTAACTGTTTGCCCAAGATCCATTCCTTCCACTTTGGAGAGTTGCTCGAGCTGCAAAGGCAAGTTTGAAGCGAATGATTCGCTGGGTGAAGATAATGGAAAGGCCATTGGAAAAGTACGCCTCTACGTCGAACGCGCGGTCCTACCTAATCCGACGCATGATGGTTATTGAAAACTATCAGACGCCCTCTTTCGAATGCGACCATCCCCACCCTCGTTTCGTCGAAACAGCCAAATGCGCGATAGCTCCAAACGCAATCAAAAGAGGAGCTGCAACGACTTCAGCTAGGTTAGGTGGGAGTATAAGAGCCTATGCAGGAGGTAAGCAGCAAAGAGAGAGCATGTTAGGAGCTCATAGTAGGACTACTACCAGTAAACAGACTCAAGTGAGGCTGACATAGGATCAAAGGCCGTAAAAAAAGGCTGAAAATTTCGACTCGGGAGGGGATGCGTGAGACTGACGGCGGCAACAACAGCCTCGGACCGATCGCCCCAGATGAGCGATCTGAATCTCAACGGCATGAACACCCGAGAAATTAAGCAACAGGGCAAACGACTCGGTGCTTCATCTAACGTCCACACTTGTGTCGTCAGCCACCACCTTCCCACCAAAGCCTCAGATCAAACGCCGGAACATTATCTATCGCCGCAAGTTCGGTGAATTCGGCGTAATCGAGAGACAATTCGACGAAGAGGGCACGCAGACGGAAAAGTCTCGTATAAGGCAACTTGGCGAGATTTTTTGGAAAATTAGGAAAAGGGGAGAGGCCGAAGTCCCGCTCGCGATAAGAGAAAGGAGAACGTGACTTGGCCGTGGAGTGTCGAGCGGGACGGACAGCGCTCAGAGGACGTCTTTGTGTGCGGATCATTGCCGGTGAGTCTCGGTTAACTCGCACAAAAATCTCGCGAAACAGCGTCCTTGGTCTCCGAATAGCATCCTTCGACGGAAGCCCGATAGCTCTCGGGCCTGGTGGCAGCCTCCGCTTCACGAGAGCGAGAGTGAGTCGGGTACGTGAAAATTCGTGGATGTTGGTGTGAGTGCGAGCGGCGTTGTGGGTGTGCGAAGAGCCGGCGGCCAGACCGCCCTTTTCCCGCGGAACTGATTTAAAGGAAGGAAAAATATCGAAAAGAGAGAGGAGAACAAATCGTGACTTCTTGTTCATAATATCAGTTTTTCTTATCGTGTCGTGAACCTAGGTAATAAACAAAACGCTCCCCTCTACCTCACCCCAAGGCTGCGGCTGGCCGGCGGGACCTTCCTCTTTTTTCCGGCGAGCCGCAACGACGGCTGGCGCCCATCATATAAAAAAATCGCCGGAGAGAACGATGAGGTTTTGTAAACGAGAGATAAATCGTCACAATACACACACACACACACACACACACACACACACACACACACACACACACACACACACACGCAAGTATGTATATATATATATATATATATATATATATATATATATATATATATATATATATATATATATATATATATATATGAACTTGAAAACCACGAAAAACCGGCCGGCAGGTTGAGGGAAAAGTGCCATGGAAATAGTAACACCAAGCGATAAAAAGTAGATTAAAGAGACTTGAACAAAAAAAATTAGTCCACAGGCCAAGATTTTCCCAGTCCCAAGATTCGCACCAATCGAACGCTGTGGGTCTAAAGAAGACACGAGGAAAAATATTTTCTCAGCCCTTCTCAATGGAGTTATTTATGTAACACATAAAGTTTACGTAAGAATTTTACGAGTTATCGACTCGTGTTATGTATACACATTTTGGCTAGCAACCGTCACGTTAAAAGGGGATCTAGTGAGATCGGAGTTCCGAAATTCGAAGGCACCCCACCGACGTAGCTAGAGATTTGTATCCATTATCGAATGAAGTGGAAAACTTAAAAAAACGTATATATACATTCCCAGCCCGATCCATCCAGCTACCCAAGCTCCAATTTCCATTCAACCATCAAAAGATGATCAGATTCCAACTCTTGCTGCAACAGCCGTTGTTATTCGGCAACCAAATGATTGAGTAATTGTATAGTGGCCTAATGAATCAGGTAACCAATTGACAATTGATACTGCAATGTGTGGGAGCAGCAATTGCCATTGATAGGACAATCTATCCGCTTATTCGGTTCCAATTAAACCAAAAGGGTGCGATTTGGGTTCAATTCAGACAACAAGGCATTACCAAATCCGAATTGCTGCAGCTGTTTTTATCCGATAACTTGATGATTTCGGTAACCAGATGTCAATTGATGCTGCAAGGTGCTGCAACAGCCATTGTCATTGTCAGCCCAACCGATCCAAACACCCCTTTTAAATTTATAACATCCAGTTCCATCTGGTTGGAAATAAAACCAAGACCCGCCTACATGCCACTTTCTGATCTAGCTGTACTTGCCATTCGGTAACCAGATAACTTCTGTGACCGTAAGATAGCAATTGATGCTGTAGCAGCAACTGTCGTTCGAAGTCCAACCTGTCCAGTTTCAATTAAACCGACAAATGATCGTCACATCCCAACTGCCGTTGCTGCAGCTGGGCTTATCAATCAGTACCATATTCGTAAACAAGAAAAAACAATAATTGCTGCAGCATGCTGTCAACCGCACGGTATCTTTTCATTGCAGTGGCAAATCGCACGCCTATGAGATAAAGGATCCAATCTTATCGTGACATTAATTTCATTAGATATTGATTTTTTGCCGGTATCGAGCTTGGCACTGACTCATGCGATACTACCAATACGCGGTTTCAGAAGTTAGGAATATATTAATACTGATCACCGGGAGGAGAGAGAGAGAGAGAGAGAGAGAGAGAGAGAGGCTCCCGTAGCGTCAGAGCACTACCCACCTCATATACGTATAATCATAAGATGGTGAATATGTTGGATGTGATTGTGTGACCTTTTCTTCCACCCTAGATGATCCAGCGTGTGTATAAAAAAGCGATTTGACGTATGTAGCTTCCCGTACGAATTGATGGCCTGCCCTAAAGCAGAGAACACACTGTATATAACTTTTAGAGTGCAGCGCAATGGAAGTGGCTAAGCAAATCGAGGGAAGTCACAACGTGAACGGCAGTTTGAGGAGAATCCATTATGCAATTGGTCGCTTGTGGCAGGTGATTACAGAACATGGTCGAACTCGGGATTGGCGTAATAACAATTGAATGATCTGGCTGGGCCTAGGAAAAGCTGGGTGGTCTTTCTAGAAGCACTAGTTGATGTGCCTAGGGACAATTGGCTGATTTGCCTAGCAAGAACTGAATGATCTTACTGGGAGTAAGTGGATGATCCACTTACGAACAACCCAGTGATCCATTTGGACCCCATCCTTACTGAAGGTATGTATGTATGTGTCCATGATCCGAGCACTTCCTTCGGGTTCCGGTTCCAATTAGAAGTTACTAAATGTTCCATTGTAGTTGTAGTAACACCTAGCTGGGACTTGAAACTTAGCGCAATACTCGGATAATGTCGGCAATCCTTTAGTAGTCCTGCAGTTGTTTCTGGGCGAATCGCCAAGGATCCATGTTATGTCTAGTAACTTCTAAAGTCTTTTCGAGTGTATATAGGCTCACGATTGTACGTATACGCTTAGGCAAGAAAGGGAGGAACAAAAAAGAGAAAAGGGATGGCTAACTATTGATTTGTGCACGGAGTACGCAGGGACGAGCGATCAGTCAAACATTAATCAAACACGTAACGATTCTTCGTCTCGTTGATGGCGTGCAGTGGATGATGTCGCTTCGGCTTCAAGGCTGCCCACGCCAATATGAATGGAAACGGAATGAGAACCGGTGCGTTCATATGTAATTGACAGCCGAAGTCCTCTTTCCCTACGAACTAGGGGCCTCTCTCTCCTGCCGAACAAAGCCTGTCTTCCTCTCTCTCTGTCTCTCCATTCTCTCCTTTCGTTCTGTCAGGGATTGTCGTGGATTTTTTTCGAGCTGTCCGAGCGTGAATTGATTTTCAGCTCTTGTCAATACGTTTCGGACTCTCTCTCTCCCTCTTTCTCTCTCTCTCTCTTTGATTCATAGGAGAATGGATCAAAGAGGGAGATAGTGACTCCGCGGCGTCGGACAAAGAGAGAATTCATACGTTCATCACAATTTTTCATCGCGCGTACGCCTGACCGTTTTATTGGAAAACGATTTTACGAGGATCACGAGCATTCGAAAGGAAACGTCGGACCACACATTAAAATAGGAATGCACTTAACGAAGTGGGGTTTTGGGGGATTCAATTCTCCCATCTCAATTTGGCGGAACTCAAATAAGAGCCCCCCCTCTTATTTGAGTTCCGCCAAATTGAGATGGGAGAATTGAATCCCCCAAAACCCCTTGGGCTTAATGCCCCAAAACCTTCAGTTTTCATTTAAAATCGTCAAAAGAGTATGAGAACACGTTTTTCGCGTTTAGTCAACTTAATTCCAAGCTGTGGACAAAAACATTAAGAAATTGGTAATCGGCAGTAAATTTCCCATCGGCGAAGCGCATAAAAAGTGTAAAAGTCGGAAAAAAAATGTTCGCCTGTTTTGGCCGCTTCTCCAAAATCATCAAACTCCACAAATTTCAAACGGCCGCGATTCTATTTGAGCGACATACATTTATTGGGGCACGTTTGGGGAAGATTTTGGTCGACTCAGAAAACTCCGCTCGATTAATTCCAACATCTCTAATAGTTTTCCCGGAAGGTGCATTTGAAAAACGGCCGAAAAAGAAGCAAATGGGTCAAACCGAAAATTGGTAAAGATCGACAGCCCATCTTTGAAATTCTACCAAATATTTAAAAAAATCATCGGAACTTAATGAATCTAACGCCACTTTGAAGAAAAACCATTAAGAAGGAAATCCGCTCAGAGCGAAACTTAAAATTCAAACCGAAAATAAATTATCGACGATTCAGTGATGTACTTATTTTTAGCCAAGATGGGAGTTTGTTTTGGATTTTTAATACAAATTTTAACTTCAACATTGATGTATTTTAAAATTTGTTATTGTAGTTTCCATTGTACGGGGTCTGACCCCTTATTAAATTCCCCACCATATTCCACTACTCATCCCCGCCTTTGCGGCCGCAGTCGAGTTTCCCCTCTGTATCGCATTCGTCATTACATTTCTGCCATGGGTATAGGGAAACTGCGGAGAACCTATGCCAATACAATCGGTCCCAGGTTCGCTTCCCAGTTTCGGAGCTAGTCACGTTTGGTCGATAAATAAATCACGGGCTACAGTCATATAGACACAACATACACACGTACCGGTCCGTGTGCGTGAAATCCGTGTAGAACTGGAGCTACGTTACGCTCGCATTTATTTTTCTCCAAGCCTAAGAGACTGGGATTCGAACCCGCGACTTCCCGATGTGCTGGTTCAGAGACTAGCACACTAATCACTAGACCAGCACATCGGTTCAACATTGATGTATTTTCACCCCCGGAACACGAATTCACTATTCATTTTCCCCAAGATATTTTTATAAAAAATCGTCAACAGTGTGTGAATAGACGTTTTCCGCATTTCGGCGACGTAATTTAGAGCTTTTCACAGAAACTCGAGAATATTCGTATCAGCAGGAAATTTTCCATCGGGTAGGCTCTTGAAATCGTTTAAAAGTCGGAAAAAATGGTGGAGTCATTTGGCCACCCTTTCAGAATCATCAAAATCCCAATGTGTTATAGCATTGGTGTTATTTGAGCCATAGTATCGGTGTTATTTGAGTGACATAAACTCAATCGTTGGGGGGGGGGGGGCTTTTCGAAAGGATTTTGGTAGACTTATACCCGTATTAATAGTCCTTCCTTGAGGAACAAGGATTTCTTGTTCCTCGAGCTTCCTTGAGGAAACCTTCGGCACTGTGATTGGCTGTTACGTCTCATATGACTAACGCTTGCGCTAGCGCTTGGCGCTTATGCAGTTTTTACCTGTATCACAGACCAGTCTACAGGTTAACCTCAAAAACAGTTAAAAGTGGAGCACGTAAAAAGTTTCGAAACGTATCGCAGTGAACGGAGTTTAAACAAAAAAAACTGTTGGAACTCGTAAAAAATTTCGAGGCGTATCACAATTCACGGCGTAATCGAAATAAGCAATTGGAACCACGTAAAACGTATCGGAGTGTATCAGTGTACGGCGTAACCTCAATCAATTATTAAAACCACGTGGAAATTCGCACAGAAGTGTTGCATATAATTACTGGGCATAATGAACAACGATTTTTTACACAATTCTGATAATAAATTTAATGATGATTTTGAGGAAATTGTGAATAGATTTCGATGGCCGCTTGACAATGGAGAGCCAAGCGGTTTGAGTTAGTTTCAAATAAAGGCGAGTGGCGCTTCTATCACCAGTTTTACCACCATAAGCAATCACATATCCCTAAATATGTCTACCTTCTGGAAGGGAGAGCCGACTTGCGACTATGAAACAAAGACGCCTCTGAGATTCAAGGAAGCCTTCATTAAGGCGTAATTTATCCTTGAGATAAGGAGAGACTATGAATACGGGTGTTAGAGAGTGCCGTTGAATTCATCCCGATATCTGAAATAGATTTCCCGGAAAGTGCACTTGAAAAATGGACGAAAAAGAGGGAAAGGGCGAAATGCGGGATAATCGATAACCCATCTTTAAAATTGTGCCAAAAATCGTAAAATAATCGGAGCTGGATGAATCGAACGGCATTTTTTAGTGAAAACAATTGCGAAAATAATGCACACAGCGTGGAGTTTTGAATCGAAATGTAAAGGAAATGACGAACCATTTCGTGAAGCCATCCATTTTAGGAAGCCATCCAATCCGAGGAAGGTAAAACTCGAAGGCACGTGGACGACAAGACGCGACTGCATACTTTAAAACTCCCCATCTCGAGACACGTGACAGGCCGAGAGTTGACACTCCCTGAAAGGGAGGATGAGCAAGGGGCGGGGGGGGGGGGCGATGGAGGACCGGTGGCACAGAGGGATCGCGGCCCTCTAAATTTGGAAAGCCCGATGATGTACGAGCTTTCGAGACTGGCGCACGTGTTTTGCCTGCTAAGAGAGCCGAATATAGGGGAGAGAGAGAAAAAGAGAGAGAGAGAGAGAGAGAGAGAGAGAGAGAGAGAGAGAGAGAGAGAGAGAGAGAGAGAGAGAGAGAGAGAGAGAGAGAGAGAGAGAGAGAGAGAGAGAGAGATGGAAGTCGAACAAAAAAACGTGAAAAGAAAGCGAAAGAGGGCGGCCTAAATATAAATACCCACAACCTTTTTCCCCTCCCCTCGCTCCACTGTGAATTTCCCTATACCGGGTCTGTAGGCTTTCTAGCCTGAAATATAAGAGAATAAATCATGCCTGTGCTCATCTTCACTCATTTGTTTCCGCCAACTTTATCGTCTCGCACTTCATTGAGGAACTCCAGAGTACGTAGTTTCGCTGCGTGTAAGTTTAAATAACGTAGCGTTAGAGCTGTGCGTTAGGCCTCAATGATGGTTTCCAAAAGGGGAATTTGTAACAAAGCTACAATTTTATTTTTTTAAACTAATTTTCTAAATTTCTTCCTTTGATAGTAATTTTCTTGAATCTAGGTACATTGCATTTATTTTACTCGTTCGTTGAATGCATCTTTCGATTGTGGATATTTAATTGTAAATAATCGGATACGATTTCTGTAAGGAATTGCTATGCTTGAAGGATTTGGTATAAAGAATATACAATTATAGATATGTATATAAGTGGCTTTTACCCGCGACTTCGTCAGCGTGGACTTTAGCATTTTATAAAAATAGGAGTTAAACAAATGGAGAAAAAGAGTCGAAAAGTTGTCGACTGACGGACTGAGGTAGGTGTTGGATTTGTTTTATACAGAACTATATGACTTTGCAAAATAGTTCTGCAGGCAACGTTGTATGATTGATGGTATTTGGCAAGCAAGTGTAAGTTTTGGGCGTTCGATACTCTCGAACAGTCCACACATAGTTAACGCTGCGAGAAGCACGAAGTGCCCAAAGGCACTCCCGCCACCTTCAGCGTGTCTTGTTAATTGTCATGGAAGATGCCCACTTCAATGGCAAATGCAGCATTCTAAATTGAAATAACTCTATCAGCACCAAACGACTCCATGCGGAAACAGCAAGCAAATTTGAAAAAACATTTTTCTTCAAATTTTACGTATCGCTTTCCGTTACTACATATGTGAACAGCTGTTTCAGGGTTTGAACTGGCTCCTCTAATTCAGAAATGGCTACTTTACCTCCAGAACAACACATCCCAGTGATTTCCTTTTTCCATTTCAACGCTCCGTAGACCCTACACCCTTGAGTCATACTTTCCATTTTTATAAGTCTGTGATTGCCGTAATCTAGAGCTAGCTCGTATTATAACGCAGCGTGTTCAAAAATGATCGACGTGTTCATAGTGAGCGCTTGCCACCGCTGTGCTACCCTTTCGGCAACGAAACGTCTGCATGTCTCGGCTTCGTCGACAGTCTCAGGAGCCTGTTGTGTCGTTAGATAATTAGCGTGCTGCCTACGCCGATTTCCAGATTGCTCCGTCGTTTCAGCAGCTCTCAAGCTGGCCTGTCGCTCAGCTTACTTTTCACGGCGAGTTTGCAATCGTTGCGATGTCTCAGCAGCCCGATGGGACTCAATGTAATCAACATTTTTTTCTCACCAATGGTCCGACTACTCCGGCGTTTCGGCAGCTCTGTGAGCCGCTTGACGCCTGGCCTGCTCAAACCTTCCAAGCTCTGCTTGAGGTGATGTGTCTTGACTTCTAGCTACCTTCATAGCTCGAGTTTGTTGTGGAGTTTTTGACGGATTAGACCACGGTCTTACATACGGGTCTTGAAACGACGGTGGTGAAGGTAGGCCTGCTTAGTGTCCAAGGTTCGTAAGTTCCGATTTAGGCCGCAAGGTCCGCCCATAGTGTCGAAGTGTCGTCTTCGACAAAGAAGGAATATAGACATTTCGTCCCGTTTTGCCAAACGTAGTGCATGCGCCATGGACCCTAATGATATATATTAATCGTTATTTTGTAGATACCTGGTACGAAAGAAAATGTTTTAAAAGTTTTATTGAAAACTCGAATAATAATAATCGCATTCGCCTCTAAACCATCAAAAATTTCAAAATCCAAGTGACTTCGATAAATATGAACGATATTTATTACCTAACCTAAACAAATCAGTTTGGCCGAGTTTTTTTCTGAACCATTTTTTTTCTCTATATACTTCGTGAGTGATGTGAATTTAGAATCAATTATTTTTGTTTTTTTAACATGTTCCGGTACTCATAAAACACGTACACATCTTGACGATAAAGTTTTGCTTAGGTTATGTTATAGGTTATATTTGACAATCATGGACGCGGCACGCTAAGGAGCCAAGGGAAGGACAGCCCGCGACAGCAGCGCCTTGAACACTAAGCATACCTACCCACACCACTGAAATTCGCCTTCGTTTCAAGGCCTGTATGTAAGAACGTGGATTAGACTTACGTTTTCCCGGCATGTTTTAACACTATATACCGTCCGCACACGTAATTAATATTATTCTTTTTCGCGCCGGTAGAACACCATGATATTTTTAAAAAGTACCTTTGATGACCGCTGCCCGAAATGTTAAAAAAGTATCTGAGAGGACCGCCGAGATTCTAGTTAGAAGTGGTGAAATGGCCAGAAGAGACGGAGAATAAGAGTAGATCAAAAAAGTTGCGCCGAGGCTATCTGCACGCGCGAATTCTCACTTGTTCGTCGCACTTTATTTTTTATCACTGTCGCAGATCAGGAGATCGAATGACAAAACGCGATACTTGTGAAATAACCCTTTGCACTGTAGGCCTTTTTCGCTCGACTAGTGATCTGTGTAGTTTTTCTGTCCCTTTGCCTATCAAGAAATGCGAGCAAGCGTATGTATACACTCGCATGCTACCTTAGCAAGTAGGTAACCAACAAACAATATGTTGTCGAAATACTAAATTGAATACACTCCCGATTTTATCTCCTCACGGATTCCAAAAACGCTGAAACGTCATTTTCAATCTCCTCGTTTGTTCGTGGTTATTTCCAGATCTATTCCCTACAACTTTCCTAGTCATTTACCGCTTGTTCTCCGGCCCGTTCCTGATCAAGTCCCCAGAAAGGGAACGGCGGGTCGGGACCTAGCCTTAGACCCGTTACACTGCGAACCTAATCCAGGGTAGAAGGACCGACCAGAGCCTGATATTATCTAGGGAAGGCAGATCAGGGGCAGTACTTTTTCCCGACTCAAATTTCTACACGGGATACCTTCACCATTTTAATAGATTAATATTTTTTAAATACCATCTAACAGCCAAAAGTAGTAATAAAACATACCGTAAGTCACAAAAATAGTGAACAAATCTGTCCTCTTACAAACAAAATTATGAAAATCAGCAGTTTTTCCCACGCCTAAATTTATGTTTCTCCTAAACCATTTCACACCTGACGGGGCATATGCTTTCGCAGTCTGGAATTTTTTTGAAATTACGCCTGGGACAACATATGTCCCAGTTACTGAAAAAGATGGGCGCATTTGAGTGGTGAGGAACTCGCACCCTTATTGAGCAAGTTTCAGACAGAAAAATTATTTCATCGTAATAATCCCTTGTAGGAGAAATCACTGTTCCCGGTAATGAGGCGCACTAAACTGATTTTTTCGCCGTATTGAAAGGGTTAAAGCGTAGTTGACTGACATGGCCGATCGATTCAAGCTCACCGCGACAGAGTCGAGACAAAACCGAACCCCGTTTTTGTCCCGTACTTTGGATTATCTTTTCCCGATAAAAATGAGGAAAGGTACCGAGTAGGCCTTCGATATACCGGCGAGCCTTGAGTGGAGATCTCGAAATTGAGAGAAACAACGAACACACTTTTCTCACACGGGCGCAACATCGGGTAAACCTGCAATTGCCCTTTCACTTGAGTTGAGGCACAAGGGGTCTTGTCGCGCAGCGAATGACATTATTTTTAAACATGGTGCGCGAGCTCCGTTCTACAGGTTGTTTAACTATAGATGAATCTCTCTCTCTCTCGCACTTCTCCGCAACACACCCCCTTCCTCCCGATACGCTTAAAAATATTTCACGCTGGAATTCTCTTTTTTTCTCCTTGGTTTCATTTAGAGGTCTTTGTTCTCGCCGCTACCCCCCCCCCCCCTCCCCCTCATCTGATCGCTCCCCTTTCACCCTCTCTTGCCCCTTCGTACTCTCGTGCTCTTCGTAATAACGCACGGAAATCCCAAATCACGTAAGGGTACGCATCGTGATGTTCTCCCCCTCAACGAGATTTGGCCATTGTTCCTTCTTCCTTCACTTGCGCATCATGTTGCGCTCCTTGAAATGGTTTATTCGGCGCTGAGCGTAAACGTCGCACTAACGCAAACGGACACCGACCGAAAATTCGAATGACATAAATCATTTCTCTTTAATTGGACTGAAAAATGGATCAACAAAAATCGTTTTTCTCTCATTGGAATTGAAAAAAAAAACGGTCATTTTTCGTTTACTGACATAAAAAATAAAACAACAAAAATCCTTTTTTTTAATTCGATTCAAATATCATTTGAAAAAAGTTCCCTAGGGATTTGTGTCCCTAGGTTTCCTAGGGACAAGTTAAGGTTCTGACCGTCGTAACTATGTGTGTGTTAATGGTAATCACCAAAACTTTCAGGCTCATGATAAATCTTACGGGAGGGAAAAAAGAAGGAAAATAGAAAGAAAAAAAAACAGACCTTCGCTTGGGAGTAAAGAGCGCGCTAATAATACCTACAAAAGCGGCTCAGCTGTTGGATTTCTGCAGTCGAAAAGTGCGAAAGAGAGAAAGAACATTTTTTATGGTTTCTCGGTAAGCAGTGCTCTCGTCGCTTGTGGGGCTTTGTCCTATGTGTGTGTGTGTAAGGTTTTAAGGAATTGAAACTCGTGTGTAAGGCTCATGCATGTTAATGCATCCAAAAATATGCATATGCATACTAATGCATCCTGAAATATGCAGATGCATACCTGATGCACCATACATTATACAAATCCATACAAATACAATTCTAAGATACGCAGATGCATTCTAGAGTATGCGTGGGCACGAGTACTAGTATTCGAGTGTATGTCAGAGTATAGAAAGCCATGCACACTAGTTTGCAATTACACACTATGGTATATATATGTATATCGATGCATACCCGAGTATGCACGCGGACAATGAATACATGTCGCATCGCCATGGGGATGTTTATGGAGGTTCAAGTGGTGAACATCGACTGACGAAAAGACGACTAGGCGTTCAGAGAAAAACCTACCCCGGTGTAGTGCGTGGAGCATGATCCACGAGTGTGTTGTGTTGCATAGAGGCCTAGAAGAAGTAGAATGGAAGATGTATACGTTTCGGGTGACGAAGTCATTTCTTATCGGGTCATTGGATCAAAAGGACCAATTTTCGAAAAGGCACACGTAACACACCTCACTAGCACTGCTATCCGATGATTTTACTTTGTACCGAATATTTTATTGTAACGAGATGCAAATACATCGTGTAAGTCGTTTCACTGTGGCAATCAGTGAGATAGACATTATTCTCCATTTCATAAACGGAAGGCCTGGCTCTTCCTATATTTTTTTATATGACATGATTACCTACAGAGAATGGACAAATCAAAAAGACATCACCAAGCCCTCGGGGACAATCAGTCTCTACGAGACTGGTTACGGTGCCATAAAATAAAACCATCTTTTTAAATTATGCATACGTCAATATCCTTATCGTGGTTTATGTTCCTCGCTGAAAACAATACGGGGATAATATCAATTCGTCGTACGATCGTTAAACTCACACACATTTGTAGCCCTGCCGAGAAGCAGGGGACAGGAAAATTGTGTACCGTGTTCGATGCTCGTGCAGCTAGACTCCCGTATGTGGGGAATATTGCGAGTCGCGTGACGCGAACAGGGGTGCACGTGCCTCGATCACGTAATGCAGCTCCCCTCACGAGATACACCAATGCATCTGGCTCACCGCGAAAACCTATTTACTCATCGGAGCACAAAAGGACCGGCCGTTCTATCACGCGTTGCATACACCCACCGCACATACTTTGCACACACCAAATATGTACCCCATGACTGTGTGTACCAAATTATTGGTGCATGCAGACGAACAAGTTCGCGAAAGAAAAAGGACGTAAAATCGGAGAGACTCCACAGAGGGTTCTTGTACGATCGGGGTGCTTTGGACCCTCGTGTAATTGGGAGACACTGATGTCATTTTTCTTCTGATTTTTGGGCAATACTTTTCGTCCCCGACGATCATCGGAGACAATCGGAATAGCTATTTATTGAATTCGTGATATTTTGAATGAAAAATATTTCCACAAATGTGTGAATTGTATTGTTTATTGTTTTTACTATTCTAAATTTATATTTTGATAACTATCTATTATTGATTTCTCATGTGGTATTTCTAATATATTGTGAATTGTGTTGCCATTATATTCAGTAGTATTTGGAGTATAAAACCTATGGATATAAATACTAGCAAATATTTATATTTCTTCAATAATATGCTTTCTGTTTGATAACACTTCTCATTTTATAATATTTAATATCTCTCGCAATATATTTTACGGAAAAAAATATTGTCAAACAAAAATATATTTATTAATATTTCGACAATTCTATTATCGTGACTATTTATCCTGACTATTTCCATTAAATTATTGATCTCATTTTATATATCTTCATATGTTATTTATTGATATTTATAGTATTTTGTTATTGGTTGTTTTCTAGCCGTACAGGGCTTTCCCTTTTTACGAGCCCCAATCCGCCTCAACTTTGTTCTTACCTCCCATTCCACCCCCCCCCCCCCCCCCCCCCCACCGTGCGGCCGCAGCCGACTTCCCCCTCTGTATCGTATTCACCATATCTGCCATGAGCATAGGGAAACTGCGGAAAACCTAGACCAATACAGCCGGTCACAAGTTCGCTTCCCAGTCACGGAACTAGTCGTCTTTCGCCGCGAAATGTCGAAGAAAAACATTTCCCGACGAAAGTGCGCGACTGGGTCTCAAACCCACGACCTCCCGATCCGCTGGCCAGCACGCTAACCACTAGACCAACGCACCGGGTCTATATTTATAGTATTATAAATTATATTTCCCCATTATTGAATAGTACTTACAATATTAACATTAAAAGCACATTAATAGTGACAACCGGTGCGATGGTCTAGTGGTTAGCGTGCTCGCCACTAAACCAGCGGACCGGGAGGTCCCGGGTTCGAATCCCAGTCGCGTAAATTTCGTCGTGAAATGTTTTTCTTCGGCATTTCGCGGCGAAATAAGACTAGTTCCGCGACTGGGGGGCGAACTCGATGATCGGCTGTATTGGTATAGGTTTTCCGCAGTTTCCCTATACCCATGACAGAAATGTCATGATGAATATAATACAGAGGGGGAAGTCGGCTGCGACCGCAAGCAGGGGGGAACAGGGAGAAAGGTGGAGAAAAAAGGAGTAAACAGTAGAGGAAAGAAACGGTCGCAATGAGGGGAAAAATAGGTAACAAACGCGAACAGCGTGTACCTGAGGAAAAATTCAATATACATTAACAGTGACAATATTATTAATACTAAAAGTATATTAGAAATATATTAAAACTATAATAGTAATATTGCAGAGACTGTGTACATGCATACTAATATTCCGCTATAATTATTATTTGTATTATCATATATAATTTTCAACATACCATAATCTTTATGTCAAACAAGAAAATGAATCAATCAATCGTATTTATTCCAGGGTATACCCTGGAAGGGTGTTTACATCTATACTCCTGCTCACCTTATCTTCCCCTTTAGACTGGTTCTTATAATTTAAATACATGTCTTTCCGTTTTCGCAACATTTTTATGCACCGGTATAAAAAAAATATATTTTTCAATTCTGTCCCCTCGGGCTATTGACAGTTCACTGACAATTCCACGCGAAATTCATAATTAGTTGGGACTTGTGAATGATTTAGTAAATCATTCACCTCCGTGTAGATTCGCATAAAAATATTCCATATACGCGTATTATTACCATATTTTATGTTTACGAGCATATATCCCTGTCGGTGTTTGCGTCCATATATTTGCAGGTAAATAACGGAATTCGCACGGCGATATGCCGATGGAATTTGTGTATTACCTCGTTCAGCACTGAACCCTGGGCCGATGTCGCAGCACACGTCGCGAACTCGAACATGAATCTATGTATGAGAGAGACAAAATGTGCGCGGTGTTTTAACGTCTCGCGGCTACGAGCCACGTGCAAATGAAAAATGTACCCTACGTCTGCATACCCGTTTGTCATACATATTTTGTATACATAGATGTATATATACCATTAGTTCGTGCACGAGGCACGAATAAATCTGCACGACGACGAAATTCAGAAGTGAAGAGAGACACTTTGATATCGTATGATTTGGTCAAGCTCGAGAGAATATCATATAGTTCGTAATATATAATATAATGAAATATACAATATGCCATATATCCAAATACCTATAACTTTGATATGGCAAATATGTTGATGTTTAATGTAAAACAAAAATGTATGGTATATTTAAAAGAATACATATGAAAAATGATAGTAATGCGCTTCGGATGTGGATATTTTGCTCTAGCTTGCGAAAAAAAAATATCACATGTAATGTATTAATATACAATGTATAATAGAATATATCATATACAGGGTGTCCCTCTCAACTCTGCCACCCGAAATAACTCGGTAATTATCGACGTCACAAAAAAATTTTCCAGACAAATGTTGTATGGTGTGAAGGGGGCCATCAAATGCGACCAAATTTTTTTTATTTCGTTGGAGGCGCTGACGCACAGTGAAGGTCATCTCCACTTTTTTTAAATGGAACCGCACATTTTTTTCAACCATTTTATGGCCCCCTTCACACCATACAACTTTTGTCTGAAACATTTTTTTGTGACGTCGAAAATTGCCGATTTATTTCAGCTGGCAGAGATAAGATGGACACCCTGTAAATGTTATATATCTGCATATCTAAAATTTTAGAATCGTAAATATTACTATTTAATTTAGAATGATAATTCGTGATATATTAGAAATAATATACAAGAAAAATAATAATAAAAAGAGAAAAAAAGGATAAACATAATATTTTTCTCTAAACAGTTACGATACGGTACAGATATGTCATCAAACGAATAAAATATTTAATACTGACCGAATATGGGAGGAGCACGGGAGGGCAGCGGTAACAGAAAAACGTGTGCCCGGTGGAAGCCGCGATAAGCAAGAGGAACCAAAAGTTTCGAAAGTTTATGGCGGGATATATATATAGACAGGAACGAAATAAGCAATATTGAGGAATTTTTTAAACTAAGAAATAATTATTCTACAATTATCAAACTTTAGGTATACTTTAATAGTATATTTAAGTATACAAAACAATTTTTTTTTTATTAATTCATCATCGAAATGGGGGAGCTGTGGCAGTATTACAGCAAGGTGGCCGCGGGAGTTGCTAATCGGCATGCAATCTAGCTTCCCATAGACTTTGATTTGCAAAAAAGTTCAAACTTTTTTTCACTTAGAACATGTATAGTTTCTATGTGACGGTAACTAAAATGAAGAAAATGCAAATTTAAGAAAATGGAACGCACTCACAAAAAATCACCGTTTCACGCAACATTTCTGTAAAATTTTAATTGAAATAGTACTTTTTTCCAATTGTTCAAAAAAGAGTCTCGTCAAGTAGAAGGTACTAATATTATCAATATTTCTACCAAGTTTCAACTCAATCGGCTTAATAGTTTTTGAGTAATCCTGCACGCCAATTTCGATAATGCAGTTTTGAGTAAAACGCGTTTGAAGTTCACGCCCGCTCCGAATCCGAGCGGCGAGGCACGGCGTTAACGGGCTGTAACGTTTGAAGTTTTTCGAATTTCAATTTGAAAATGTGGAAACATATTCTATATATATAGTTCTATCGTTTAAATAAGAAAAAAGAGAAATCGATTTTTTGACCGTCGTAAATGTATTTCCCGCCTTAAGTGAGATAAAAGCAATAGAAAAAGGAAAAAAAGAAACATAAAAAAGACTCAAAGTGGCAGGAATAAAAATTGAGGTTAAATGAAAATGACGCTTAGAGTGAGATGCATGATCGGCAAAAGAACGACAAGAACGCCAGCAAGGAGGAGCGGTGCGAGGAGGAAGATAAAACAGACGTGGAAGCAGCAGTCGGTAAAAAGAAGAGGGGGAGACCACCCGGTAGGGATGTTTATGCAAAAATACATCGATGTTCTTTTAGATGCGTTTAGCGTGCTAGCGTGCTATCCCTTCTACGGCGTTGTGAAAATGTGAGATCACTAGCCGGAAGTTCCTAGAGATCTCACATTTTTACCCGACCGATCAGTAATAGCGTGACTAAACTCACGTAGATGAAAATGCGAGAAGTGGGAAGTCTCACTCGAGAACCGTAAGAGGCCCCCTGGTGCGCTGAACAAGAGAAGGCGAGCAATAGCTATAACGAACAGTCTGGAAAAGTTCTTAACATGAAATTGAACAGAAAAAGAAGGAAAAAACGGGGTGTTGGAAAAGGACGATCCAAACGCCGAACTGGAGGAGGGACCTGGAAACGAAGCCTTCAAGTCAAAAAGTAAGTTGATGAGATTACCCGAAATCAAAATGGGAACAAGTAAAAACGGGGATCGACAAGAACTAGAGAAGCGGAGGGAGAGTCAGATGTAGCGTCATAAGACTTCGTAGAGGATATTGCAGAAGCGAATGATGCAAGGACAAGGGAAAAAAGAGCAAATGGAAAAATGACAGATCAATAGGGCACCAGCAATTAAAAATAATATAGAAAAGGGCGAAAAATGTTGTGACGTCACCTAGACAGTTACAGAGGGACGGGTCGCACAAAATTGACCGTAGAGTTGAAATGATTCTCCTTCAGTGGAAAAGAGAGTAGGAGATTACCTGGAAAGAAACGCTGAAAAAGGAATTAAAGAAAATAGTAGAATCAATGAAAGGAATTCTGGACGAAAACGAGAGACAGACGGAGAATCTAGAGAAAGAACTGGTCCAGATGCAGGCCAAGCCATGGCTGTAACAATCTAAATGGGAAGTGCAGCGTATGAACAGAGACTTAAGGATAGGTGCTCTGGAAAGGAGAATTGAATTTCTGCAGAACGGATTGATGGTGGAAAAATTTAACAGTAGTAAAGGGCAAGCAGGTTAGTGAAAACACTAAAACAAAAGAAAAGATGGAGGATAAAAATAGAAATTTGGAAGGAGAAGTGGACGAGAATGAAATAACAACAACAACAACGAAATACGCGATGCAAGTAACGTGAGTCTCATCCGTGACACGGAATTGCCGTACACAATACCTGAAGAAGGAAGTCACACCAAAAGGCAGAAAGAAGACGGGAGATTCCCAGGCCAGTAGAACGCGGGATACAGGAAACACCCGGGCAGAATAACGAAAGATGAATGGGAACGAGGAAAAGAAGAAAGGAGGAGAATAAGAGCGAATATTATTGTCCGAGGAATAACAAGAGCAAGCAGGTACACCGACCACAAAGTCGCAACAAGGATCCACCGACAGACGGAAGTAAGACCGATTATAAAGAAGTGGACATGGATACAAAAAGGACTACTTGTGACCCTGGGTGGAGTGCAAAATAAGGTGGAGATTATGAAAAACAACTATAAAAGAAGGGGGGGTCAAAGATGGATTGATACAGGGAAAGGGAAGTTCAAAGATGGATTGATACAACGGCGGAGACAAGAAGAAGAGAAGAGGAGGATGTGCGAACGGGGCACCAAAAAATCAGAATCGAAGGAGAATGGCGCCGGAGACACGAGCTCAAAGGAGACTGCGAAGAAGAGCACAAAAGATTCGACGGCAAAGAGAGAGGAGAGCGGAATAGAAATAGACTTCGTAGGTTTCCCGAAGAAAAAGAGGGTATAAATATACGAAAGGGAAGATTAAATTAGTATCGTGAAATATTGCGGGGGCGAGGAAAATTAACGAGTTATGGGATTCCCTGAAAAAATACATCATTGCAATATAAGAAACTTGGACAGAGGAAAAGAATGAAAAGACAATGATAAGCGGGCTAGATAAACAGTCCAAATGGTATACGAAACCGGTGACAAGAATGAATAAAAAAAGAAGGGCGATAGGATGGAGGTAAGTGCGAATAAAAAATAACCTTGCAGAGAAAGTAACGCTTACAAGGTGGTAAGAAGGCTTAGGAATGAAAGGGATACAAGTAGGAAAAGAGGAGGAGAAAACTATGATTATACCAATTTACAACAAGTGGGGTATCGGGAAACTAATTCACGAATTTGAAGAGGTGGTGAAAGTAACAGAGGAAGAGAGTGAGAACGTGACTTTAATCGGAGACTGGAATGTAAGAACGGGGGAAGACGGCGGTAAATTGAGGGAAGAAGGTGACGAAATAGGGAAAAGGAATTCCAAAGATAAAAAAAAGCAGATGGTCGGAAACTTTTAGATTTTTGTGATAACAACGACTTAACAGTAATGGACGGAAGATGTGAAGGGGATTGGGAAGGACAGTATATATGCGTGGGGGAAAAATAACTAGAAGGGTCGGTAATCGACGACATTATTATTAATGAAGTTCAAGACTACCTAATGATGGAAATTAAAATAGAGACAAGAATTGAATCGGGCCATTTACCGTTGACACTTATTGGGCATAGACTCACACAGAGAAAGAACGAGATAATGAGAGGTGGGGAACAAAATGAAGTAAAAGTACTTAGGTGGAACGAACAACTAATAATAGAATATGCAGCCTAATTTAGTGAAAGCTGGAAGAAAATGGAGCCAGCACAAGGGGGGGGGGGAGAAAGGTGGGAGAGATTTAGAGGAACCGTAGAAACAACAGCAGAATAAATAGAAATGACTGCGGGGAGAGGTGGAAACGGAAAGAGCAAATTTAAAGGAGACAAGGAAGGTGCTAAAAGGATTTAAAAAAGAATACAAAGACAAAATTTGGAAGAAAAATGGAAGAGAGTAGAAAGTTGCAGGAATGTAGGAGATCTGTGGAAAGCAATCAAGCCCGTTAGATCAAAGCAAGCCAATGTAGGTAGTCATGTTAGGAAAGAAGACTGGATGAAGAATAGCTGTGAGTTATTAGGAGGGGGAAGAGAGAAGAGAGAAAGAGGAAGGGGGAAAGGGTAGAGGAAGAAGAGCAGGTAGTGGACATATGGACTACAAGAGCAAACAGAAAAATTGATTTAAAGGGAAACAAGAAAGCATGAAAAATAGGAATGCCGCCGGGGAAGCTAGAGTAACAATAGTTTTTTAAAGCCATGCCGGAGGTAGGGTTTACGGAGTTGAGAGAAATCTTGAACGAGTTATGGAATAGGGGAAAGTTAGCTAGGAAGATGGGAAGAATCACACTCCTGCACACAGGATACAAACTCCTAGCTAACATAGTGACCAGGCGACTTAGATACTGGTTGGAAGGAAAAGAAGTGCTAAAGGAGAGCTAAGCAGGCTTTCGAAGCGCGAAGGGGACAAGGGACCAGGTATTCGTTTTAAATGCTCTGGTAAATAACAAACTTAAAAAAAAGACGGGAATTTATCTGCAGCGTAAGTCGATATTAAGATGGCCTTTGGCACCGTAGATAGGGACCTACTCATAAAGAAAATAAATAAAATAGGAATAAGAGGAAGACTGCTCAGAATCATACGAAAATATGTATGACAAAACCATAAATGAGGTAATTGCAGGGGAAGGAACAACCGAACGTTTTGCGACAATAAGACGGGTGAGACAAGGGTGTCCTCAAAGCCCTTCACGCTTCCGTCTCTTCATACAGAATATGGACATCAAGGAATGAAGGAAGGACGGTTATAGGAGGCGAAAAAATATTCGCGCTCAAAATCGCGGACGATATAGTATTGGTGGTCGATGAAGAAGCGAGCCTAAGGGAAATGTGGACATCGTTAAAAAATAGGTAAGAAAAAATTAACTTACGGTAAACATTTAAAAGACAAAACTTGTAAGATTCAAACAGGGAACAAGGAAAACCAGAAGTGGAAATACAACAACCAGAAATTAGAAATAGTAAAGGAATACCGCTATCTGGGAGTGGTTTTTTTCGACAGGAAGCACCTTTGAGAAACACATTAAAAATATGACGGAAAAAATAAAAAGCGCCACCAGCCCGACATGGGGGACATTCAAAAGGGCCGGAATAGACAGTTTGAAAAAAGACTATACCTGATTAATGCGATTGTTAAAAGTGGGATACTGTACGAGAATGAAGTATGGGGCGAAAAAGACGGGAGCTAGTGGACAGACTACAAGGAGGTTATGTAAAAATGGCCGTGGGCCTTAGAAGAAACACGCCGAGCTATACATGGCGGATGGAAGCGGGATGTGGGGGTATAATGGCGGAAATATGGAAGAGAGGTGGCCGAAGAAATACCCCAAAAAGGAGGCGAGCGGAGTATTAAATGGAAACCCAAGAAAATGGGGAGAGGAAGTTAAAGAGGCAATGGGGGAAATAGAAGAGGGAAACATATGGGGAGCCATAGCAAACGACGATGTAAGGGAAATTGAGAGAATAGTAGAAAGGGGGACGAAAACAAAAGTGGACCAAGAATCCCAACAGGATTGGAACAAAATTGAAAAATCAACATATTGCGCACAGTACAAAAGCAGGAAATATACCACGTGGGCGGAAAAGTACTGGGAGGATGTAAACATAATGAGCGAAACATAAGAAACTTGGGCGAGAGCGAGATGTGGGGATGTGGTGAAGGAAAGACATAAAGAATATAGTGAAAACAAATGCAGTGTTTGTAAAAAGGAAGGGGAAAACTTAGTGCATATATGTACGTGCGAAAAAGCCAAGGACAAAAAATCAAAAAAGAAATAATAGAAGATCTGGATAAATGGATAGGGGATAAAGGAGAGCAAATCAATAGAAAAATACAGACGGTGCTAAAAATGGAGCCTGTAACACGACTATGTAGATACATGAAGCACTTCCAGAATCTCATTGGGAAAATAGTACACGAGGAAGCGAATGCGAAACGAAGCAAAAGGCAAAATGACAATAGAAGATAAGTTAGAAATAAGAAAATGTTGTAAGGGGAAACGTGTATGTAGGGTGTCTATGTGTAAACACCCTGAAGGGGTATGCCTGAAATAATAAATACTACTACGACTGACCAAATATGTTTCAAGGTGACGTCGATAAGCCCAAACAAACCCCAAAAAAAACTACGGTTAACAGAAGCCACAAAATCAGTGTTTGGGTTCGTTTGGGCTCGAAAAATGCCATTTTGCAAAATCTTTGGGTTTGCTTGGCTATGGAGCCTCAATATACAATAAATCGTATTATGTCCTATTACATGAAATAATTGCAGGTACCATAATAAAATCCGATATAATACATAGTGTCATATCAACAGACAAACAATATATGCAGTATATACTGTTCAATATACATATTCAATCTTCATTTTCACATACCAATTAAAAAATATATTTTGATTATTCGAAAATGACGTTTGACGACGAAATTTATTGGATCGATCACTTGAAACGGTCTCCAACAACCATTTGAAATTACTCTGCAGTCCATCAGTTTCTCACGGGCATAGATAAGATTGTTTCTCCATAGAAGCAGGACCAGTTTAAAAAAAAGGTATTATTTTTCTATTTCAATTCGGCGAGTACGTTGGTTTGGTCATCTTCGTGGTGGCGGGTCGCCGGTCGATCGCCTCGAGCATTGAGGGCGATATCTCTCTCTCTCTCTCTCTCTCTCTCTCTCTCTCTCTCTCTCTCTCTCTCTCTCTCTCTCTCTCTCTCTCTCTCTCTCTCTCTCTCTCTCTCTCTCTCTCTCTCTCTCTCTCTCTCTCTCTCGCTCTGTCAGATTTATTTATGCGACCGGCCCTTGCGGGATCGTTATTGCCAGGATCGCGACGTACCGATTGCGTGTAAAACGTACACGCTCGCTTATACGATCGAGACATGTATGTATATATATATATATAATATACAAACGCGCACACGCGAGACATTTTATACGAGAGCCCTGAACTCGCTCAGTTATTCGCGTTTAGGCAAGACACGCGAACAGAGCGGAAGAATAATCTGAGGTGGAAAGAGAATGAGAGTAACGTAGTACTTTTACTCACGACATATGGGGCCGATGTGTGCACGGGAGATTCCGCATCGAATGATATTTGACGCCGTATTTATTACCCGTTGTCGGAACTCTCATGCATTAGTGAAAAAAAGGTGAAAAAACAATCCTCGAGGGTTCGAACAAAAAGTTTACGGTTATCGATTGTTGGAAAATCGCGCGAGCATTGAGGTGTTACGATGAGCACGTGATTGATTATTAGATCGTCGATACAAAAAAAAAACTAAAAAGTTTCATCGTGTAAACCTGTGGACTAGCCACAGAGGTACTCAAATTGAATCTTCATTAGATTTTCGCGGTGTACTTTCGAAAAGCGGAAACCGAATTTCACCTGAAATTTGGCATAGACCTTCCTTTCAATATAACGAGATATCTCCTGATAGGAAAAATCGATATCTTGTCATATTTTTCGAGATATCGATTTTTGAAAGTGATTTATTTCATCGCACGCCTACCATATCTATAGCTGACGGGCTCAGCTATGGCTATACCTATATATCTTATCGCGCCCTCCGCTTTGTCCGGATCTTCGGCGAGTTTTTTTTGGAGAAACCCCCTCTCGTACGTTTCCACGGCCGGTACGCTTATGGTGTTAAACCTCGTATAGCGAATTCTCATTTTTACGGATACGTTGTACTGGTTCCTGCGCTCGGGACTCCAACTTTCGCTTTATGATACGGATGATACGAATTGAAAATTATAATATAACAAAAAGACAAAACAAGCAAAGAAAAAAACGAAAAAAATTGACACAATGAAAGAAAAAACGATAAAAATTAAAAAATGAAAGGAATAAGAATCATTTTTTTTTACGAAAAAAAAATCGAAGAAAAAAACCAAAAACAATAAACAAAAAATGGAAAAAAATTGGAAGAGGTGCTCTGCGGCCACCGCAGTGTTCTACGCACCCCACGATTCCACACACCCATCCGAGGTGCCCTGCGCCGACCCAAGTGTTCTACGCACTCCACGATTTCACACACCCATCCGAGGTGCCCTGCGCCCACCCAAGTGTTCTACGCGCCCCACGCTTCCTCATATCCGAGTTTCGGTTTGTTTGGGTACCAAAAAATTCTCCATCAAACGTGAAACCAAAAAACCAGCATTACACCAAAACGACAGTGCGGCTGGATTTGGCGGGAGGGGGGGTATACCAGACGAAGATCCGCATAAAGCGGAGAGCGCGATAAGATATATAGGTATAGCCATAGCTGAGCCCGTCAGCTATAGATATAGCAGGGGCGCGCTGAAAAAAATAACTTTCAAAAATCGATATCTCGAAAACTATGGCGTGTCGCCAAAAATCCTTTTAAATCCAAATTTCAGGTCGAAATTCGGTTTCCGCTTTTCGGATGTTTATCCAGAAAAAAAAACAAGAGCGTATTTTTAATAATTATTAATACTACATATGTAGGACGGTGTAGCTTCACTCGATGTTGGTGAACAAGTAAGCGCAGCGTGGAAGAAGTTTGAGTGATGGAGTGTGTTAAAGGAAAAAAGAGTCTGTTTTGTTATATATATATATATATATATATATATATATATATATATATATATATATATATATATATATATATATATATATCCAACATGTATATACCTATAATTTTGAGGGCTTGATTGGGTTTGATTGGTTTTTCGTGGATTCTCGAAATATAACACAAAAAAAATAGTCTCTGTAAATTTCAAGTAGGTCCGTTCAAAATTGAGGGAGTTATGAGCGTTTCAAATTACACGTTATCCACGTACAGACCTGTCCTAAAACTTTGACCGAGTTTTTCTCAAAATGACTTTTTCAAAATCGGTGACCACGATGTCTCAAAAATCGCTGCGCCGATAAACTTCAAATTTTACAAGCTTCTTTTACATATCGCTTTTTTCACCGAAAATAGGCCGATTTTTTTTACCGAAAATCGTTCCTTCCACTTTGGATGGCGGCCATTATTGCAAAAATCAATTTTTCATTTCATCTTTGCTCCAAGCACCAGATAATGTCATGCAAAACCTAAATGGGTTTGATTGTTTTATTTCGGATAGTTTGTTTCCGAGCAACAGTGATCACCGCGATGGACGTTTTTTCATATAGCGGTCTACACAAACTATTGTATCTACCGCATTTATGAATATCTTTCAATACAAACATTATGAAAGATACTTAAAACTATACGCTTTGATGTGAGAATAACATTGAAAACCTTTGGACGTTGTTACAAAAAAAAATCACTTCAATTCCTCTTTCGGCCACGAGCCCGGTGTAACACCTTAAATATATATATATACACACACATATATGTCGATAATAGGAGAACAGGGCTGTCGTTGCTTTTCTTCATTTATTTTGTCAAGAATCTGTTTAAAAAGAAAAGAAGAACGAAGATCAATCTTTCGAGAGATCTCAAGAAGAGTTGACGTGTCCTGTCAAGGAAAATATTTGAATGCTTATATCTTTCGAGTTCAAAGTGAATAAAAATGTTCTTTTAATGACTCAACATGCGCCCCACACGTAGAACGCAAAGTTCGCGAGTGATTTCTGCTCATTCTCCGATATATATATATATATATATATATATATATATATATATATATATATATATATCGATATATATCGATATATAGATCTATATATAGATCTATATATACCGATACACACACACACACACACGCGCGCGCGCGCGCGCGCACACACACTATAAATTATATAAACCGACGCTGGTGGATGGGTGGTCAAAGCTCGAGTCCGTTTTGAGTTCGGTCGTCCGAGTTGTGCAGCATAGTCCATGGTCAATACTCGGAGCGGTGACCGCTTAGCCGCTCACCGGCTGGCACATCAACCATTGAGCGTATGACCAATACTTCTAACTAAGCCCTTGGTGGGGATACTTGGATAAAAGATGTGTGCACCAGAGAATCAGAAGAATATGGGGCCGCCTACACCGGTACGGGTTTTCCACAGTTTCCCCGTACCCTTGGAAAATGCGGCATAGTGTAGCTTGTGAGCGCAACGGAAAGTTAGGTTACATTAGCAATGTGCGGGTAGGGAGTGATACAAAAGAGGGCTCAATTGGGAAGGGTAATACGTAAAAGCCCGAAAGGGCATACGATGGAACCCAGGAACTAATAACAATAAAAGAATATATTATCTTTATAATAATAATTGATCAATATACTATCTATGATATACAACGAGCCCAATTTATGAGCACCGTTATTTACGTTCGTTTATGTACTACCACGCAATACTCGAACAAATGAAGGTATATAAATAAGCATAAGGGTACACGCGTTGACGCACTTATATCGTTCTCTCAGCCGGCGTGGCAAATGTTGGCACTGCTTCAAAGCCTATTTTCGTTTTCGCGAATACCTACACTGAACAGATGCTCCCTTTTGCCCATTCCTCCTTTTTCCTCCGTGTCTCTCTCGCCCTCTCTCTCTCTCTCTCTCTCTCTCTCTCTCTCTCTCTCTCTCTCTCTCTCTCTCGCTCTCGCTCTCGCTCCCCCTCTCCCGATGCCCCTGACGTTTTGGCGCCGAGACGCGCAAAACGTTGCAGACATATTTTCGACGTGGAGCCACTCTCGCATAGCCGCCACGTGACGGGAGAGCCGATAGTACGTTCTAGAATGGACGTGAAGAAGACGGGGACGAAATCGGGGAAAGCTTTTTGGCGTCACATGCCGGGCTAGCAACCTGGCGATGTCTTATTGAATCTTGCGATTGTTTGGGTTCGTTTGTTGTCAAATTGATAAATGAATTCATTTAATTTGATTAATGACGATTGTTCCGTTTGCGGCCAAATTAATTTCGTGAATTCAATTCAATTACAAATTTTGACTTTTGCTACATTTTCCTGCATCGGAAGGACGCGTTTTTTATGTTAAAAAAAGTTAATTTGTCAATTTAGTTTAATAATACAATTTTGATGAGTTTTTGGCAAATCAAAGTCAAATTTAAAATCTTTTTTATATTTGCGTCAAACTTTTGCTACATTTCCTGGATCGATTGCCCTAACGGTTGTTGAACTTTTGCTGATTAAATTTATTAAATTTACGATTCGTGGCTGAATTTTCGCCTACTGTAATTTAATCGAATTGAATTAATTGATTAAAGTGTATTTTATTCATTAAATTATCTAGAAAATTCTTTTCGAATTTTTTCAGAGCTCAAAGAAATCACTTCAATCAAATTTGTCACTCTCTGTCGAACTTTACCTGAATCAATTAATTAATTATTATAAGAAAAACCAATTTTGCGTGATTTGTCGAAGCCCATTCGCAACCTTCTAAATTATCGATTACTTGTGATTGTTTCTCGGAGGGACAGTTGCCGCAGTAGTCAAAGAACAGGATTACGCTACAGCATCCGAGGACTTATAGGGGAAATAGAGAAAGCAAAAAAGGCGGAATCGAAGGGCGCGACAGCTCAGTCTCGTTTTCGGTTGTGCGATCACGAAAACTCGGTATCATGTGCTCCGTTGCCAATGACAAAATAAATGTTTGCTCGAGGGACCATTATTGTAGAGGGTAGCGAAAACACACACACATCCCTATGTACACGTAATGCATCAGTGTAGTGGGTAATATCGTGAAACCCCTCGCTTCGATCTTTCTTCCGCCATCGCCGACTTTTCCTCTTCCTGCTGTACACCGAGAAATTTCGCTATGTCGTACCGTGGCAGTGTTTTTTCCAACTTGGCAGAATTTGTCCCCCAGGGACAAATTAATTTCGCTAATTAAACTTGCGGAATGAGAAAAGTAGTTACAACAGTCTATCAGTATTTTTCAATCAGATTCTCTCTCTCTCTCTATTTGTTATAGACTCTGCTATAATACACAGAGCATTGGCGAGAACGAAACCGACACGGAGGGAAAGAGAAAGAGCGAGGAAGAGAGATGCCGAAGCTATTGTTAAAAAAATAAACGAAAGAAAAACAGGATCCGAGCCCCTTCCCTTGCGAAACTTGAGAAGTCTTACCTCTTTTCAATGTGCCACATTTACCCCATCCAGATTTCACTCTCGTGAGGACAAAGGGAAACAAATTAATACTGAGATCCCCGCGAGTATCACATCAGTCTTCGCCATTTCACTAGATTCGAGGTGGCGAATCTCTCGAAATTGGGAAACAACTTTAGTAGGTACCTTCAAGAAACAGCAATGGAAAGTTTTTCGCAGTTACAGATTTCAAAAGTCAAAAAACATATCCCAAGTAAGTATTTTTGCTGCCTGCCCCCCCCCCCCCACCCGCCTTGGAGGGCAGAAGTAGTCAAAACGAAGCAGGTGCGCCTCTCGCACGAGCAAAATATCGTCCAAGCCGAGTCTGAATTCCGTGTCCCAAATTCACAAATTCAAAGGACAGGGAGGCGCGAAAATTCAGTATACCCCGTGTGTAGTAGGCACCGGTGCGACACTAATGTAAGTACCAGAACAATTATTCCGTTTTATAACCATAAACCACTGTCTGTTACGAAGCAATCGCGCAGTTGTTCCGGCAATTTATAATATTATCCGAGACGTAAGTCAGGCTACATTGTATAGTCTAGGTATGTACTACGTGCTAAATTTATCTCGTGTAAAGTTGAGGGTATTCAAAGGAGAAAGAGAAAGAGAGCGAGGCGTCGCCATAGACGCCCTCATTCGTAGTACTACATTACGTATATCATGCACCGCTTGCTTCAAATTGCTGAGGAGAGTCGACCGCGCGCGCGTGTAAAATGAGTTTTATACAGGGTGTCCCACAAAAATTAGGTGGTTTCTCATTGGAAGTAGGGCGAACGGTAAATTCTCAAGACAAAAGTCCTCGGCTATTTTTCATTCTGACGCACCGTTACTTAGATATCGATAAATAAGTGATAGCCAATCTCTTGCGGGACTGATTGCGAATGGGGGGGGGGAGTGGGGGCGAGAACCATGCAGCTGCGCGTACCCCCCGCCGCCGCTCTGACGGGATAGGCTCGATCGCAGTGGTGCGTCGGCTAACGCGCTGTTGATTGGCTATCTTTAACTTATCGATATCTGAACGACGATGCATCTAAGCAAAAAACGCCTGAGGACTTTCCCCTTCGTAATTTCATTGTCTATCTATACTGTAAAGGTCTGACTCTTTGGACAACCTGTATATACGCGGCGCTAAGACTGACGCCATTTCTCGCTGACTGTCTAGTTCGTTCTCGCGTGGTCGTGCGCGCACACACGTTCGCGAGCAAGTTTCCATTTATGGTGCACACCTACCGTGAGTACCATCTAGAAAGTCCTTCGCTCGCTTGCGTCTCTGATATCCGATATATCGAGTGTACCACGAACATACGTATCGAATGGCTGTATGGCCCACATTCATCATGACTTCTCTTTTTTCCTGTTCTTCACCCGGTCGTTAAAACTTACTCGATGCCGTGAGCGGAAAAAACGTCACCGCTTACTTGCCGCGCCGGATCTCACGGAAAATAAATTCAACCGCGTTACGAAATCCCCGCACTAATTGTTGTATGTCGTGTTCGTGCAGCGCCAGAGCGCAAGCTCATCATCCACCTTCTTCGTTCCATTGAGCACAAGTAACCGATTTTTTTTAAATCTCGGAAATATAAAATAGTCAATTGTATTTGCTGATAGATCGAGGAGTTTCGAGACTACGGTTAGTGGCTCGGGAGCAAGCCACGATACGTGGTGCAACACGATACCTCGGGGTCAGACGACTTTCGATGCAATATTCAACATTGCTGAGGGGAGTCGAGTGTGTACGAGGGGAAAATATTCCACGGCTTGCCCGGGTCGTTGAGATTGAGGGGAGAAGAAGCAAGGACGAAAGAGAGAAAGAGAGGCGCGGGAGAACGTTCACTTTGCAAGCAATCGATTATGAGGCGATGAGACTGCCAGGTAGCGTCGAAGCCTGTATGTCCTATCGGGAAACGGCTCGGCGTCCCGACGTCAAGTATAGATACTTGTAGCCTAAAGTACCTACCTGAAAGAGCAGTCGGGGAGACGCCAGAAGAATCAAGAGAGTGGCAGAGAGCAAGAAAGAGGTGTCTCCAACTTTCGCAGATAGCTGGAAGGTGGCAATTTTTCCCCACTATCTGGAGTAGAAGAGATAATGCGAATGTTTAACCTGTTAGATCTAAATCCATTTCTCCAAAATCCACACCCGAACGAATCAAGGAAAAAAATCTTCATCGCACGAACCGAATTCGTGCACTTTTTGCAAAGTGAGAGAGCCCATTGGGAAGCCAATATGCCCAGTTGACCTCGTCCCGCTACTCAATTTCAGGGTTTACCAGGTCGCTTGACCACAAAGCCTTATCAAGCGGCTTATTAGCTACGTGAAGCAATTGAGACCGCCGAGAACCTTCTATCGGCCGATTGGTTACACCACGCCAATAACACGGAATGTGCGTGATTGTTGTGCAAATAGAATCTTTCAGTGCTCTTGTGCCGCTCCCATTTCACAAGAATCATAGATTATAAGACAATCACAGATGTAGTCGTTCTTCATGAGATCTCGGAGGTCGAAAGTACACGGCCCCCAGAATCAGCAAGAACAAACACAGGAAAGCAAAAACGAGGCATAGAAATATGCGAAGGGCATCCTAGGACTTAGGTAAATGGCTACCGGAAAGATGAGGTTTGAGAATGACAGCAGCTTCAGCTGTTGTACGTATAACCATCATTATAATCAAAAGTGTGGCCACTGATGAATGTCATTGAAATAAATACCTGCTCGCCAGAGTTAACTCGTATATTCTCTAAATAAATAGCCTATCCCCATCAATGATCTAAAACATCCGTGGCTCACCACTATGAGAATATTTGACGTCACTACAAATCGAATTAGAGCATTTGACATGGGTGCATATCAAGACAGGGCATTCAAGGTGGTTGCATCTCAAATCAAAGCATTTGATGCGGCTGCTTATCGAATTAGGACTTGAGAGTGTTTTCCCGAAGTACTGATTCGATAGTACATTAATCATCGACAGCAAGCGAGCATTCCATTGTAGATCCGGAGATGAGCCTATGAGTGGACTACTGTCTGGTGGAAGAGCTGATTCATTGATCAATCGCCAAATATCAAGCCAGGATCGCACTGGAGGCTCCACTCCAATTACTAAAAGCGAGCTATCGGTTCTCGCTGTGGCGTTAACTTAACCGACATGCTGCCGCAACGGCCGCTACGTAACGGCACTTCGAACAGTCGGCTTGCCCCCATTTATCAGTCTAATGGCGGAGGAAGTGATTCCCCAGGGTATGTTTGCCCGGTAGGTGGGTGGAATAAACGAGGAGTCTAGGTAGATCGAAGACTGGAGAGTGTTCCGGCGAGTGGATCCGAACAGAGTGGTCCGGAAAACATTAGTACGGCGAGGGCGGAGGTACACAAAAGACGAACATATGCCGGCAGTCGATTCGGGAGGAAATAACCAGGTGTTACGTAGATGGGAGGGGGGGCGGACAGGGATTGGACGATCTTCTAACCGGGAACAGTGTCCACGAAGTCCCCGCGGGCCTCGGAGTCACCCACTCGACACGTGATATCGTAAACATCTGTCGTTCAGCCATCGTACATCCTTCAAACTGCTGTTTGGCCATGCATGGCGGACTTTCCTCCGGGCTGAACAGACAACGAGCCAACATCGACTTTGGATGTACATGTATAAAAGTACTGTGCAAAGGCCAGCCTTCTCCCTTCCTAACGATAGCCACGTAAACTACTGGATCGCTTCATCTGATCATCAACTGAAGGAATTTGTTTCCAGCCACCACCAGGATCCAGTTCCACCGGCATCGAATTGGCATTCTAATTGGATTATTATGGTGCTGAATGCTGATGGTTCGGATTTTATCCTGCTGCATAGAATTCCAAAGAGGTTGTTGATGGGGCTAAAGGAGTCCTTGTTCGACCTAAAAGAGTTTCGTTCAATCTAAAGCAGTTGTTGGACCTACAGGAGTTTTCGTTACCCCTAAAGCAGTTGATGTTGGACCTGAAGCAGTTGCTTTCAGATCTAAACGAGTTGTTGTTCATTCCTAATGCGACAGTCAAATCAGCATTCTTTTTTCGTTTCGAAATACAAAATGCATTTCAAACACGTTACCATTTCCCTGCTGTAACATGCTGTATAGAAAGATCATTAGCGTAGCCAGCAGGGGGTATGGATGGATCACCTCCTCCCAGAAATCTCAGTGCCCCCCCCCCACCGAGAAAAATGGGTCCTAGATAATTCAATTTAAATCATCGATTAATTTCATTTCAGTTTCTCCCAAGCAAGCATGAATAAATAATTCAATAAAACTTGAATGAACTATTTCCTCGATCGTAATTTCGTAACTTGTATAAAAAATTGTATAAATTAAATAGATATTCAAGTTTCTCAATCAAGGTAACTGTGGGCAAAAGTAAATTAGATTGGTCAACCGCTACACAAGCAGAAGAATACTGAAAGATCAACATTTATTACCGAGTAATAGATAATATCATTGTAAATCTGAAACGCTGATTTGAGAATCGACAGCGTTCATGGCCGTTGACGCTTTTTTTCAAATTGGATATGAAGAACGGAGAGGATTTTATCAATAATTATTTAATAAATCTTAATAATTGATACGTCGGCTTTAGAAGCTGAAGCGATGGTCATGAAAATGATGAGATTTGTTTTCGTTTGAAAATGATGAGATAAATTATGTAAATTTAAGAAAGCATGTTTGAAAGGAGTACTGCCCTTACTTATATAAACTTTTCCAAGCAGCAATAGTACTCTCAGTGAGCTCCGCCAGCTGTGAGAGGAATGTTACTGCCATAAGGGGGATAAAAACGAGGCTTACAAGATGTTCGCCTTCGATTTTGTTGAATCCCACATGTGTAATAAAACATTGAGAATTATTAGACATGTTTTTTTTTTATCGGCGGAAAAACCGTTTCAACGGCGGAAACCACCCCTTTAAAAAAAGCGTGTCACCTCTTAGTTAAATTTTTTTCATGCAGATCGGTGGACTATTTGTTCGTGAAACTGCAAAATACCCCTCGAAACGCCTTTCTTTGAGTCTTTAAGATCCCCCCCCCTAAAAAACGTGTCTGATAATAGTTTTCAATGCTTTGTCACATATATGAGTTTTAACAAAATCGAAGTTTCTTCTAACAAGAAACATCACTGAAGTGATGTTTCTTGTTAGAAGCACAATGTTTGAGGGACGATTCTCTCACATGTCACTGCTGAGCACAAAAAATGAAATTGGTAAAAAAAATTCCAACTGAAAAATATAGGGCCGATTTGCAGAAAAATATTAAGACTTATTCAATGGAGTACCTACTGAAAGTAAAGTTTAGAGGACTGGTAACTTGATTTAAAAATGATCAAAAAATTAGTTGATTATTTTTCAAGCTATTGCAAGACTTTGATATTAATGTAAACATGAACGTTTGATTAAAGCTTTATATTTTATGTGCGTTACGTGATTATCAAGCATGATAAAAGTTTTATTAAAAAGAAGATGATTGTGAAGAAAACCACTTTTTGACAGGCTCAGCCCCCCCCCCCCCTAATGCTGGCTGCGCCAATGATGAAGACACCTCAAGATAGCCGAGCCAAGGGCTCCCTGAGTATTTTTTCGGCTACCTACTGTTCTTCAAAGGTCCGGAACGTATTATGGGATACGTCGACGAAATCCCTCGACATATTACCCCATCAACAATCCCCCAAAGATTTTGTAGTTCCTGAAATATATTCCTACAGTCTCGAAGACACATGCCAAAAAAATGGGAGCGTTCTCTACGGTACCTTTTGAGCCTTACACGCAGCAGCGAGGGGAAGAACGTCGTGAGGATGAGCCGCGTGTCTGTCGCGTAGGCACAATGAGCACGCAGCAATCTTGCAAAGAGCACAATAGAGGCTGACGGTCTCGCCATTGTGATCGGAGCATATCGGAGTGCCGTCGGGCCCAAGGCCTCTGGGACCCCTCAAGCTGGTTGATTGCCAGCTGCCGCGCGGAGGGCCCAGATTGTGCGTCGCCAAAGGACCTCTCTTCGGATGACAGGAGTCTCTGCAGGCGTCGCAGTAGAGAACCTGGAATGAAATTTAAAAAAAAAAACCATCACGCTACTGGCTGCATTAACTGATTGGATAAAAACGTTTGGATACTACGGTTAAAAAGCAAACAATGTATATGTATACGTATATCGGCTGAGTCATCAGAAATTGGACACTCGAAAACTGCTGGGAATATTGATAGAGGACAGTAAAATTGACGACAACGTTTGAATCAATTGGGCATGTGATGGGGTCGTGCAAGTTGGTACGTCGCGGAGCACGTAGACAGGCGAATATCCTTGCCTCGATCCTGCTTTCGCTCACGCTTTCCTATACCTTTTGGTACGCCATTAGCGTCGCGAACTGGCTAATTGAATAAGCTGATTAGGGAATTGCGTCGCGTTAACCCCCGACACACGCCAGCTCCAACTTAAGTCTTCTCGAGAGTGACCGGCAATGTGGCGGAATTCGTAGAATTTCCTGGCCCAACGTAACGGCGGAATAGGGAGAAATTACAAGCCTGGAAGGTGAAGGGAACGCGATAAGGGTACGTAATTCTATGCGAGCCCAAGGACCTCGAGACGGCCAAGTTTGTCTCGGAGAGAACTGATGATGAGCCAAGGCTATGTTGCCTGGGTGTGTGTGAGTGTATGTGTGTGGGCGTTTGTAGTGAAGGGTCTTCGGCCGACCAAGTCAAGCATACGTTCTCAACCAAAAGTTTGATCAGAATTTCAGTACCTCGCAATTTGCCAAAAAATCGAACATAATTCATACATATTCACGATGTTATGGACACATAATGCCGAAAAGTTATGAACGAATTTGTAAAACGAATAATTGTTGGATAATTATGATTATTCGTTTTGAAAATTCTGAAAAAGATCAATAAGTTCTAGTAAAATAAAGTATTTCATTCCAATGTTTATCTTTACGATCGTGAAGATAGAAAAAATTCAACTATTTTTCTTTTATACGAAAGTAAAGTGTTGTTATTTCGATAGAATTCTTTTTAGAGATATAACAAGATTTTTGCTCCGTTTTTAATTCCAGTTTTCAAGTTGTGTGGGTTCGCGAGTACTCAGAAAAATCCACGGCATGTGAAGAATTTTTTTCAAAAATTATTTCTTCATCGATGGTTTAAACTGTTTGTTAACAACTTTTTGGCAGTATTTTTATTCGAACTGAATGTTCAGAACACCTCCAATATCTGAATTTTGTCTGCTCTCGATGCACTAAAATTCTGATGAAATGATAGTCTTGACTGCAATTGTACTAGCGAAAGATCCTTAATTTTAATTTCCACATATGTACGAGGCTTGAACGAAATAAGAAAGAAAATATGATCATAAAAAATATGATCATAAATAAACATAGATCATACCTAAATTTCATGGTGAAATTTGTTATGTCAATTCAAGAGTCACATCTGTACGGTGTGACATTTATCTTTCATCGAATTTTTTAAGCGAAGCGATACGTTGAACCACTTTAAAACGACACAACCACAGTAAAATTCATCGCATAATTAATGTTGTTGCACTTAATCCACAAAATTTCTCCTCGTTTTTGGGATGCGCAGCTTGCAGCCCTCTTAAGCCGTGGCCCCCTCAAGAGCAACGAAAGTATACTTTCTCGGACCGCGCGTTGCCGAACGTTCTACAAAGAAAAGAAAAAAAAGTACCCGATGATTGGTACGTGAAACGAATGTATCGTGTTTGTCGAAAGATTCCGAGGCGTACGTAAGTCATTTACGGCGATCGCGGTGATGGAGCAGCTGTGCGAGGTATTGAGGTACAATCGTAGCGAGATCGTTTATTGCCAACGAATTGGGGTCGCGTGCATTGTGAGAATCGAGAGAAGAGAACCAATCGTGAGAAGGTCGCTAAGGAGTATAAACCGAAGTAGAGGCTGCGTGGCCAACTATCGTACGATATTTCCAGCGTGATATATATTTATACATAAAACTATGTTGTGCGAAAAATGATTGAACAAAAATGATTTTGTCTGTAGTGTGAACTGAATCACCGATTTATCAAATCGAGGATTAAGCCCTCTTTCAGCCCTGGTATTTCGACCCTGATCTGGATCTAGTAGTGTGATATTCAAATGATAGAATATATTATGTGTACATAGTAATCCTTTCGGCATTGTTTTCAAGCACTTTTAAAATCCTGATCGTCTGGCTAATTTTTCGCAGCCAACACCCTATTAAAGATTACGCAGCTTGACATTGAGTTTAAGTGGGAAAATCCAAATCTCTTTGTAGGTCGGAATGAAGTCGAAAAAAGTCAAATTATTTGGATTCGTGTGGGACGAAAAAAATGAAAAATCGAATCCAAAAGACCCAAATCAGTGCTTGGGAAGAATAAGATGAGATCCCCAACAGCAATCAAATGTGATCAGTACTTAGCAACAATTTTTTGTTGCATCCATTAATACTAGAATCTGACCCATGGCAAAATAAATTCCCTCAACTCTATTTACGACGAAAATAAAATGAAATTGCCTCCAATAGAAGAAAAACAGTTGTTGGAAAGAATAAGATCAGATCCCCAACAGTAATCTGCACTGGCCAATTTTCAGGAAGAATCCTGTGGCTAGATCCAAGTCTCAGATGTTGGTTCAAATGCGATGAGATCAACTGCTCAGATTAGATAGACAGCCTTCCAAAATTCAATAACCAAGATTGGATAAACGGCCACCAGAACGTAAGATCCATCACTGCTTATGAAAAATGAGATCAGATCCAAGATCAGTACCTAATCAATTACATTGATTGACTAGTTTGTGACATTGAACCATTCCGAGTTGTAATTGATGGACCTTATTTTTGGACTGCCAATATGCAGGCAAAGGTGCGATCTTACCTCGCACTGTTCGCAAGCGACGGTGGCCTCTCGGGGTTCACCTTCGCACATCTGACACTGCGTCCTAACGTTTCTCGCCTCCTGATACTTCTCGACGATCCGTTGCATCGCCCGGTATTTGGGCAAATTGTGGGCGCCACCCTCGTCAAAGTATACGTTCTTGTGGCACACGGGACACGACAGGCATAGAGTACCACCGGAAGGTGGAAAGCCACCGTTTCCCGGTGTGCCGACGTAACTTCCGGGTCTCGAGCTCGTGGACGTGCTACTGCAAACAACCCCCGAGTCCGTTTCCGAGAGTATCGAGAGCTTGTCGGCCTCTTGATCCGAGCCCGGTGCATTGATAGAGCAATCGATGGTCGATTCTGGTGGTGAATCGGGCGGTGCTTGAAGACTTACGGCACAGGCGAGGCACAATGCATGCCAGCACGGAAGCAGCACAGGATCGCTGAAGAGTTCCTTGCACGAGGGACATCGCAGCTCGTCCTCCATCGCGTTGGCTCTTGGTTAAGGTCGTAAGACCGATGTAAGAATGTGTCAAAGCTCGAGCGAGTTACCAAGTGGGACGAGTCTTTGCAAGCCTGCACGAGCTCTTGTAACCCCACAGCAGAATTGATCAGACTGTGGCAAATGTTGTGAGGCCGCAGAAGATTTTATGACAGTGCAGAAGCTGTTGTGAGCCTGTAGGAGCTTTTGTGGCCCTGCAGGAGAATTTGTAAGCCTGCTGGCACTTTTATGAATCTTCACGAGCCTTCGGAAGTATTTGTGAGGCGGGAGTGATTTTTGCGCGCCTGTAGAAGTTTTGCAGGTCTATAGGAATTTTCGTGAGTCGATAGAGAAGACTTTATGAGCCGGCAGGAACTTTTGTGGTCCTGAGGGAGCTTTCGTGAGCCTGCAGGAGCTTTCGTGAGCCTGTCGGAATTTTTGTGAGTCAGTAGAGAAGACTTTATGACGCAGCAGGAACTTTTGTGGTCCTGAAGGAGCTTTCGTGAGCCTGCCGGAATTTTTGTGCGCCGGTAGAGAGGACTCTATGACCCGGCAGGAACTTTTGTGATCCTGAAGGTGCTTCCGTGAGCCTGCAGGAGCTTTCGTGAGTCGGTAAAGAAGCTTTTATGATCCTGCAGAAATTTTGGTAGGCCTGGGAGAGCTTCCGTGAGCGTGCAGCAGCTTTTGCGAGCCTGCTGTTTTTCTTGTGCGTTTGCAGGAGCTTTTGTGAGGCGACGAAAAAATGTGTGCCCTTGGAGGAGCTTTGGTGAACCGGCTGGAATTTTTGTGCGGCAATTTTCTGAGCCGGCAGGAGTTTTCCTAAACGTGCAGTCGTCTTTGTTATCCTGTTGAAGACTGTCTGCGTCAGGAGGAGCTTTTCCCCAAGCCTGCAAGCACTTTTGAGTCCCTCCAACAGCTTTTCCAACACTGTGCAGGTCTTCACAAGCCACCAGACGCTTTTGTCAGCCAGCAGGCTGTCTCGTGACCCTGTTGAAGTGTTCGTAAGGCTGCAAGAGCTTTTGTTATCCAGCGAGAGAAGCTTTCGCGAGCCAGCCAAGCCCGCTGATCTCTTGCGTCCGATCTATCTCGTCTGCTTCCTTTCCACCGTAATTTCGTAACCAACAACAATGGTATCGATATCCTCCGATGGTCCCGCTGCTTAAGCCGTTTAGGAAAATGATAACGGACGCCAGCTACACGTGGACGACGAAGAAGGTTTCCCCGGTTTCCCGCGACCTTATCAGAGTCCGGTGTCCCGCCGCATAATGCCTTTTTCGTACCTCAAGGTCCAGATACCGACGGTTGTCCCTGCGGGGGAGGCGCGCGAGGGTAGAACAGCGATGCTGACCGTCCCTTTGGCCCTTTGCCTCTCGCAGTGCCTCGATCTCTCCAGAAGCGTTTCAATGTCTTTCTCACGTCGGTGCTTTCCACTTATCGAGCTACCTTCATCCACAAAAACTGACCACTCACTCTACGTACGTTGGATAGGGTGCGCACGGAGGCTCGACGCGAATCGAGTACCTCGAAACGGCACATTTGTCTCGTCGCACCTTCAACCGAGTCCGAATACTCTCGGAGTTACTTTTAATTGGTCAAATGCAGAATTTACACTCGCGTCACTACTGGCACTCTACATCTTTGCGTCTAGACGCGCTCGCACGCCGACGGCCCGGACACGACCCCGAATATAGAAATACGGGCGAACGAAGGGACACGAAAGGGCTGCAGGCCTGAAAGGAGACTCGCGTAAGGCAACGAGGAGGGGTCGGTAGTACTGGAATACAAAATCGCGAGGAAGGCAGAAGAGCGGATCACTGCGGAGAAGAACGCGGCACTTGAGGCACCCGCGTAATACACGCTCACCCCGGTAAAGTACGAATGCCGCGTTCGAGGATGCGGAGCACCAGCATGGAGGACGTCACCGGGTTGACTGACTCCCGGCGGAGAGTCAAAGAACCGCCGCGCGCGCGCAAACCGAACACAGCACTTCCCAGTGCCGTACCCGCAAATGCCACAGGCGGGTGTCCCTTTAAGGTCCAGGAAAGTAGACGAAAACCCAGCACTTTTTGGCGTAGAATATGAATTTTTGACTGAAGGTAGATGGTCGCATACTGAAAGTAATCCCAATCAAAAGTAGCCCATCAACTCGCCCCAACCCTAAGAAATAGAGGTTGAAAATTCTCAAATCGCTCGTTTAAAGTTGTTTGGAATGATAAAATTCGTATAAAGTTATCTGACGTCCAACCCCTTATCTTTGAAAATAGTGGCACAAAAACGATTAAAAAATCGGGGTTGATGCGTGTGCCAGCGGAGTAGACATATCGCTGCGTCCTTGTCTGCGTCAGTGGTGCTTTCGTGTTTTTGTGCCGCTATTTTCGAAGATCGGGGATTGGACGTTATAACTTTATAAGTATTTTATTATTCCAAACACTTTTTATTTAGAACATTTTTTCATCGGGCTATGAATTATCGAGATACAGTGATTTTTAAGTTTTTATCCCCTATTTCTTAGGGTTGGGGCGAGTTGAGGGGCAACATTTTATTGGGGTTACTTTCAGTATGCAACCATCTATCTTCAGTCAAAAATTCATATTCTACGCTAAAAAGTGCTGGGGTTTCGTCTCTTTTACTGGACTATTATATGCTCCTGGTAGAATGAGAAAATGGTCATTTGATAATCGAGGATCTGCTTTCGTTATGCCAAAGTGCCATTTTGGGTCTTCCAGCCCTGATTTTTAACTATCGAAAATTTAAAATGTTCCTATTGTGTCGAATTCAATCTTGGCGATCTCTGTTAGACCAAATCTGGTTCGCACCAGTCCTGAAATGCTCCCACACCGTACAGTAATAGGAAAACTAAATTTTTTAAAATTTTTGTTACAGTTCCAGGCATACCTCTTTAGGGTAGTTACACAGAAGATCCCGCCTACATTTATCATATATTTATATTATATTTGTATTTATAAGATTCGTACAGTAATATAATAAAGAGAATTTTCCAGCAATCAATTAATTAATTGCTGATTTTCAAAATGAGCAATACAAAATTTTTTAGTAACTTAAAACAGCAAAGTTATTATTGTTATGTTAGAAGTTTGTTTTATATTATAATAGATTTGTTTTAATTTTCCATGAGTTTCAACGTATACCTCCCTTGCGAGTTTTTACGTATTCTCCTTCTCAATTGAACCCTTTCATATCACTCCCTCCCCGCACTTGCGATGCGTCAGCCGGTACACGGCTAAGCGGTCACCGCTCCGAGTATTGGCCGTGCACACCACTGCTTAGCTCGATGTACCGCCGGAATCGAACCCCCACCGCCCATCCACCAGTGTCGGTTCATAATAAATGTATATTATATTTATAAGACCCATACAGTAATACAAAAAGTAGCATACTGATATTATAAGTTTTTTTTAATGCTCACATCGATTTTAGTATTTTTATTTTATACTATAACATATTTATATTATTTTTATATTTACGAGATCCATACAGTAACAGTAAATAAATAATTGCTAATTTATTATAACCAATGAACGATTTTTTTCGTATTTCATTTATTATATTTAAAAAAACATAAACCCTTGACCCTTCAAGGAATATAATTAGGTATAAAAAAAATCCATGCCAAAATTGAATTTTCTAACTGAAGCCTAACAAGTTGGGCTAGATTATTCTGCTTGGCTAGCGCCGATTTATTTTCATTCCCGTTCGATCTATATGGAAACATCACTCCCTAGGTTATCCTTAATTTGTACACTAATCCATTTTTGTATTTTACATTAATGTAAACTAAATTTCATTAAAATTGTATTAAATACATATTTAAAGTATGAATGTTTTACACATCGTCATTTTATTTCAACGCAAATTAGTTATTTGGAAAATGCATTTGTACTTGTCGATAGTAAATTATGAAAAAAGGAGCTCTTTTATTTCTACACCCACATATGAATCCATATATATTTATATGGATCCAGCAGACTTTGCACCGAATCTTTCGAGGATTATTTTCAATTCCGTTCGTCAGCAAGAAAAACAAGTTCAGATGCGATAACAGGATAGAATCATAATTTCTTTTTTAGGTTCGACACACGTGGCCGGGATGCACAATATCGACAAACTCGTGTCGTACGATCCTGACCTCGGTTCCCGTTTCGAGCCCCACTCCTTTCTTGCTCGCCCGTAGTGCGCGGCGGCGACGCTCGCTACGGTGGGGGGGGGGGGGGGCGGGTAGTATAGTAGAAGCGAAGAGAGAGAAATAAGAGGGGAAAGGGAGATTAAGAAAGAGAGAGAAAGAGATAAAGGGATCGGGAGCGTAAGGGAGATGGATCGTCGGTGATGGAGAAGCTGCATACGTTTTTCAGGATGCAAGCGAGCCCAGGTGCATTCCGCTTTGTGATCTCCGGGCACAGCCGGTTCAAGCCGAGTGTGATTATTCTACGTGCATCTCCGTCGTCGTCGCATTCAGGTCGAATTCTCTAAGATCCATACTGAGGAACGCGCTCAAGAGATATATTCGCTCTCTCGATCGAACGTTCGCACACGTGTCGACGCTATATCGCGCTCTTGTATGCCTAATGCCCAATCATTGTAATATTTGATAATAATATTAATAGTTATGATAATAATAATTATTATTATTATGATAATGAATAAGGGATAACAACGATAATAATGATGATGATAATCATCAATAATTATTACAAACAAAGTGCCGTATAAATTACAATAATACATTATTTAAAACGGGCAAACTAAGCAAGTGCGTCGCCCGGAGCAACAAAATCTCATATAAATAATAATAAACCCTCGCGATAATGCATAGTCGTAAATAGGAATTACGTGTCTCGTTACAGTGGACGCGAAACAGCCAAGATGGCGGTCCTCATCCGTTTGCGAGGATGCATCATAATTTCCGATCCACCTTCTAGGCTCGACGAGAATGATTGATGGATCATACAATCGAGTCGGTCAACCGATCAAATCTACTTATTTTCTCACAGTTCAGCTTTTGCGTCCGAGGCTTCCCGCAACAATAATAATAATCGAAATACAATAATATGTACACGCATATATATATGCGTATGATCGTATTTATACATTTGAATTTTAAAATTGTATAATATATTTTTTTTAATTGTATTTTTTAAAATCAGTATCATGTATAATTATATGATACAATCAACATATTTTTTGATATATATAAATATAATCACCCTCTATTATTATAATTAATCTAATCATTGAAATAATATTAATACAATACACGTAATAATTTAAATTACGTGTATTGTAATTTAAATTATACAATTAAATTTCATTCAACAATCGGATCCAAACATCTAAATATATGATACCCAATTAGAATTATATGTAGAATTTATACATATATACAATAAAATAATATATTCAACACTTAAAAGCAATATTTAAAAAAAATATATTCATAATTATACGATATTCCAGAACGGGGGACGAAAAAAGAAGAGGGAAAAATGGGAGTACAGGGAACAAGAACTGGAAATAGTCAAAGAGTACAAGTACCTAGGGGTATGGTTCTCCACAGGAAATTCCTTTGAAAAACATTTGAAGATCGTTGCGGGAAAAATAAAAAAGGTGACCAGCGCAACTTGGTGGGTGTTCAAAAGAGCAAAGATAAGCAGCTTAAAAAGTAGATTACAGCTGATGGGGGCAATCGTAAAAAGTGGGATGTTGTATGGAGCAGAAGTATGAGGATGGAGAAAGAGGAAAATCTTGGAAAGATGGCAGGGAAAATACGTAAAAATGGCTATGGGAATCAGTCCGAACACACCAAATTATATTTAGAGAACGGCAGCGGGGTGCAGAGGGGTGGAAATAGAAGCAAGGAAAAGAGCGGCACAATACGTGGCAGAAGTAATAAAGATAGAAGAAGGAAGGTGGCCGAAGGTGTGTTTGAAAGAAGAAGTAAGAGGAATTATTAATGGAAACCCGTCAAAATGGGGGGAGGAATTGGAGAATGCCTTGCGGGGAGTGGGAGAAGGAGGAATATGGCAGGAAATACGACTCGAGAATGTGAAAGGATTAGAGCAGAAAGTGGAAAGGGGTATAAAAATCAAAATCGAACAAGAAATTCAAAACGACTGGTGCAGCATCGACAAATCGACGTACTGCAAAGAATACAGGGGCAGAAAGGAAAACGCAGAAATGGAAAAATATTGGGAAATGAGGGATCTCAGTGGGGAAACAAAGAACTATGGGCAAGGATAAGGTGCGGGAATGTTAGAAAAAAAGATAACAAGGGGTCCAGAGACACCAACTGCCGAATGTGTGGGGGGGAGGAAGAGAGCGTGGAACACATTTGTGGCTGCAAAGCGGTGAAAGAAAAAATCGGAGCGGAACTAGTGGAAAAACTGGAAGAAGTGCTGGAAAACAAAGAGGGGGAAGAACTAAGGCAAAAATTAGAAGAGTTAGTGAGGAAGAAGCCCGTCAAACAGATATGCGTGTACGTTAAAGAATTTGAGAGATTGACGAAGCAGGTAGCGCGAAGAGAAGGAAATACCTGTGTATAAAAAATGTTGCGAAAACGGAAAGACATGGATACAAATTGTAAGAATTGTAAGAAATGTAAAGGTGAAGAGAAGGGGAGAGGGAGTATAGATGTAAACACCCTTACAGGGTATACCTTGGTTTAAATACTACTACTACCACTACTATATTCATAATTATAATTGTACATTATATATAGATATGTTTGGATCTTATAGCTGGTTATAAACATGATCATTATTATATATACTTAGCATTATTATTATTATTATTAAAATATGCAACCGGTAAAATAATCTGAATACAATAATCAAACAAAAAAGCTTATATAGCTTGGAAATTCGATTAATAAATTCAAGTACACAAATACGATAATGTGTCCATGTTTATATATATAATTGTATTTATATATTTCAATTTTTTAATTTTATATAATTATATAATTCAGTTTGCAGAGTTATTATATATATATATATACTAATATTAATAGGATATATGTGATAATTTGAATATTCAACTGCCGGATCCAAACATTTAATCTAATGATACACAGTTGTAATAATATGCATTATTAATACATATGTACAATAAAACAATATATTCAACCCTGTATGATATAAATATACGTATACATGTTTGGATCCGATAGCTGATTGTAAAAAAGATTATTGTTATGTATACTTATTATTATTATTATTATTATTATTTCATTATTAAATGCCGTAAACTGTACGATCTGATGTGGAAGGAATAATAAAAATAAACGCCACAGGCTGTTTCCGTGGCGCCACTTGACGGTTCGTCTGTATCGCAAGAGCACGCTGTTATCTACCGTGCTTTGTACGAGCGCAGTCTCGCTCCCTACCAAGGCTGGATCAACCTACTCGCTTTTCATCAATCGGGCTCGCGTCGATATATCAGTCGACGCGAGTGAATCGTCCGGGAGTCGTCGTATGTGCCTACGCGACGGCACTAAGCTTTCCCAACGAAAATTCGGCTACGCTTCTTCACTTTTCGATTTTTCGTCTCGTATCGAAATTAACACGGTGTTAAAAAAAAGACAAGAAAAAGGAGTAAACAGACATTTGCAAAGTCACACGATCCGTTGATAACGTGGGTATTCCGGTTGTGATCGAAATGTGCTGCAACTCGTGCGGTCGTTTCTCCAAGCTTGCAATTTTGCGCTTGCGCTTTTCGAGTAGTATCGTAAAATTCATTGTTGGACGCGCGTGCCCAGCGATGATTGCCTCGATATAGATCGACGGTTCCATTTTTCCTCGTGACCAAACAATTATGTCCATTTTATTTCACTTTTTCATCTTTTAAATAAATTTTATCATTTATCGTGTCGCATTTTTAATTGTATTATTTTTGTTGCATTTCATTTGTTATTTCATAACCTGTTTCGCGTTAGTATTTAATTGACGAGCAGGCGAACAAGACCGGGCTTATCCACACTACGTCAAATGATTTTTTTTCCGTGCCTAAAAACGGTCTTTCTGCTTGAAAAGGCCGTTTTTAACAAATTTTGAGATGTTTAGAGCCGGATTTAATTCAAAATATTTCGGGAGCTAATAAAGGTGGATTAAGAACACGAAAAAAATTAACGAAGTTTCGACAAGTGCAGTTTTGTTCGCCTGCTCCTCAATTGATTGTTTTTTTTTTAATTACTTTTACCTAAATATCTGTAAAATGTATTCCACATACACAGATATACAAATAAAAAAAAGAGAAATAAAAGAGAACCATCAAACACTAACAGAAAAAAGGCTACGAAGTAGTAAATTGAATGGATGCAAATGATTACCTCAAACATACGATTAAATAAATAATAAGATTTAAAAAATCGTTAAAGAAAAAAAAATTAAGTGAATGATTTTAAAAAACGATGAAAACAATCAAGGTCTCCGCAAATTCTGATTTGCTTGACATATCGCCTCGTTACGTAATTCGACCACAGAAATTTATCTTCTTCGAATTAGCCGGAAAATTACCACCGTGGAGAGATAATTTTTAATGCTGATATCGAGAAGTAAATTGTGACAACCAATTGTATACATAAAACGACGTGACGTAGCGACGTCCGTCCGGGAGGGGTCGATTTTTGGGCCGCGGCCTTGCCGATGATTATATATATACACCGGGTGTCCCATTTTAATCGTACACCGGATTTATGTCGACAAATACTGTTCCGATCAAGGGGGGCAAGTTCAAATAGAAAATTGTTTGGCCCAAAGTTCAAAATGGCGACGTTACAATGGCCGACATATTTTTTAAAATAGGTTCATGAATTTTTTACACCAAAACATTTATCAGTCCAAAGCTATCGACTTTTGCAGAAAAAATGTTTAGGTTAGAATACCATTTTTTACTATTTTAGCGCTATCCAGAATGTAGCACGTAAAAGTAAAGTCTTCATCATCCCAAGTGTAAGTGTGTGTGTGAATTTGTTTGGGTTCGTTTGATAACGGAAGTGACGAGCCGCAGAGACCTAATCCTTGTTTACGAACGATTTTGTTGCGTTATCGAACCAGCCCAAACAAACTCACACCCATACACAAACGCACACTTACCCTGAGCGGCGGATTCGGGGAGGGGGGCTCCCCCAGACGGTCCAAATCGACTATACAAAAACCCAAGGAGTCCCAGAATAATCACATCGCTCCCACCCGTGCCCCCCGCAGAAAAATTCTGTATCCGCCCTTTCCTACACTAGGGATGTTGAAGACTTTAGCTGCTCGTGGTACACCCCGGATAGCGCTAAAATAATTTATAAAATGGTATTCTAACCTAAAAATAATGAACGCTATCAAAAAACGTTTGCTACAAAAGTTGTTTTGGTGAAAAAAATTCATGACCCCATTTTTTTTAAACACGTCGGCCATCTTAATGTTGTCATTTTGAATGTTGGACGAAATTTTTTTTTTTTAACTTTCCCCTTTGAACCGTAAAAGTATTATTATACTCAATACTTGATCAGAGCAGTATTTTTTTTATCTAAATCAGGTGTAAGATTAAAATGGGACACCCGGTATACATATACATATACATATACACATACACACACATATGTGCATATATATATATATATGGGTCATTCCATGTCAAATCGACAAATTTTTTACCTGACCCCCTTTGATTTCGCTGAAAATTTTCTATCTTTTTCTACCCCCCGAAAGTTATTTTTCAGAATTTTTTCAAATTTTTTTTCCCGACTCAAAAAAAGTTATGAATTTTTTAAAAAAACCGCTCTTTTATTTTTAAATTGCCAGAACTTTTTCAAAAATTGACCGTTTGGGAACTTTTTTTTTTCAAAATTTTTGTTTTTAAATGTAGTTTTCGAAAAAAAATATGAAAAAATTTTCAGAATCCCAGATATATGAAATATTTTAGTTTTTTTGAAAAAACCGTAATTTTCTCAAAGTCCGACCGTTTTTTTTTTTTTTTTATTTTGCTCTAAAAATACTTCAACTAATTCTGCAATGATCCCCGTTAATCAAAAGATGTGACGACAATCGCTTCTAATTTTTTTTCTTGATTATAAAAAAATTTTTGTTGAATTTTTGCTGATTTTATATAACTTTGTTATGAAATTTTTTTTATTTCCTCGTGAAACCTCAAAAGTTGAAAAATAAAATTTTATTGGAGAATTTCAAGTGATTATCGTCCAAGAAATTGTTATTTTAAAAAAAAAATAATTTTTTTCTCTCATTGACGTTATTTTGTCATGTTTCAGTACCAAAATGACGTTAAGTTGTCATATTTCAGTACCAAAAAAAAACGTCCATAAGAGTAAAAAAATAACGTCAATGAGAGAAAAAAATTATTTTTTTTTTTTAAATAACAATTTCTTGGACGATAATCACTTGAAATTCTCCAATAAAATTTTATTTTTTAACTTTTGAGGTTTCACGAGGAAATAAAAAAAATTTCATAACAAAGTTATATAAAATCAGCAAAAATTCAACAAAAATTTTTTTATAATCAAGAAAAAAAATTAGAAGCGATTGTGGTCACATCTTTTGATTAACGGGGATCATTGCAGAATTAGTTGAAGTATTTTTAGAGCAAAATTAAAAAAAAAAAACGGTCGGACTTTGAGAAAATTACGGTTTTTTCAAAAAAACTAAAATATTTCATATATCTGGGATTCTGAAAATTTTTTCATATTTTTTTTCGAAAACTACATCTAAAAACAAAAATTTTGAAAAAAAAAAGTTCCCAAACGGTCAATTTTTGAAAAAGTTCTGGCAATTTAAAAATAAAAGAGCGGTTTTTTTCAAAAATTCATAACTTTTTTTGAGTCGGGAAAAAAAATTTGAAAAAATTCTGAAAAATAACTTTCGGGGGGTAGAAAAAGATAGAAAATTTTCAGCGAAATCAAAGGGGGTCAGGTAAAAAATTTGTCGATTTGACATGGAATGACCCATATATAGTCCTTGATAGTAAAGCAAACTCTGCGATTATAAATTGTGGGAAGGTGTGCAAGGCATTGCACACCTTCCCACAATTTATAAGCGTCTTATTTTAGAATTGAAAATAAAACTTTGATAATTTAAAAGAGTACGTTTGTGCAATTGTAGAAGAAAAAAATGTTAGCAATTTCAGCAAACATATCTTCGTTGTGATTTTAGAAAATGTTTTCTCCCCAAAAAAAAAACTCTTTTTTCCAACTTCAGCAAATAACGAAATAATATACTTCAGTAAAATACCATTAAAAGTGTCCCCCTTTTTAGGGTTTTCCATTTGTACCGATAAGTCCGAAGAAAAGTTCAGCATCTTTGTGCCAATCGTCTCGGAGTACCATCAAATAATTTGTAGTAAAAAAAAAGAGAAATGGGTAGCATGATCCTCCTCAAGAATGAATGGATTCGCGTGAATGCAGTCCCCCTTGTCACGATGACAATCGCGTTGACGTTTTTCCCATGACACCGCAAGAACGAAATCGTCGAATGTGATCATGCACGATGCGCTTAATTGATGGAACAAAATTCGTTGATCGACAGCCCGGAGCCGCGTGAACGATGGCGACACGCGTAATGAGGGGCTTCGCCGGTGGAGCGACGATTCTTCGGTTTGGCAACGTCTATCGTTACCGATCGACCGGCAGGTTAATATTTTATTTTTAATTACAATGATAACGCGTACAAGTACCAAGATGACTATACTATGTAGAACTATCATAATAATATACTGGCTATACTATACTATGTAGAACTATCATACTATGTAGACTATACTATGTAGAACTATCGTAAAATCGGCAATAAAAACTGGCAATAACAAAAAAAAACTTCAAATTGACGGGGAAAAAAGCTCTGATTTGGCAATACTGATTTTTTAATCGTTATCGCGCTGTGGGACAAGATAAAGTATGGGTTTATTTGGACAATACCGATTCGACAGCACCGATCTTTTTTTATCATACCGATTTTTGTTGGACATGAAAACGCTGGGGAAAAAGAAAAATGGTGGAAAAATTTGTAGCGCAGATCCTTCGGGTACGTACGACCTGGTGGTAGTTGGGGGCGGCATAGTGGGCTGCGCCACCGCACGGGAGATGCTCCTGAGGCATCCAGGTATGAGGATAGCGATAGTCGAGAAGGAGAAGGCCCTGGCGATGCATCAGACGGGACACAACAGTGGTGTGGTTCACGCAGGAATTTATTACACTCCGGGCAGCATTAAGGTACATAAGACCTGGGCAATAATTATGTTGATGTTTGCATCGTTTGCCTAACTACCTAAACTGTATTTTAATATTTATATCGCTCAACAAATGAACAAGTTAATTAAGAAGAAAAATCAACGTATCTCAGGCAAAGCTTTGCGTCGAAGGACTGAAGCTATCTTACGAATATTTCTGCGAGCACGACGTGCCCTACAACAAAGTTGGCAAGCTCATAGTTGCTCAGACCCCGGAGCAGGTCTCCAGAATAGCCGATCTCTACGATCGGGGCCTGAAGAATGGAGTGCCTGATCTGCAGCTGGTCGAGAAAGAATGCATCAAAGATTACGAACCTGAGTGCCGGGTGAGGATGCATTTGATACACTTGATGCACTTTAACACAATCTTTAACAATTAACAGGCAAACAATTTGTTTCTTCAAAACATGGCTTCGGACGCTTTGCATTTTGAGGGAAAAAAAGCACAGCGCCGATCGGCAATCACGATACCTAAAAGTAGCCAAAACCAAGAAATATCTCGACTAGGGAAATCCCCGAAATTGGTGGCTTAAGGCGTCTGGCCACCTTGGCCGATCGAAAAATGGGTATATTTAAATTTAAAAAAACGAAAGTATGGGCCGGAATATTTTTATTTTTTTACACAACGTCAGAAAGGGCTTCAAGAATAACGTTAATAAATTTCCGTTCAAAATATTTAAAAATGGCGCCGTTATGCACATCCGCGGAGGCCCTCCGCACGATACGCGCGGTCGTTGTCCCAGCTGTTACCCGGTCATGTTACATCCGAAAAAAAAATCAGCTCATTCGTGAGTAGTGTCGCTACAATGTAGCGTAGCGGTTTTTTTTTCGACCATTAAAAAAATTATGGTGTGCCGAAGACAAAAATTTCACCGAAATTTTTCGAGCAAAAACAATAATAAAACAAAAACTAATCAAGTTATCACAAAAATCCTACGTGACATTTTAGATAATGAATCTAAAAGTGTAAAAATTTGAAAGCAATCGGACCAATATTTTACGATATTTCGATAGTACCAGTTCCAAAAATGTGGTTTCGACATAATCGCAAAAGAAAGTAAATGTGCGGTTATTCAGCGCACGGTCGACCGCCCGCAGCGGCTCAACTTCCCTGCCGAAAAATAACTGTAACTTGGTCAATTTTGCGTTTTTCAATACGTACTATGGCTTAAATTGTTCTCAACAGTTCGGGGTTTATTAAAATAAAATTACATGGTTGCCAGATGCCTTAACAAGTGTGCTTTATCGGCGAGTAGGGTGCAAAAGCGATATGGTCACCGTGGACCGGTATCGTCGACTGGGGTCTCGTGTGTCGTCGCTTCGCCGAAGATTTCGAAAAAATGGGCGGCCACATTTGCCTCAATTACGAGGTGACCGGTTTCACCGAAATGGCCGAGTCCGAGCAGGCCGACAAGGATTTCGCTCCGATCGGTGTAAGATCGAAGGACCAGGTGAGAGTTCGATCCTCGATCTTACCAATCTCGCGATCCAAGCAACCCCGCCGTCAATTTAATCTGCACATTTCCGTTTAACTGTAAAAAGTGCATCCGAAGCAAATACGTGTTGACCTGCGCTGGCCTGCACTCCGATCGTCTAGCCGTCATGACCGGATGCGACGTCAGCCCTAGAATCGTGCCCTTCCGGGGTGAGTACCTCCTGCTGAACGAGGACAAGAAACACTTGTGCAGGACCAACATCTACCCGGTTCCTGATCCGAGGTTTCCCTTTCTCGGGGTGCACTTCACGCCCAGGATGAGCGGCGACGTTTGGCTCGGGCCCAACGCCGTTTTGGCACTTGCCAGGGAGGGCTACAGGTTCTCGTCGAATTTATTTCCAATTTTCCCTTTATCGCGGGGGGCTATTACGTTTCTCACAAGGAACATCCCTCAGGTGACACCCTTCGATTTTGTTGAAATTTGGATATGTTATGAAGCACCGAAAAGTAAGCGATACCTTTTTTTTCTTATCGGTGGAAAAACGGTTTTAAGGGCTGGAACGCACCCTCAAAAATGGGCATGTTTTTCGTTTTTCGTCGATAACGTTCTAACGTTACGAGATATTTAAAAAAATTCATATTGCAACCATGTTTATTTTTTTGTGCACTATACATTGGAGATGAGAACGATAACGTTATCGACGAAAAAGACCCCTATTTTCGAGGGTTCCATGCACCCCTTAAAACCGTTTTTCCGCTGATACTTTTCGGTGCTTTATAACATATCCAAATTTCAACAAAATCGAAGGGTGTCACCTGAGGGATGTTCCTTGTCAGTTTAGGTCAAAGTGACAAATGTGAGCAGCTCACCCTATTATGGTTCTTTTCACCTAGTGAATACCTGAGATTATTCGTGTGAGCTTATCGGAGTGCGCATGCACTCAGAAAAAAGATTTATTAAGGACAAAGAATTTTGTCTCCTGGCGAATAAGTTTTCTTATTCGTATGTCGGCCTATTACGATTGTATTAACAGCTAAGAAATGTTTTTATTTAACTTTATGTTTAAGATTTACTAAGAATTTTTCTTAACATCTAATAGGATATATAAATTAGAAGAAATAGGTCTTTTATATCCGACAAATAGAGTTTTTCTTAACATCTAATAGGATTCTTCATAATCCCCCAGCTGGTTTTCTTCGAGGAATTGTGTCATTTCGTCCGTCATTATTTTTTCACTTGATCGTTTTTTTCTCACTTTATATTCTTACTTACACTCAAATCATTCCTCACTTTCGAGTTTCTCACTTCCGAAACGCAACACTGACACTTGTGCCAAAAGCATTGGCATAGGAAGAAGCTACATGGTAAACGTATGCGTGAGCTACATCTGACGAGCGGCCTGCTGTCGGGCCCGTCGCGTTGAAGGGCAAAGTGCGCATGCGCGCATTAGTATCATAGTCGCGAAATAAGAGGTTTTCGTGATTGGAAAGTAGTATTTATTTGATTTGAGGAAGTATTTATTCAAATTTTCTATTTTAAATGTGGCTTTTAATTGATGTGAAAAATCGGCACGTAAAAAAACATATTTAGTGACGCCGAATAAATTCTGTAGTTACAATCACATAAAAACGGTCTCCATACGAGTAAACGTTTATTAATTTCTAAGAAATTATGTTCTAATGTGCCAATTTATTGAAGCATAATAAAGCTTTTTTCTGAGTGTACGTGAGTGTCTTTTCCTAAACTTTTTCGACGATATTTCAACATTATACAAAACTGACCAGTATTTTTTTATTCACACTACTATACCGCTATCTGCCTCCTGCTCAGTCTTTATGTTGTAAATCTAATAACTTTTTTTTTCTATGTTGTTCGTGTTTATACAGGGTGTCCCTCTTATCTCTGCCACCCGAAATAACTCGGTGATTTTCGACGTAACAAAAAAATGTTCCAAACAAACGTTGTACGGTGTGTAGGGGGCCACCAAATGCGGCCAATTCTTTTTATTTCGGTGGAGGCGCTGACGCACAGTGAAGGTCACCTCCACTTTTTCATAAAAAAAACATTAGGGGTCAAAGTCGTTCAAGGTCATTCAAGGTCAGTATCGATGATACAAATCTAAATATCTCGGATCACTACCAAATATTTGGTGAGTGATCCGATATATTTAGATTTGTATTTCATTTTAATAGGTGACCTTGAATGACCTTGAACGACTTTGACCCCCTTATGTTTTTATGCGGCTTGATGTGCTCCACAAGATGGTTGACAAAAATGTACCATTCCATTAAAAAAAGTGAAGATGACCTTCACTGTGCGTCGGCGTCTCCGAAATAAATAAAAAATTGGTCGCATTTGATGGCCCCCTTCACACCGTACAATTTTTGTCTGGTACATTTTTTTGTGACTTCGATAATAACCGAGTTATTTCGGGTGGCGAGATAAGAGGGACACCCTGTATGTATAATCGTATATTCTATTTTAGCTTTCCGTTTTTGCGAGTAGAGATGTTTTTTCTTCGTTGATGCACACGTAATTTGTCTTGTGCTGTGCTCGACGATCGTGCTAGCAGTCAGGGTGTCTAATTTTGACCAGAACTGAAATTGCATGACATTTAAGGATTTTTAAGGCAAGGAATGGGGATTTTTCCATGACTCTTAGTATGACTTTCTGGCATAAAAGGATACTTAATGATTCTACAGTGCGACCGATTTTCTAAATTTTTATATTTTTATTTTGCTCTTTCAGACAGATGTGTGCTGTATGTCAATAAAAAGTATACGACATAAACGAAAAGTCACCAAACTGTAAAATTCCATGTGTAGTAAAAAATGTGAGACAAACATAATTTCAAGATTGCTGTAAAGAAATATATTTTGGGAACATCTAGAAAAATATTACATACATTTAGAAACTTTGAGTAATATCATCTAGTCGCTTTACACGAATAACAAAAAAAAACTAATATATGTTGAGATAACGAATCATTTTCTTTTACGTTCTTCTATTTTATTTTCTATCGATTCGGCATTCGCTTCTCTATCGACAAGTACCACAAAGTTAGTTCATATTGAATATAGACTCAATGATAATTGAGTAGATTATAATAATTCAGGTAGAACCGGTGCGATGGTCTAGTGGTTAGCGTGCTCGCCACTAAACCAGCGGACCGGGAGGTCGCGGGTTCGAATCCCAGTCGCGTACATTTCGTCGTGAAATGTTTTTCTTCGGAATTCGCGGCGAAATAAGACTAGTTCCACGACTGGGGGGCGAACTCGATGACCGGCTGTATTGGCATAGGTTTTCCGCAGTTTCCCTATACCCATGACAGAAATGTCATGATGAATATGATACAGAGGGGGAAGTCGGCTGCGGCCGCAAGAGGGGGGAACAGGGGAAAGATGGAGAAGAAAAGGAGTAAACAGTAGAGGAAATAATGGTCATAATGATGGGAAAGAATAGGTAATAAACGCGACAAGCGTGTACCTAAGGAAAAAACCAAATAAAAAAAAATATAAAATATATGAATATAAAAGCTGTTGGGCTTGTAAAATAAAGTTTTTTAAAAATAATTCAGGTAAACTGGTAATTTTTCATGATATTTCATGACTTTTTAAGGGTCGAGTGTAATTTCACGACATTTAAGATTTTTGATGACTTTTCAGGTCGGTAGACACCCTGGCAGTATACCGATTCCACATCTCCATCCGACCGATCCATCATAATGACAAAATTTACTCGTAAAGAAAGTGCGAAGCGTGAAAGTATCCACCCGAGAACCGTAATAGGCCACGTGGTCCCGCATCACGTGTATTTCTGATCGTGAAATCGCTCGTTGAATCAGTGCAAATTATGAGATCTCAGGATTGAGTGGACGGATCGAAAAATAACCTGATCAAAATCGATAGGGAAATATCACATTACATTGGTAAAATGCCATTAGATTTTCGATTTTCCGACACGTTCTCGCGTCACGTCGACGCAAAGTTCGGTAGCGTCGAGATTTTCTGTATTACTTGGCGTCCAGACGCTGTCACGTCTCTTGATACGACGGGGTGGTACGATAAGTAGCTTGGTTCGATATGAGACAACAATCTGAGTTTTGTATCATTACTTCCCCACATAATTTAAGTTAGAATGGCTTGTAACCAGTGTTTTCGTCCATAGAAAGGAAGATTCAAAACCACATATTCCCATATCGCTTATTTATATACTTGATTATATATAGACTAGCATTCAGAGGGGAAATATCACGAACATCTTGCTAACTTTATGTATATATGATTCTATGTGGATTCTTACGTATCTTGTGACGTCACTTCCGAAGATCCCTTCCGAAGATCCCTCGAGCTTATTTCTACCAATTTCATGTGTGTGTGCGTGTGTGTGTGTTTGTTTTTTGTTTATTTACTGATACATATATCGGGCTACAGAATTAAGGGGCCACTTTGGAGCCACAAAAAGGCTATTTTCGCGGTTTTTTTCACGATTTTATAAAAGATATGAATATAAAAGTTGTTGGGTTTGATAAATAAAGTCTTGAAATACATTTAATTAACGGGCTACCCCCACTTGTAGCGCAAAAAAGGTCTTTTTCATGATTTTTTTTAAAGAAAACTACAAAACTTTTTTAATCGATCAATATACCATCTTAAAGAACACATCTTGAAGATCTTTCAGTAATTTTTTTATTGAAAAATATTACATTGTTTAGTGGCAAATGGCCGTCAATGAAATAATGTTTTTATATACACGGTTTGCGGTGACCAACATTGCGGCGAAGTGGATCATCTGAAAAAAAAATGCGGATGGATTTAGTCAAATATAAGTATAAACTAGTCTTTAATCGAAGGATTTTAAAAAATATTCATTTTTCACAAAATGGCGGACAGTCAAAGTTAATGGTTCGATTTTAACGAAAAAAACGGCCGTTTTTTGGCTATAAAACGACCATTTTTTTTTTCGAAAAAAAAAATCGAACGATTAAAGACTACATTTTTATGTATTAAATAAGCCTGCAAAATTTCAAGAAGATCGGTTCATTAGTGTTCGAGTAATCTTGGTCACCGACTTCAGAAATGCCATTTTAAACGCGTTTAAAGTTTCAATTTCAGTTTACACGAAGAAAATATTTTTTTTTTGTAAACTTACATAGTCATCTATTCCGGGCCCATACAGAAGTATGGGCCCGGATACTTATACTTCAAAAAAATGCAATAAAAAAAATCGATTTTTTTCAAAATCGCAAGTGGGGGTAACCCCTTAAAAAAATGTTCAGTACAAAAACTATAGTTTAACGTAACGCCTCAAAAATAGGTGGGCTAGGTAGCTCCATCCAACTCGGCAACGGCTTGTCTGAAACAAAAAAAAAACAAAGTACATTAGATTCCGTATTACACCAGCTACAAAATGACCCTCGGATATAAAGTTTTATCAAAAAATAAAAAATGGTAGATGAAAAACGAAAAAAGTAAAAAAGACGCGTTTTTCGCAAAAAAGAGTAAAAATCAACATTTTAAAACCATCGAGGGTCATCTTGTTGCGAATCATGTTTACAATGTGTGGTTCACATTTCAAGAGAATCGGTTCATTAGTTTTAGAGACACGATAGAGCTAGATTTTGAAGAAGTTATTTCGAGAAAAACGCGTTTGAAGTTTATACTATGAAAAACTCTTACCTAAACTCAATCGGCAATTCCGGCACCGTACAAAATCCCTTCTGATTGCTCATCATCGGCGATTTCTCCAAGTCTTGCTTGCTATCGATTTTTCGGAATTTTCAAAGTGGACTGACGCCTTAAGGGATCACGAAACCTTCCTCAATATTCTATATATACACTTTGCGACCTCACATCAGGTGCACCTTCCTAAGATCACTCGGACTTGTTTCTCTCAATGTCGCCATTCTCCGCCTTGAAAGATGTTCAACGAAACAAGCATGCTTCAATATTGGAACAAAAATATAACGCGCACGCGATATTGCATTCAAGATGGAGCGACGTGAACGTAAGGGACTGCATAGAAATGGCCAAATTCCCAGGACTCTACAAGCTCTGTTTCCGGTTCATCGTGCCCGGATTGAAGGAAGCCGTCAAATCGATATTTTATCCGCTGGCCGTGAAGGACTTGCAGAAATTTATACCGCAGGTGACCTACAAAGACGTTAAAAGGTTCGTCGCCGTTTGTATATTGGTGTAGGGGAGAATCTCGCTTTCCAAATACTTAGCAAACTGCTTAAAAGAAGACGAATTTTGTTTCCACTCAAAAAGATCATTGAACATTTTTACCTGACTAAAAAAAAATTGTTCGCGGTTTACAAAATTGATTTGGAGAAATCCTTGGGATTAGTTGGGGGCCGCGATCTGTTGTATTAACGAGAAAAAAAAACCCGTTTTGAACGTACCAGGGGCCCGGCCGGTGTGAGGGCACAGGCGATGGACAACGACGGCAAACTCGTGGACGACTTCGTGTTCGACAACGGCAGCGGAAATCTCGGATGCCGGGTTATCCACTGTCGCAACGCGCCCTCTCCCGCCGCCACAAGCAGCATGGCAATAGCCAAACACATCTCCGACAAGCTCGAGAAGGAATTTCAATTCTAGAAATGATTTCACTAGTCCCTAAATCCGAAGTCAGCGCGATAGATTTGTCTTTTATTTTTATTCCTTTTTCTTTGAAATGTTTTTTTCTTGTCGCTTCGAAGAATTTTTATTGTACGAATGTATATAACCTAAAAAACAATTGCCTACTGTATATATACACATTTATTTATGTACAGAACGAACGCTCTTTCATCTCAACGCGATTATAATTGATGCATTATTTTTTGTTCTTTCGTTCGTTCGTTCGCTTTCGCATTTTCTCCGTTCCCTTTAACGATAATCTCATCAGCTCCACCAAAGTCCGAACGGCAAAAGACGGCGTTCCTAACGTCAAATATTTACACGATCTAGTCACCCAGGCATAAAAGAAAAAAAAACCAGGACAACGAAAAAAAAACAATTGTACGAGGAAATCTGTTTCGTCGTAGAAAGTAAAGAAAGAAAAAGAGTTTTCCTCGCTGTCCATTGTGATCAAACAATTCGAATGCCACGCAACGACAACATCAGCCCTCTACCGGCAAAGTCCCAGGCTGCCGTCACGTGAAAACTCATGTTGGAGAGCACCACCATGTACTCCGAGATGGCGAACATCGAGTATACTGTAGTGAACAAACAAACAAAAAGAGAGATGAAGAAGATGAGAGTCAATGTCGATTAGTCCCGAATATATTGGTCAATCAAATAATCGCGCGTTATTGGGATGGATATAAGTAAGTTGTGACGAAAGTACAAAAATTTTCCATTAAGTTTTTACGAAGAAAATCATGCAAGATCTTTCTGTACTTAAGACAATAGATTATTCAATGATACAATACAAAAAAATTGAAAAAATGTGTTTTATAATACTCCTTATATAAATGTATATATATATGTATAGTTCAATGTAGTCGCAAATTATGTAATGTTTATTGGTTTTATTTCGTTATTTTTTTTAAAGCTCTTCTGTTTGTTATTAGCACTGTTTGTTTACCATGTTGATGTGAACTTTCATTACTATTGATGTTTAGATTATTATTCGATTGTCAATTTTATATAATTACTATTACTATATGTTACGTATATTTTCCTTTTTTTATTTAACATTTTTCAATAACCATTATTATTGCTAGTTGGGTGCAGCAACTATAAAGGAGTTAAAGACGATAGGCAAGACTCACCGAAGGGTTCGCAGTAGGCGTTGTGCCTCCAGAAGAAGTAACAAGCCATCAGTATCGATAGGACATTCAGCGTCATCGACCTGACTTTCCAGAGCTGCGACGTGGACTCTGCGTAATCTTTGGCCGAGGGGCGACAGTGCTTGCTGATGTAGCAGGCGAGAGACATGTGCAATAGCGACATAGTGAGAAACGTCACGAACGACAACTTGTGAAAAGCTGAAATTTTATAGTTTTCCCTTATTTTTGGCTACTCGATTTCGGAAAAATATTTATTTATTCAATTGTGTGTTCAAAGAGGGGGCTCGAGCGTCTTTCGCAAGAGTGAGAGGACTAGCGTGGTAGGTAGAAGCTACAATTGAAGGATACAATTTGAACCCCAACAAGCCCGAGCTATTTTCTCGTACTCAAACCCAAACACCATAGTTCTAGTTGTACTTAAACCCAAGGAAAGCCTAAACAGCGACTCAAATCCAAGCAAACCCAAACGCCATACATTTCATTGCAACTCAAACCCAAACAATCGTAGTTCGCGTTGCATTTAAACCCAAACAGCTGCAGTTCCTCCGAATTTAAACCCAAACAGCTGCAGTTCCTCCGAATTTAAAACGAAAACAAACCCAAGCAGCTGCAATCCCTCTAAATTCAAAGCCAAACAAACAACGAAAGCAAGCAGACGTGCAATCGTCGCTGGAGAAGCATACCGTAGTTCTCATTGGACGACCAGAAGCTCAGGGTGACGAGTGCCGTGTTTTCAACCGCGTAGGTGAGCAGAGCAAAGTTGCCAACGCCGCGCGCCCACTTGAACACTGTCTCCGAGTAATAGCGACTGTACATGTAAAGTATGAGAGCCCTGATAACCGCCTGGGTCGCCACTGCAGCTCGCCATACATCCCGCTGCGGCTTGTAGTGGCCAATGGCGGCCGAAACGGAAGGCAGAATATTGTAGACCTAAAAATCAACTCGCCTGTGAGCAGGAAGCAAGGAAAGTCTCTGTTTTTGCAAGAGAAACACTTGAAAGATATTCCAGACTAATTGAACATCTGGTTGGAAGTCAATCTGTCTAGTAATTTCCGCGAAACTTCGACATTTTTGCGACGATTACCGATTCTCGAAAAGGAAATACCGATGTTGGAAAAAATTGCCAATATTTGGAAGTATATATCGATTTTCGAAAATGAAATGAACAGTGCCGATTTTCGGAGGAAAGATAACCAAATTCCAAAAAAAACCGATATTCGAAGAGAAAAAAACAATGTTATCACTTTCAAGATGAAAATTTCATTATTACATATTCCAACCAAAACAAATATGAAACTTCACTTGAAGATAGTGCGTTGGAGGACAAAAAATCGGCCGATTTTTCAAACATCGAAGATGCTTCCATTATATATTCCGTGACTCCGTAAGGTAGCTTTGTTCATTTTCGTGAAGATGTAAAAAAAACACTACGAGTTGGACCTATTCCTACCTGACAGTGCGTCGAGGTAGCGCTCTCAAAATTGTAGAGCACGGACCACAGGATGCAAAAGGCGAAAGCAAAAAAGGGCAGGGAGACCGTAAACCAGGCGATTCTCGAGAACGAAACAACGATTCTATTTCGTGGACTCTCCTCGCTTATCAGAGCCTCATACTCCGGATCCACGCCGATTTTACTCATCTTCTACTTTTGGAAATATTTTTGCGAGAAAGTGAGGTTAGGACGGAACGAATACGAGATAGCCCCGAAAATCGAACTAGAATCGTCGCGTACACGAGCCGGAAACCCGTCCGAACAATCGCGACGCCATTTTCGCGTGACGAACATAATTGATACGAGATTACGTCAATCGCATTACTATTCTAATCTATGATATCCGCCGTGACGAGCTTCTATCGCGTCATTTTCGATAAAGTAAAAAAAATGAGGGGTTAAAGCTCGAGGTGAGCGTGCGATCCCGCGCGTCACATGTTTACTTCCGGTTTGGCGGAATTCGTCTGCTCTCTCTGTCCTTTCGACGGATAATGTACACCGCGTACCAACTTGGACTCATTCCCCCTAAAGTATTCTCGTCCCAGCCTAATCTGCATTGGACCACGGTCGTATACAGGTATGGGCACTCCTGTATATTCCGTATACCCCGAAGCGTGCCTCCATCTGACGCCTGTCTTTGCGGAACTGGCCGCAAAAGTGTGGAGCGCTGCTATCTCAGAGGCATGTGTGACAGAGCGCGATGTATACGCGCATGCGAATTGTCTTTCTCTTCACGTGGCCGTAACGCAAAATTAATACATCCTAAATAATTAGTCGAACACAAAAACTAAAAGCATTAACCGAAAATATGAGCGATGGGCCATTAGTTAATAATACTCATAGTCTTTGGCATGGATAGGCTGATTTAAGTATCGCTCAATCCAATTATATTTCTTTTCATTTACGGAAAGGAAGTACATTCGACATTTACGTGTAAATTATAGTTTGGGTAAATATTCAGAAGCGGGGCTGCTGCTATTATCAGGGTAATTTTTGTTTGAATGGTTATATATATATAAAGCAAACAAAAAAATACAAACAAAAATTAACCCGATTCTAGCAGGAGCCCCACTTCCGAATATTTATCATAATTTAAAATAATAGAACATGTTGAAAGTGGGAGGGATTATAAAAATTCATAATTTAGTTTAAAATTTGTAATACTTGTTTATTATTAATATACAAGGTGTACGCCTTCCTGTACCCCTAATGCGTATGTAATTTCACATATTTTCTTGTATCGCCACTTTTTTTTGGACGTTCCGTGTTTATTTAGGTTGTCAGTGGGCGCATACGAATCCGCAAATAGTAGTGAACTGCGATCGAAATGAAATCGTCGACATGCTCCGCACAGGGAAATGTAAATTTGTACATCGCTAATTTAATTGTCCATTTATTTCTGGCGTCAGTGCCTTCACCCACTTAGCACGCAACTCTTCATCATTTGGAATTTTAGATAATGAGACGTGCTCCGGGCTATTCATGTATCCACTTCTGCATCCCGAAATCATGCACCGCTTCGGCATCGAAATATATAGACACTTCGTCTTTTTTTATCCCGTATTGAATATAAACCGTGGCTACGATACACTCGAAGTCACCCCGCCAAAACGAGGTTAGGCCACACGTACATACGACCGTCGCCACAACTACGCGCATGTCATGCCCCGTAAACGCGGTATAAACAAAAGGGCCTCCCCTTCACTAGCGCCACGGTGGAATGTGCAAAGAGAGGCGTCACTTAGAGTCACGCATTTTTTTACGGAGTGCCCAGACCTGTATATACGCCCCGCTACACTTATTCCCCACAAGTTACCGTAGCGTGTCGCCATCTGTAGGCAGCGCGCGCCACCTTGTCCAAGAATCAAATTTTACTTATCCCTGATGGAAATCCGCTTATTGGAATTCGACAAATAATGTTGAAATCTGTTAAAAAATGTCAGAAACTGTGAAAATGAATAGATTCTAACATAATTTGATGGAATCGTACATATTTTGATAGATTCTGTCGGAAATAATCTATGAAAATCGGACAGAACCTCACATATTATGTTAACTTTACGGAATGTCATAAAATCACAGAATTCGATACTTTCTGTCATCTTTTTGTCAGAAAATGTCATCTTTTAACAAAAAATGATAAAATTAATTTTCCATTTTTTGACATATTGTTGCATCGAAAAGAATGACAGAAAATGACAAAAAATGATAGAAAACGATAATTTTTATCATAATTTGTTGTCACATTTTTGTTGAATTCTGACAGATTTCAGCTGTCATTAAATCACAGAGTTTGGTACTTTCTGTCATCTTTATGTCGGAAAATGTCATCTTTTAACAAAAAATGATAAATAAGTTTTCCATTTTTTGACATATTGTTGCATCGAAAACATGACAGAAAATGTCAAAAAATGATAGAAAACGATAATTTTTATCATAATTTGTTGTCACATTTTTGTTGAATTCTGACAAATTTCAGCTGTCATTAAATTACAGAATTTGATACTTTCTGTCATCTTTATGTCGGAAAATGTCATCTTTTAACAAAAAATGATAAATCAGTTTTCCATTTTTCGACATATTGTTGCATCGAAAAAAATGACAGAAAATGTCAAAAAATGATAGAAAACGATAATTTTTATCATAATTTGTTGTGACATTTTTATTGAATTTTGACAGATTTCAGCCGTCATTAAATCACAGAATTTGATACTATTTGGATATTCGGTCATAATATTTTATAAATGTTGAAGAATTCCATTATATTCCATAAAAAAATGACATTTAATAACGAAAATCTCACAAAAAATAAGAAAGAATGATATAATTCGACAGATTCGGTCATAATATTTCATGAATGTTGAAGAATTCCATTTTATTCCATCAAAAAATGACATTAAATGACGAAAATCTCACATAAAATGGAAAACTCTTACGACATTATATGACATATTATGTAAGATTCTGACAGAAATTACTGAATTATAACATTACCTTTCTGATAAAATATGACAGATTCTGTAAAGCATGTTCCAATTTCCGGTCAGAAATCATGAACTTCTCACAGAAAATGTCAAATCTCGAAATAATATGACAGATTCTGTCGTATAAATGACATATTCTGACATTATTTCTCATTGAAAGTTGACGGAATATTATCAAATCTGACATTTTTTGTTAACATCTGACGAATTCCAATAAGCGGATTTCCATCAGGGATCGAGTGATAATGCAATGATAGAATAAAGTTTACAACTTTTCAACATCCTAAGCCGCTACATCTACGTAGAGGCCCGAAGAAAATGGCCAAATTGCGATTTTTTGTTTTTGGCAAACGGTCGGTGAAAATAAGACGCATTTTTTTTTTAACGCGAAGGTATAAAACACCAAAAAATACAGAAAAACAACAAAAACATGGCCGCCGGCAGATGATGAAATTTTTTCGCAACATTTGGCGTCAGAACCGATGGACGCATTAACATATGTAGGTATAGCCAGAGCTAAGCCCGTCAGTTATAGATATAGCAGGAGTGCGGTAAAAAAAATAACTTTCAAAAATCGAGATCTCGAAAACTATCGCGCGTCGCGAATCGTTTTTTTTGGGGGAGCTTTTAAAATGTTAAACGGAAGGCGTATGCCAAATTTCAGATCGAAATTCAGTTTCCGCTATTCGGAAGGTTAACCGAATTCTAAGGCTACCAACATGTACACATTGCCAAACCATTGGAATTTACTCTCGGTCTTTTCGTATAAAATTAATATTTATAGGTGTTTCCGAGTGACTAACTAACTAGTGAATCGACCTGTATATATGGAAAGTCAGTATTCTTACCATTCTGAATATAGTTAACCTCGCCAGCTTACCACCCCACTGAGAACGGCCCGAAATCTAAATAATTTTAAGATCATGCAGATAATGTTGTAGACGATCCAGATGAGCCGAAGATTTTCTCAATAATTCGAAGTATTTGGATTGTCTGCTAAACTCTCTGGATGCCTGAATTTGAGGAACGTATCGAGGTGTTTGTGAAGACATCCAGATGATTTTATTCGTACCTGAATTACTTAAAAATTTGGGCAGCGTCTGAATTATGCAGAGTCCATGCGTTATCTAATAATGTATTGCTAACCTGGACTACCTGGCGCCTGTCCAGAAGTGTGTAAGATCATTTTTATAGATTAAGGCGTTATACGCAGTTGCAAGGCCAAAAGAAGTCGTTTTTTCACGATTTTTTTCTGGAAAAGGATTTCATTTGGGCAAAACGAAAAGTATTAGGCAGTGCAGTGGCATCATTGAGCTTTAGATTGGAATTTTTTATTTTCAAAAATATTCATTAACATTGCTCCTGTAGGAAGTCTCCTGGAGGTCCCCGAAAAAAATCGTCCGGCGGTGAGCAAAAAATCTCTGGTTTGGATTATCTAAAATGAAAAAACCAAAAAGATTCTTTTAGGGGATAGATGAATCCAGGTATTGATCGGAGTAATAGTCGAAATTTTAACTTTTGCCAAAATGGTGGCTCCGGAAAGAAACAATTTCGATTTTCGACCAATTTTTTTTTGTTAAATCGTTGAAAAAAATATAAATAATTATCGGAAATCTTATTCCTTCGATCAATACCTGAAGAATATATCTGACAAGGTTGTGTTAAAATTGCAGACCGATCGGTTAAGCCGTTTTTGCTCAATCGTGCTCACCGACTTTGAAAACACCGTTTTGAGAAAAACGCGTTTGAAGTTCGCGCGCTTACTCTGTAGCGCTCCGAGCGTCCTTACAAATATGTGTGCATTGCCGAGAATATTCGCTGGATCGATTTGAAATTTCAGGGAATATACTCACATATTTGTACATTCCGAAAAAGCAATTAAAAAAATCGATTTTTTTTAAATTTCTAACTGCGTATAACCCGTTAATTTGTATCTAGATGAATTTGAATCTTGAATGTTTCTCAATTATTCGAAGGTATTCCCTGCTGCAAATTCCCGTACGGGTTTCAGTGTGGGAATGTGTGGGAAAGCATGGGACAGCCAAGGAAAGTGTGGGATCCCGTACGGTTTCCTGTACAGGATGAACATTCCTGTACAGGAACCTGCATGGGAACCTGTGTGAGGCAACGAGGGAAGCTGAATCCTGTACGGGATCCTGTACGGGATCCTGTACGGGAGAACGCAGGAAATAAATTCCTGGACGAGATCCTGTACGGGAGAACGAAGGAAATAAATTCCTGTACGGGAACCTGGATGGGAACCTATGTGGGACAACGTGAGAAGCTGAATCCTGTACGGGACCCTGTACGGGAGAATGCAGAAAATAAATTCCTGTACAGAAAACTACATGGAAACCTGTGTGGGGCAATGTGGGTAGCTTAATAAGCTAATCACGATTGAATCAAAACAAATGTGAAACTTCTAATTTTTTCATTTGTATCTACACTTCCGTGAGAAAATAAATCATTAATCACTATTGTCAACGTTTTTTTAAAAATGTTTTATCTGAAGTCAAAAGTATTGTTTTTCAACGTGTTTTCAACGTATATAAACATATTGTTTTCAACTTAAACGTTCGTATATATGTATATTCTAAGTACCTCAACTGTGTATATATACATATAGACATATCGATCACATCTCTTCCTTTTTTATTTTTATTTGATCATTATACTTTTCTTGGAATTGAATGATTTTTAGATTATATACATGAGTGCGCACGTATATAACATATTGTATTCAACTTGAACGTTCGTACATATGTATATTCTATGAACCGCAATTGTGTTGGTCAAAGAGCGGCCGGTGTACCAAACTATAGCAACAACCAATGATACATGTAAGGGTAGTTTTCTTTTCGTTTGCCATTTTTGTTTTTTAATTTTCAATTTTTCAATTATTTTTATCTCATAACTTGTCAACAACAAATTGTATTTAACTTAAACATTCGTATATAAGTATATCCCGTGTGGAAATGTTTTCCGGGATGTCTAAAGGACCCAACTAATTGTCCCCAATTTTATCCAGGGCCTGGTTTGGATTCCGACTGGTACCTTTATAGGATTGTCCCGCTTTTGAAATCGGGCCCTTTAGTGGACATCTATTCGGGGCCATACTAGATTCCCTGATTGCGCCTGAATTAGCCAATTTCGTCCCTAATATACCCCTGCAATTAGCCCTGTTAAGTCCCCACGTTCGATCTGGCCCAGCTGACACTGAATCAGGTCATGAGACGCGTTGACAGGTGGATGACGGAGCACGGACTGTCTCTTGCACTGGACAAGACGGAGCTTCTCATGCTTACGCGACGACGAATACCGACAATCATTCCAATGACAGTCGGAACGGAATGTATGGGTACCAGAGGAGAAGCCAAGTATCTAGGGGTGACTCTGGACACGAAGCTGACCTTCTGGCCCCATATAAAACGGACGGCCGAGAAGGCGGCGGCGAAGGTGACTTCGCTCAGCCGCCTGATGGCAAATACGCACGGACCGAGACCGTCTATACGGAGACTACTGATGACGACGGCCCACTCGATCCTCCTGTATGGCGCAGAGGTCTGGGCAGACGCGCTGGCCATTAAAAAATACAGGAAGACGATGACGTACGTACAAAGACAGGGGGCACTAAGGATAGCGTGTGCCTACAGGACCGTCTCGGCAGAGGCGATCCTGGTGGTGGCGGGCGTGATTCCTATAGACCTACTAGCCACAGAACGAAAACGAATATACGAACGCGACGAAGGGACTGAAAGGTCGGACGCGGCAAGGCATGAAAGAGAAAAGACCCTGACGGACTGGCACGCACGCTGGACGACCGAGACAACCGGACGATGGACAAGACGGCTGATAACGGACCTAAGACCGTGGACCGAACGGGGTTGGGGGGAGGTAAATTTTTACCTGACCCAGCTCCTCACGGGACACGGATATTTCCGAAATTATCTATACAACATGAAACGAGTACGGACGCCGGACTGTAAGTACTGCGGACACACACGAGACGATGCGGAACACACGTTCTTTGCGTGTGACAGATGGACGACCCGGAGACAACAATTGGAACGGAGGACTGGACACATCACGCCCGATAACAGAATCGAGCTGATGCTACGAGACGAAGACCACTGGACAGACATCGCCACCTTCGTCGAGGCAGTGCTGAGGCGTAAGAAAGATGATGGAGGCCTGGAGGATGAATGAGGGAGACATGACATGTAAACGGAAGAGACGTAGCAACGGGTAAACGAAACGAGACGGACGATGGACAGGACCCGCGGGGGTGAGGTTATACTAACGTGTTGCCACCCCGCGGGGCGGACAGTGGAGGGGGATGTTTTAGTCGGTATATCACCATTCCGACGGCACCGGCATGTGTGGGAGTCCGACACACGAGACAGCCCACGGGGCCGACTTACGGTGCGTAATTTGCATTTTTACCCCCTCCTAAAAAAAAAAAAAAAAAAAAAGTCCCCACGTTCACCCCGTCAGATCTCTATGATTCCCCTGTATTTCCCTGTAATAAAAAATATGCATATTTTCCGAAAAGATTTATAAATATATATTTATTTATTTATTTATTTATATGCCAGCAAGTTTACAAACATTCTTACAATAGAAAACAATATGCTGACATTTTAAGGATAATGTGAACAATATAAAACGTTATATGTTAATCATGTAGATAACGATTCAGAATACTTCAATGGCTAAAAATACTTTTTAAGACCAATCTTTGGGTTTGCTTATTTTGTAAACGCAACAATATGTTATCCTTGGAACTTGACGATCTGCGCTTAGTCGTCTGTTGGCGGCTTGCGTGCGCTGCGCTCTCCATCCCAATCTTTAGCATCGCTCAAACACCTTGAGAGAGCGCTGTAATACAACGTTTCAGTTACAGTCTCAGTGTTGTGGTGCACGCCTCGTACGAACGCTGAAATTAATAACATGAGAGAGTAATAACTACAACTATTATAAAGTTGACGTATACAATTATCCACGTAAATCATCCAGTATTGGAGCATGGAGAATCCCAGAACAAACTTTAAACGATGCAGTTTACACATTGGCCAGCATCAAGAGAAAATTGGTAATATTGCGATTGTTCCTAGAACCAAACGGAAAACTCAATACTTATGCCCTGACATTGCTTCATGTACAAGTGATTACTTAAATAAAAATGTATATATTATTAAGTTGTAACGTTTTCTTCTTTTCTTTCAAATTCATTGAAAATGATAAGCGAATTGTTAAGTGAGTGAGATATTTGCATGAGGCAGTTATAAAACACTGATAAATTACTATTAATTTTTGTCGCTTATTAATATTATAACTTTAATTGATCTTTGTGGTGATCCCTGACTATATCTGACCAGGCTTTTTACTGGTGAACCAAATGAAACCGTAATTTATTTCATGATGGAAATTGTGACTGAACCACACTGGGCCCACATTAATCTGCCTGGTCAAGACCCGATTAAACTCATTGTAAAAATTAGCCAGTGCCCTGACAGCACCTGGTCGGGGCCTTCATTGGTGCATCCATCGTACCCCTGTTATTTTGTATCATGGAAACTAATGAGTACCTTTCTAGGGCCGTTTGTGGCAGTATTCTGGAAATCCCTGTCAGGGATTCCACTTCGAAGCCATAAGGGGCCGTCCATAAATCACGTCATTTTTTAATCGGGGGGTCTAGTCGTTGGATGACGGTAATGATAATTGGATTATGACCACAAGAAGAATAGGATGATTTCAGGGGGGGTCAAAACCGGCAAAAATCGATGACGTAATATATGAACGGCCCCTAACGGGACCTGTATATTCTTTGGGTTTCCCGGACTATTTTCCACACGGGATTCTAAGAACTGCAATAGTGTTGGTCAATGAACAGACCGGTACTAAACAATAGCAACAAACCAATGATACATGTAAGAGTATTTTTTTTTCATTTGTCGTTTTTTATTTTTTTAATTATTACTTTTGTCATAATTAAGATAAATAAAAGTGCAAAAACCAATTTTTAATTTTGCCTTTTCTCATTTTTGACTTTAGTAACCCGTACGGGTTTCCTGTACGAAAACACCACGTGGGATCTCGTACAGGAACCCGTATGGGTCACCACGTGGGATCCCATACCCGTACGGGTTCCCTATACGAAAACACCACGTGGGATCCCGTACGGGATCCCATGCAGGTTCCTGTGTGGGAATATGCAGTAGGGTTAGGTTACCAGAAAATATTCTAGGATCTTCTGGGATCATCAAAAACACTTATCGACATATTTGTAGGATAATTTGAACAATTGTAATTGTGTCTAGCTTAATTTAAATCTTGATTAATTAAAATCAAGCTTTGAATTAAAATTGATCTGATGCTTTGGATGTTCCTGGATCATCCCGAGCACTTCTAGACATGTTGGCGAGATAATTCGGATAATTTCACTTGCAACCACATTAAATTAAATTTAGATAGTTTCTCAGTCTTCGAATCTAACGGATTATCTGCAAACGTTCTAAATTATCTGGGATCATCTACAACATGTGTCGAGACATAAGATAATCCAAATAATTTGACTTCATTGATGTAGTTATTTGTATTTAGACTAATTTCAAGGGAGATTATTTTCACAACGATTCTATGAAAATTACACTCATGACAATGTGTGCTACCGATTCGATTACGGCGTGTTTTTTCCATGTATACGAGCTGAAGAGAAAGAAGCGTTGGGGGATCGTTGGAGCTAGCGATAGTCGGTCACATCCTGGTAAAGTTGATAAGTGCCGGAGTATCTCGTATAGTTTCGAGGGAAGCAGAAGCTATCAATCGTAAAAAACCAAGTGGAGGCATGAATCATCGAATCCTCTCGTCAAAGCGCATACGGCGCGTGGGATCCGGCAAGAGATTCCCGCAGGATTCAGTTGCCAGTCATCATCCGATTTGATCGGTCACTGAATCGGTATATACGCGGGAACAAAGCTCCCAGTTTCTTTTTCATATAACAGAAAACGATAAATACACGCCAGAGTTACAGTGACGGCAGTGTCCGTTGAGTTGATAGTGTGCCATTTCTGAAATGGGGGCACGCGGAGTGTTCGCCATTTTGGTTATCCTAGCGCTCCAAGATGGCCGCCGCGTTTGTAGTGGGGGAGCTCAAAGTCACCGGTCGCTTTGCGAGCAATATCACAAGTACAAAAATACGCGCTCACTATTTTTCACGCACGTGTCTATATATATATATATATATATATATATATATATAGACACATATATATACATATATATATATATATATATGCACATTTATAGATACGATTATCACTAAATTACGGTTGCAGGGTCAATACGACGCAAGAAGTCAGTTACGTGGAGACGTTTGAGAAATACGAGTGGAATACTTATGTAATGGCGACAAGGCGAAACTATCGACAAGAGGTACCGAGTCGAATATGTATCATCTTTTTTTTTCATTCCGACGTTCCTCAAAGTCCTTGCGTGGGCTTCTACGATTTGAACGAGTACCTACAACCGGTTACGAAATCTGCCGCAGGTGGTAACAAAGTGGTTGATGGTTGAAACGTGCTGCGAAGGATACGAGCCCCGGCAACGTCAGGAGCTTGCCGAGGACTGCGTCCCCGTGTGTCCAAGCGGTTGCACATTCGGCGAATGTCTGCGCCCGAACGTGTGCGACTGTGGATACGGATACGAGGCTTACGTTAACGAAACGAACGGCTACGGTGATTGCCAACCCCATTGCTATTCCGGCTGTGTCGGAGGTGTTTGCGTCGCGCCCGACACCTGTTCGTGCGATCCCGGACACACTCTGTCGTGGGACAATGCAACTTGCAAACCTTCCTGCATCCAAGTAGGCGCCGGTGGTACAGAAGACTGCGGCGCCAACGCCATCTGCGCGGCGCCCAACGTCTGCCAATGTCAGGAAGGTTATACTCAAGCAACCGGAAGCGCTGCTGACCCCAAGGTCCCAATGACAGCTGAACAAACTCGGACGATCCACGACAGGAAAGAGGTCCTTTGTCATCCAGTTTGCGAACCCAAGTGCACTGATAACGCGAGTTGCGACGCGCCCAACCAGTGCAGGTCGGTATTGCTGGATTAAAGGGGGGTACACAAATTGCGTAACGCCAAATTCCTCAATTCTCGACGCCCCCCTCCCCTCCCCCCGTACCAGGACCGTAACGCCTGGCCTGACCCCTTGCCACCATTCCGTTACGTAACGGGTGCTTTGTCTTCAATAATTGATATTTTTTCATAGACATAACTAATTATGAAAGAATCGGATTTATGGTCATGTTATTAACAATATAGTCAACTAATGTTATACCAATTTGCATGAAATAATCTTTTGAATTAACGAAGACATATGCCTTGATTTGACGACGAAAAAAAAAGTTCTCTTCATTGTCCCATCGATATCTTGATGGAAGGTCATCTGTAAATAAAGAGTCAACAATTTATCGATATCTATATAAATGTAGTTATCGTTATTCGTAGCCGTTTTTTTTACGAAATGGCGTCGGCTTGAACATTTTTTTCTATTTTCAAGGAGCTTTTTTGTATGCAGCAGTCTTTAAAAATAGTAATTATCGAAAAAAAATTAACCGGCTACGTACAACCTGAGTCACTGCGATTAGACATGTAAAAAAAATTGAAAATCCGTCGACTCATTTTTGAGTATTCGCTGGGACAAGGTCGAAGAAAGTCGTTTCGAGAAAAACGCATTCAACGTTTTCGTTCCGTTTTTCTTGATATAAAGTTATGTTTTTTCTAGAATATTGATACTTACATTAAAGTATCTAGTCCCGGGCGATATGACTGTTCTTCGTCTTCATTATATTTCACAAAATAATAAGAGCCTGCACTTCATCTATTGTGAACGATGCCACACCTGTAGGAACTGAGGGCCCTAATCGGTAGCACTACCTGTTCTCACTAAAGTGACTGTAACTCCGTCATTTTTCGGACTTTTGACTTAAAATGTTGGCAATATATTTTTAATATATATACTTTCAAGCATTATAAAAAACGAAAGAAAACATTTTTTTTCTTCAAATTTTGCTTGAGGAAAGTGGCAAAGGGGGAAAGCCACTGTGCAAGTTCTTGCACAGTGACTTTCCCCCTTAACTGACATTTCGTATGGAAAGCTGTTCACTTCATGCGGTAAAATTGCCGCGCGCGTTTTCAATTTAAAACTTGAACTTGCAGACACTGCTATTTCTAGCAGCTCTAAAATCGTGACGTAACGCAACCCCCCTCCCGCCCCCGCGTGCGGCTGGCCGTACCCCCACCCCCCCCCCCCCTCCTCAATTGCGTTACGTAATATGCGTACGCCCTCATGCATATAATTAATCACGAATCGCTATTTTCTTTCCACCAACCCATTCCACTCCCTGTGTCTCAAATTGGGTGTTCATATTCGTAAGAAAAACGTCCCCCCCTGGGCACCGCTAATCTGGCAAGACTGCTTTAGGTGCGATGCGGGCTATCGTTGGGCTACATCCGAGGAATCGGTCATCAACCAGACGTGTGTTCCCATCTGCGAGCAAGTCTGCTTCAACGGTTACTGCGCCGAGCCCAACGAGTGCAGGTGCAACGAAGGTTACGCAGCCCACGCGGGCTTGGGCGCTCACATCTGCGACCCAATCTGCCCCAAAGGTTGCGTAAACGGAAAATGCAAGATGCCCAATCGATGCGAGTGTCTGGAAGGCTACGCCAAGCTTATCTTGAGAAACGATAGCCTTGGCGTAAGCCTCCACGACAACGTGTGCTCGCCCGTTTGTCCCGGATTGTGCCCCAACGGGCGTTGCGTCGCGCCAGGTTTGTGTCACTGCGATCCGGGCTACGTTATGGCGAGCGCAAATGAGGAAGGAGCAGTAGAGCACGTCACCACGACTGCCCGAGCCAATGACGGCAACGCGAGCAGCCATTCTGCGCGGACCTGTCGGCCATTTTGTGAACCCCGCTGTGGCAAGGGATCGATGTGCATTGCGCCCAATCGCTGTCAGCCTTTATTGCCAAAGCAAGGTCATCTGCATAAAAGACTGAGCGAGCCAGTCAGAATTGTCTACTCCCAATACGATTGCGGACCCGACGGTCTCTTCAGTGATAAAAACGGTGCCGACTGCACGTGCGACTACCGTCGTGGGGATAGTGACAAGACGTGTACCGAGCCTGTCCTCTGCGCTATCATTATCCTCGGGAACTCGTCCGCCTATGATCGGAAGTTTGACGGGCTCGAGAGGTTCGTTTGATCCGGAGCCACTACAGTCCCAACTCTTTCGCGGACGTTACTTGTGGGAGTACAAATAAGTCTCCGCCGTTTGACAAAAGATGGCCCCACCAGGAGGTTATGGTTGAAATTGTCAGATGTAAAACGTCATATCGTAAGGTTCGACCACGGTCGTATATACAGGTCTGGGCACTCCGTTAAAAAATGCGTGACTCTAAGTGACGCCTCTATTTGCGCATTCCACCGCGGCGCTAGTGAAGGGGAGGCACTTTTGTTTATACCGCGTTTACGGGGCAGGCATGCACGTGTGTCGTGACGGTCGTATGTACGTGTGGCCTAACCTCGTTTTGGCTGGATGATGTCGAGTGTATCGTAGCCACGGTTTTTATTCAATACGGAATACCAAAAGATGAAGTGTCTAAATATTGCGATGCCGAAACGGTGCATGATTCCGGGATGCAGAAGTGGATACATAAATAACCCGGAGCACGTCTCATTATTTAAAATTCCCAATGATGACTACTGATATTTTCTACTACATTTCTACTACTACTACTACTAATGAAAGGAATGCGTGCTACGCGTAAATTTCGAATGATCTTTTCCGTAAACGAAAAAAAATGTAATTGGATTGAGCGATAGTTAAATGGGCATATCCATGTCAAAGACGATGAGTATCATTAACTAATGGCTCATCGGTCATATTTTCGGTTTATACTTTTAGTTTTTGTGTTCGATTAAATATTTAGGATGTGTTCATTTTTCATCACAGCCACGTGGAGGGAAAGACAATTCGCATACGCGCATACATCGCGCTCTGTCGCACATGCCTCCGAGACAGCAGCGCTCCACGCTTTTGCGACCAGTTCCGCAAAGAGAGGCGTCAGATAGAGGCACGCTTTGGGGTTATACGGAATATACGGGAGTGCCCAGACCTGTATATACGACCGTGGGTTCGACATCTAGCAAGACCATAACCTTCAAATATCAGCGATTTTGTATCAGCGTCACACAATTTGCTTCGGGCGAAATCTTTGTCTTCGACGTCAAACTCACCGTTCTTAAACTTTCAAACCACTCACGACAACGTCTCTCACTTAAAGCAGCCTCCCTATACGCTTCTACAAGCAATCGATGCGCCTCAGCTGCAGATTTCTTCAAAATAAAGAAGTAAAGAAGAGTTATAAAATTCCTGCAAATTACGCTTCTTCGGCTCAAAACTCGAAATTTTCGGACGCAAAAAATTGTGACGCTGACACAAAATCGCTAATATTTGAAGGTTATGGTCTTGCCATATGTCCAACCTTACGATATGACGTTTTACATCTGACAATTTCAACCATAACCTCCTGGTGGGGACATCTTTTGCCAAACGCCGGAGACTTATTTGTACTCCCAACAGAATAACTTACTAGACAAGTTTGTAGTTACTAGATAGGGCTATGTTACTTGAATAAGTTTTACGGCACGTTTTTTCTGGTATATTCCGGACACGGCCTTATATACCGGTCATGGAGACTACATAAAGGGGTCCGAACTCCAATGGAAGGGGTATGGGAAAAGCAGCCCCCTGACACTGGTACATAAATGCTGTTCGCAAAATGCCCTTGCCGCACTGTGGCGCTAGTAGTCGTGTGACAGGCATGCATATATATGTATGTTGCGCCGGTGTTTCGAATATCTCACATGAATAAAAATCTATTGATATATTTGGAATGATTTTCCGTTCTAATGATTTTCCATTTGAACACAAGGAATAACGTTGCCATAACGATAACGGGAGAAAGCCACAAAAGTATCGAATCGTTCAGCTGATCGGAGTATTTAGAGCCGAAGGCTGTCACACAACAGCCAACGCCAGGCCGTGGCGATTTCAAGAACTAAAAAGCCGGGACAAAACGCGTTTTCGTTTATCGTATAGAATAGTAGGCCAGTGTCAGGGGGCTGGGGAAAGTGACCACAAAATCGAGAAACGGAAGGGTTCCCGAAACCGCCACTTCGTGGCGCAGATTGTTGGGAGCGACAGCTTGAAATTAGCTATGCGTGAGAGAGATCGAATGATGAAGCGTCAACAATCGATCGGCCATATTGAATTGTTGAACTGTTGTCATGGAGACCACACCACTAGCTGATTTCAAGCTTTGGCTCCCAACAATCAGCGCCACGAAGCGGCGCTTTCCCTTGCTTTCCGTTCCTCGATTTTGTGGTCACTTTCCTAATACACAGTTCGGGCTCCTGTATGTAGCCTCCATGATACAGGGCTTGAAAGGACGGTCGTATGTGATAGGCGGCGAGTGAGCCGCTTAGTGTCCAAGCTTTTCTTTCTTATCGCTACCACCGTGTGTCGTTGTGATCGGGGGGACATGATGAGACTAACCTAAACCGATCATAACATGACGTACATTCGCTTCTACAGCTGTACTCAACGAAATGCCGTTGTTATTAGTCTTATAAAATTCTCAATTCCACTCAATCGATAAGAATCGAATCAATAACATAAATAAAATTTTTATTTATAAGTCAACTATATAAATTCATTTACAAAAATCCATTAAAATAATCAAATAAAATATTGAAAGAAGTATTCAATTATAAATTTGAACATACCGAAGTTTTTTTTTCAAAATGCTGATAACGAGCAAGAAAAATAAAAGTATCTTGTGATTCGATCCACAACTTTCCCTTTCCGAGTGCAAGCGGAACCATTTAGGTTGACTATACTACCGTAATAAGAGCAATAAAACATGAATAGGTTTTATCATGGTCTCTTGAGTTCTGCACACGGTTAATAAACGTTATATTTTCGAGCATGCATGTATTTATTTGTTCTTTTTTGCATTCAAATACATGCTTTTGTTTTATACAATTTCCTTTCCGTGTACTGGATTTTTCTGACGAAAAAGAATCAGGGACATGTAAACCGAAAAATTCCAGTCTGAAAGCGCATGTGCTATCTCTTTTGCAAACGATATTGTCGTCTCTTTCGCACACGATATTGCTGTCTCTTTCGCACAGGAGACCTCCTTTTCCTATACGCACCATGCGGCCAAAAATTGAAGCAAAAACTAGGCCCTAAGCGAACCTTCCCCCACTACCGTCGTTTCAAGACCTGTATGTAAGACCATGCTTCCAGAAGAGTCTAGTCACGTTACAATTCGCCCGTGTCTCGCAGCCTCCTCTTCTGGAACGACACAGATGGTGCAGCAGTAGCGTCTAACAATGGGACAGGCCTGCCAAGTAGTAGCCACGTGGGCTTCGATTGGGCTAGTCCCAAATGCAGCAAGGAATGCCGAATCTCCATTTTGGTGAACGAGAGCCTGGAAGCCGTTCGCAAAAATGACGTCCGTTGTCACCCGTTGGAGCTGCACGATCCAATTATCGGTCTAGTGTTCACCACTCAGGCGTCTCTTCCATCAAGCAATGGCAGCGTCGTTTGCTTCGTCAAGGACAGTGAGTACCGCGACGCAATGACTCAGAGCCTTGTGCTTGGATCACAAAATGGCCTGAGGTTTTCAAGTGTTTTCCTGAGAAACAAAACTATGACATTTCGACCGTTAGCCATCTCATGACTCGAGAAATATCACATTGAAAGTGCCACATGGTAAGTTCGGTAAGTTTATAACGGTTGGCACGTAGATTCGAAATGATAACGATATTTGGTGACTATCGAGTTATTGCTAAAATAGAAACAGAAGCTCGTGGAACACTGGTTTCATATTAGTAAGTTCTAGGGTTGGAACTAGAGCTCATACCGAGTTTAAGTTTGTAACTAGAAGTTTCTAGACACACAGTGGAATCTCTAGTGACTTCTGGTTCGCAACTCAATCTCCGACCAAGTTCTAATACCCAACTTAACATTATTACAAATGAAGTGAAACCACTAGTCCTGAACTGTATCTTGGAATGTTCGACTTTCAAACTAAAGTCATTACAAATTCAGTGGAATGTCTAGTGAATTCTAATTCGACTATAAAACTAGATTTCGATCAAATTTTAATTCCCAACTATAAGTTACTAGAAATACGACGGAGTTTCCTAGTGACTTCTAGTTCCGAACTAAAACTTGGGCTAAGTTCTAGTTTCCAATTTGAGCTTTCTGAAAACACAATGAAATTTCTAGTAATTTTTCGGTAGGAACTAGATTTTCAACCAAGCTGTTGGATCATGGATACAGCTCTTTTTTACTACTAAATGGTCATCCTTTCGTGAAAGTTACCAACTATTTTTAATCACCAGGATTCGAGTGTCACCATGCGACGAGTACCCGTACTATCAGAGTTGTCGTTTGCGTGATGGTATTTCTCAACGTCGTTCTCGTTATTGGTGTGGTGACCTACCTGAACCGCCGAAAGATATGGAAAAACCGCTTTCAAGGTTAGTAACCATGGTCGCGCAAAATTATAAGGATTCTTTTTATTTTCGACTTTGCAAAATCGAAACTTTGCGACGGCACAGATATCACGGGGGCGAATGGACCTATGATGCAACGGCCGGACGGTGGCGCGGACTCTCCGTTTCACGCGGACAACGATTCCCATCTCTGATCACTCTTTTCAACCAAAAAATTCCGCTCTTTCGTCATCGAACACGACGAACTGTATCAACTGAAAAAATCTATTTTCGATAATACTGGCATCCAGAATTGGTTGATAAATCTCTTTAACTCGAACAAATAGTTGGACAAATTTATTTTTCGTCGTTGCATTTCGCCGAAAATGTTACCCCTCCATAATACCGATTTCTCGTCCGACACCTACCTTATCGACATCAATATCCTTCGACGCACCATTTTGCGCGTTACGCCGAAGCTCGCAACGCCATTTCGAGGAGACACAAATCGCATGCAACTGTGAGGCATCTTGAGTATATAGGGGATTATTATTTATTTAGCACGAACGCTACACAAGTAACAATGTATTTTAACGGTAAATATTACGCACTAGGTCGATAATGCATGTCAATGTATACATATTGTGCACGCGCGCGCATGTGTGTGGGTGTGTGTTTATGTGTGTGTGGGCTACACATGTTACACAACGTAACGATAAAAATATATTTATATCACAGTCGTAGATAAAAAAGTTGTTTGATGATCGACAATCGAGTACCACATTATTTTATCATGCGCATATACAAATTCAACTAGGCGCCTTGAACTTACACAAAAACGTGTTTTTTTTCCACCCATTTGCACCGGTATACTCGCCATCAACATGAAAAATAAATGATAGGTAGGCTGTGAATGGATATATATCCGCTAACATTTATAAGGTGGAGTAAAATATAATTTTTAATGATTTTGCAGGTACTCTTTGAAAACAAATATAGGGTAGTATTTGGCAGAAAGAAATCGAGCATTGAGCAAAAACGATTAAAATTCGATTTGAGTACAGCAGAATGAAGATAAATGAAATACAGATACGACGCACGCCTGGGAAACATTTTTTGTGCATCCCGGCATCAGGAAGAAAAAATGATCAAAGATGCATCTTAAAGTGGATAGATTTTTTGGTGGATAGTTTTTAAAGTGGAAAAAAGTTTATTTTTAATCTCGTTTTATATTCGGAATATGATTAACTCCATTTCGCCGAACTAAAAATCGGTTTTATTATTCAAAATGCTCAATTTTCTGGAAAATACTGTTTTCAAAAAATCATCCTATTTTTTTCAAAGACGACTTCAAAGCCCATTGAATGCTATATTTTTCTCGGTCGCAAAATCTCCGCAGCTGACTCTTGACAAACACATGGCCACCTTATCATTGTTACCCGGTATATATATGTATGTATGTATGACGATATGCGTTCTAATGATAATTGAATGACAATAAAATTTAACGCCCGTTACAATTGATGAAAAATTTGCAATAATTCTATATCTGGAAAATACATTAGTCCGGAATTACATATATTTATCTGCATCAATATATACCTATGCATATGTCTGCGTGTGAATGTGTGAATGTGCGTGTGTGTATATGTATATGTATGTATGTATGTGTATATGTATGTATGTATGTATGTGTATATATATATATATATATATATATATATATATATATATATATATATATATAATTTTTTACGCGTAATAAGTCGCAGTATAACAAATGTTTTCTCATTATTGCTTGCCATTGAACCTCGAACTCCAAAGACCGAAAAAAACGAATATTTAAAGCCTCTCAGCGAATACATGCGCTGTTTTAAACCGCTGCAATAAAACATTTTACGAGGGCAAAATGTTTTGCAACTACGTTGATGGTGCCACGAGCTCTCTCGAGCCGGATATATTCCTTCCGGAAATGATATGACGATATATTTTTCGTACGTTTGTCTGTGTATCTGTGTGTGCGTGTATTCTCGATATAGATTCCAATTACATTATATTGATTTATTTTATCGTATTTATTTGATAGTTTTTCTTCCATTATCAACAACATTCATTATTCATTTGGTTTTTTAAAAAGTTTTTCGTTTTTTTCTTATTGTTCTCGTTTGGATGGTTATTTTATAATAATATAACATGAGCACTAGTGTAATAATCCTAACAACTAAAATAATAATGACTCAAAGAAGACTTTGAAAAAGTTGATTAATAGTGAATGTTAATAATAACAGGGAAAGCAAATCAATACAGTTGTAGATGAATGAAAAAAGTATATATGGTTAAAATGACAATTATAACGTGCCATCTCGAAATAAAATAGAGCCTATTTTTGCGACGAGTAGTATTAGCCAGAAAAAAAATTGACCATTTTGGGAAAAAATTGAAATTTCATTTTTAGTTCAGCGGAATAAAGACAATTTAATTTCGACTACGAAAGACTCCGGGAAAAAACTTTTTTTTATTTAATTTTATTTATCCACTTCAAAATGGATCTTTGACCTTTTTTTCTAAACGACGGGATGCACCAAATTTTTTTCCCGAATTACTTCGTATTCACAATCTAATTACCGTTATTCTACTGTACTCGAAATAGAATTTAGTTTTTTTCAGAATGCTTAATTTTTTCAGGCCCATAGTGCTCTCGCAAAAATACGGTACTTTTTTCAAAGAGAACTTAACAAGCCATCAAAAATTATATTTTTTTCAGATCGGAAATCACTGTGCAAGACTCTTAAAAAATACATGGCCACCTTATAATTGTCACCTAGATAAAAAATATATTTATATATATATAGCCAATTCCGTAGAACCAATTTAAACCAGTTGGCCAATGACGTTTGGCCGAAAACAAACTCATTGGACTCATCGGCGCGAACCAACGAGTCCAATAAACGCGATTGCACTCATCGATCGTTAAACCGCAAAAAATACAAAAAATACAAATAATACCTAACCAGCCTTAAAACAAAACAATGGTTATTTATATATATATATTTGCTTTCTTACTTACAGGCAACAATACGCATATGAGTTATCCTAACGGTGTTCCCGATGTTTCTCCATCGTTCATCATTATTTATTTTATTTTTGTACGTTTTGATTATTCTCAATGTTAAATAGCGATGCG